>CAJQUW010001128.1:0-40363 GCA_907163375.1 Prostheceraeus crozeri | reverse complement strand
ACATATTAACAGGAAAAAAAACAATCTCATGCGATACATAAAACAACAAGTTTATCACAGAAATCACATCAAAATCTAAGTAAGGATGATTATGCTAAGACGTCTCCTGAATGTGGTAGTGTGAGTTTAATTCTTTTGAGGTGGTGGTTATGTTTGTGTCAGGTTTTGTATGTGGAAGAGATATGTTGTGTTATAGCCAGCACCTCATTTTCCTCCCATGCTGAAAGCGCCGTTTCCTAAATGTATGAGTTTTGATCTCATGCGACTGAGATTTTAAGATTGTCATATTGACAAACGTTATATTTTTATTTCTATAGGCTTTCCTGAAATTAATATGTTTCATGTTAGAGAGACCAATGATCTTGATAATGCCTTTAGCGCGCTTAATGCTTTTCATCACTATCCTTTAATTTCATAGAAGTACATTTAGGGCGGGAGGGAGAATCTTTTCAGCTTTCTATTCCCTGCTGTCTCATCTTAAAGCAGCCATAGTTTGCCTTATTTTTGATCGGAGTATAGTGGATGATTAGCAGGATATAATTTGATGGTATCAAAATATCTTTTAAAGATTTTCATACTTAATTAAAATTTAAATCTTTTTGAGTTGTAATAACTAAAAAGAAACTATCTGTGTCACCACCCAAAACGAACCTCTTTTACGAGAGGACCGGTTGTAGTATTTTTATTGAAGGAGTTGATTCATTTCAAGCTTGGAGTAATCTAGAACTGCTTGATCCAATAATAGATGGTGTTTGTTGCACAACACTCAACTTCAGATTTTATTCATTTTAATACCTACTAGATCCTCATCGATTATGTCTCTATCGATGGGATAGAGGTGATGGATGAGGTTCCAATTTGTGATACTTTTGATTCTCATTAAAATAGTGCTTGTGTAGTTTCGCAGCTTTCTATCATCCTCCATCGTCTTACCAAATAGGACTGTTGTTCTGTTATTTATTAAAAATCTTTTTCAAAATTATTTTGGGCTAGTGCACGTTTCTGGACTTGTTACTATCTATGTAGGGTTTTTGAGGAAGGCTTTCTGTCTAAATTTAATAATGCGGGTGCACACTCTTTTTAAAATCATGCCCATTTCTAAATAAAATTTTAAGGATGCTTAATGTGGATCTAGATAGTTTTCCTTATCATATTGAGTGAGTAAAAATGTTTGCGGAGCAAGGACTTTATACTTGGGTTGTCCACATGATTCTAAATCTTTATGAATATTGTTTTTTTTTTCATAACAGTCGGAAAACATATCTTTACTCACTTCACCATTGGGATTCGGGTTAGTGCGGAGTGGAAAATCTACCGGTTTTATGTTTTTAATATTATGTTGGATAGATTTAGATCTTATCTCAAAATAATATCCCCAATCACTCTTCATCTGGAATTGCTAGTATGTTGGAAGGGTTGGAGAAATGTTGAATTTCACTATCATCTAACCAGCTAAACTCAGAGTGAGATAGCGGTTTGGATAATGAACTACCATACAAATTATTTTGGTCATAATACTTCAGATGAGTCTGGTCATTGCCTACTATTTTTGATTTTAACCTATGTTTATTTACAAATGTGAGAGCACCGCGAATTCCTCGCTCAAATAAATTATACATCTCTGGATCTTGTAAGAGATGAATGGTCTCACCAGTCATTTTAAAAGCAGACTTAAATGACATGGCTGGCAGACTGACAAAGTGGACGGGATCTAACTTATCTTCTTCTAATGCCACTCGTCGAAACTCCTGAAATACATCAGCCAGCAAAACTACATCTAACTTAAGGTAGGCAATCATATATTCACCAAATGTATGGCAGTCAAATTTTATCCATGCATCTTGTGCATGATCATAATCTTCGGTCTTACATTCTGCGCCGGTCAAATCATTTTTAAATTTATCTATGGAGCGAAAGCTGAAGTCTCGCCGAGTTTACTAATTGCTATCAAAATATGCATATGGAAAGACTTCCTTTCCGTGTGATGGACTTCATCGCGTTTTAGATTTGGATATTGTTTCTTAAGATTTTGTTGTTGGTTAGTGGATAAGAGTACTTTAGATTTTGCACGAGAGAGGCCAGTGATGCAGTCATAAATTGGTAGGAATCTAAAAATTTTATATCAAAATAGACCGTCTTATTTTCTTTAGTTTTATCGACAGGCACTTTTGCAGTCATGGCCATAAACTTCTCTCTCGTTTGTGCTATTACATCAAGCTTCCACTCTTTCATTTGACCTAAACCTCCTTTTATTATCATATGGCTGTCGTAGCCCTTGAAATTATGGAAAATGACGGGTAATGTACGCCGCTTCATCCTCAGCGAAAAATTACATTTTGAACAGAGTGCGTTTCTAAATTTACCAGTGATGTGGTCATGGTCGCGCACTTTCTTAATCTTATCATCGTCAAATGTTTTCCTACATTTGGGGCAAACGTTGCAACTATCAAATTTTGCTTGATCATCTGCTGTCAGATGCACGGATCTGCGATAGAGTTCACCATCATACTTTTGTTGAAATTTTACAGCCTGTTCGAGGAATTGTAGGAATTGGTAAATACAATCCTCACCTTGCCAGACGTGCATTTCATTTTTTCTATTTTAGAAATGGTCATGCCATACTTCATAGCAGGAAATGGCTGCTGGTCGATGGATGTTATCATCGATATAACATTCGATGTCAGCATAGATGACACGAAGAGGACTTAGTTCATCGCCATTCTCTCTATATGAAAACTCCTTATCTTTGGGCATGCGTTCCATTTGCAGTTTACCTCGCTTACACCACTCATAATGAGTTTCAAATTTGTTTTTACTCCTAAAGTTCCGAATGCATCTGTCACAGTAATTAAATCTCTGATGAGGTAGAATTTCTTAAGTGGTGGTATAAGCGAGAGATTTTGGGAATACCGCAGTAGTGCCATTCCTCACTATCATCCTGTCTTACTAATAAAAAGTTGACAACATGGTCATAACAACTCGAACGCGAGTTGTAGCGCACACCCTTCAATCCCATTTCCCAAACATGGAGAACTACTTTAATGTTGTTCAATTTTTCAAATTTTTCTATATCTTTAATTTTCATATCGTCACTATTACAGTCATCGAAGTTTAATTCATTCTCCCACTGCCTATAGCTATATGTACGATTTCGATTCGCATTTGATGTCATTATAGTGGAGAATGGAGAGGACAGCATATTTAAAACCTTGCGATTCGCAATCGACATTGATGACTGCTGTTTTGTTTTTTAAATTTTTTGGAAGTTTAAAGGAGCCTCGACCACTATGATTTCCTAATAAACTGATTTTAAATAAGGCGGACTCAATGCCGTCAAAAATGAGACCGCTATCGCGCTCGTTAAATTTATCAATATTTAATTTTAATCCTTGGATGTGAAAATTTATCAAAGACTCATAGTATACAACCTCGGTTGCAGGTGAGGTGGTTATGTGAAACTCCAACCTCTCTTTTATTTGTCCAGTATGGTGGTCGATTTTTACATATTTTATTTTAAGATAGATGAGCGCCTTCATCCTAAAATTGTCTAAATTGTTGAAGAGCGCTTCTATCAATGATGAATTTTGATGAAACCATTCCTCAAAGTTAGCAATGGTTTCTGAGGAGTCCAGCTGGTAGTTCCTCACTAAATTATTTATGGACACCTCAGTGAGTCGGATAGAGGAGGTACCGTTGGTGTAGGTATCGTTCGTGTGTGTATGTTGAAGTCTGTGCGAAGATAGTTCAAAACGTGTCTCGAAAGACTGAATGCATAAATCGCAAGAAAAGGAGACATCGTTAACAGAATCATCCCTACCTTCGGAGATTGATGCCGGCTTAGGTCGACAAACACCTCGCTTGATGTGTCGGGTGAGATCCCATTTCCTCGTGAAGATGTGCCCACAGTCAGCACATTCCCACTCGTTGCCATATCGCGACAGTTCTGAGCTGGAACTCGCATCACCTGAAAGAGAAATCATTCTATCATCTCTGTTCAAGCCTCAGTGTAGTGTTACAACCTACCTTGACTCAATAACTCTAAACTTTCCTCGAGAAGGGAGGGCGTTGGTGATGAAGTTGATGCCTGAAATTGAGGAAGATGCTATTAGTCACACGTTTGAGGGAGATGAGAGAGGAAATCTTTAACTTACCATTTTAATGAAATATGATCAGACAGAATAATAGTCAAAGAGAGAGATCGTGCGTTCGTCACTTGTATGATTCACAGATTAAATGAAATGACATGAATGTCACTTTGCTTATATACTTTCATTCTCTTCATTCATTGGATGTTCATTCTGATTGGCTGCTTGTGTATACTTTAGAATTAGAAAAATGTTAAAGTTATCATTATTCAAAGTCAGCATTTCAAAGACAACATGACAAGTCCTCCAACAACACCAAATACCGCATTGGAGTTCTCCTCTCCATGCACATCAGCAAAGGTGCTCGTTACACCAAATGCACCAAGAAAGGCGAAGGTGGAGAAGACATACAATCTCGACAATATCGATAATATACGGTGGAAATATTTACAATATGATGCCGAAGGGGTGATGGAGATGACCAGCAAGTCGCACTTGCATCAAATATGGGAGTGGTACACCCCTAACTCCCAACCGCGAACCGTGGCGGAGTGGGCGTACATTGAGAAAGTGAGGGACGCTGCAGAAGAACGTTTAAAGCAGCTCAACTGTTTTTGTGATCTATGTGAAGTCAGACTCTGGGACGATATTGACGATGAAGACCTTTTAAAATACATGCCATAATAAATGTTTATTTCGTATTATCTTTGCTTTCATACTGACTTACTTGAATGGGGCTTTAGTGAATAATTTAACCATGTATACTTTTTCATTTGGAAATAGTAGCACGCTTAGTTTAACTTGCAAATCTTATAACATTTCATATGGGTGATAATGGTAGATGAAATAGTGTTAAATAAAATTAAGATAGCTTACATGATTCTGGGATAGCAATCGACTGCGATCCATGTGTAAAGAGCTTGTTAGACTATGGAAGAGAGAAGTGTGTTATGTTGCGTGTGGCGCGTGAGTGTCCTCCCTTTCATTCCATTCATCAATTCGTCTCATTGATAGAGACAGGTAGAACTCATGGCTCTCATAACGTATGCAATGGAAAGTTTTAGGCAACCTTCGACAGTTGGCTAAATGTCGCCCTGGCGCGAATGCATACTACGTTGAGACAGAGGCAATCACTTGCAAACATGACGCAGAGAGGTTTAACAAGATTGACCATTGCCGAATGTCCCTTGCGGTATACATAGCTACGGGTTTCACCGCCGCCCTTTACAGGAACGCCCGTCGAAAGGAAGTATTACACCGAACTTCATTTGCAACGTTCAAGTTGACTGATAGCAGATTCAACTTAATGATAGTATTCGCCAGTCCGAAGACTGCCCAGGGCAAACCGCGTGGAGGTTCTATCATGTCTTGCCCCATGGTGGCCCTTAAGAGAGCCGATGGTTCATTCTCGGGATTAGGTTGACTATTGGCTTGAATAGTCAAGGGGTATGACGGTTAGGTTGTCATAAACCTATACCGCCTAAGCCGTGCTGGTGCATCTGGCACCTTTCGGATGCGAGTGGTATTCGGAGTCCACACCTCATCCGTCCAAATGATCCTCTTGATCTTCCCCTTCTTCTCATCCTCATCCCACTCGTCGAGGATGACGAACTCGGGAATGGCGTTGTCTTCATCGATGAAGACGGGAATGTTGTCGGCAGATGTGGCTTCCATCGTGACTTCAAATTGAATGAGAAGCGCTACAATCTTCTGGCTTATATAGGGTTTTCAACAATGAATTGCTCAACAGCGAATCAGAATGCTTCAGGGATAGCAATCGACTGCGATCCATGTGTAAAGAGCTTGTTAGACTACGGAAGAGAGAAGTGTGTTATGTTGCGTGTGGCGCGTGAGTATCCTCCCTTTCATTCCATTCATCAATTCGTCTCATTGATAGAGACAGGTAGAACTCATGGCTCTCATAACGTATGCAATGGAAAGTTTTAGGCAACCTTCGACAGTTGGCTAAATGTCGCCCTGGCGCGAATGCATACTACGTTGAGACAGAGGCAATCACTTGCAAACATGACGCAGAGAGGTTTAACAAGATTGACCATTGCCGAATGTCCCTTGCGGTATACATAGCTACGGGTTTCACCGCCGCCCTTTACAGGAACGCCCGTCGAAAGGAAGTATTACACCGAACTTCATTTGCAACGTTCAAGTTGACTGATAGCAGATTCAACTTAATGATAGTATTCGCCAGTCCGAAGACTGCCCAGGGCAAACCGCGAGGAGGTTCTATCATGTCTTGCCCCATGGTGGCCCTTAAGAGAGCCGATGGTTCATTCTCGGGAGTAACGTCATCTTACACCCTACCAATTCTGCTAAGAGAGTCAAAGACTCTCTCTTTGGTAGCACTGTCGACTTCCACACTAACTGGTACATGGCTAAAAAGTGGAATGTAGCGCCATTCCGTTGGATTGACAGCAGTTGCTGTCATCGGAGTGCCAATCCGAGCCAAGATTATTAAAAACTCTGTCTTGCTCCTCTATTCTAGCAAATTCATTAAATAAATTTCGCGGCCTTAACTGCGGTCGCGAGGAGAGTTGACTGCAGCGTTAGGTGTCTCATGATTGAAATGAAATGAAATGAGAGGTAGTGGTTTATATACCCTCTAATGTGACGCAACGTTCAAGTTGACTGATAGCAGATTCAACTTAATGATAGTATTCGCCAGTCCGAAGACTGCCCAGGGCAAACCGCGTGGAGGTTCTATCATGTCTTGCCCATAGGTGGCCCTTAAGAGAGCCGATGGTTCATTCTCGGGATAATTCAAGGACTATGGGACTCAAGCTTGCCGCTTCGCCTCCGGCTCGTTGACGGAAGCAGGTGGGCGCTTCTCTTTGATATCTGTAAAGAAAGAAGTTGTTAGTTATTATCTTGAACTCTAAGTTACTTGTTTTAAACTTACAGATCTTCTCAGGACGTGGCTCGAACAGGAATCCTGTGATCGCCTCCTTGTGGTCGAATGTAAAGTGAAGGCATTCGATACCTTTTTTATCCCTGATATAACACATCTCGTCTCTGCCACGTTCACAGAGGAGCGGTCTTGCGGGCACACGTCCTTTCTTGTCAAGGGGAATGTGGAGGCGACTTGATCGTCGAGTACTGCTACTCATCACTTGCTGGTGCAGCTCCTGATTAGTCGCCACCACCTTCCCCAACTGCTTTCGCAGCCCTTCCACCTCCTCCCTCATCTTTCTTAACTTCCTTCTCCTGACTCTCTCTCTCGATGAGGAGCTGCTCTTCTTTAGCCTTACTAGCGAGGTGCGAGAACCTCTCGCGATCGAGCTCTCCTTCTTTCTCAAAAAGACTAGCTTGAGTCTTCTTGAGCTCCTGAGTGACTCGCGAGAGGTTCTCGGAACTCGCTTTATAGAAGAAACAGTCCCTCTTCCACACCTCCAACTCATTCTTCAGCTTGTCATAGTTATCAAACCGTGGTGGGCGCATAATGAAGTTGCGACATTGAGCCGCAATCCCACAACTGCTTGATAACTTAGCGGCTGCACCTCGCTATCGAGGTCAACGTCCCTCACCGCCTCTACCTCGCTATCGAGGTAGACACTCTCGACTAGGTCAACCTTCGTCGAGCCTTTAATCCTCCTCCTCTTCCTCACTGTCGCTGCTACTTGTAGCCGACTCATCGCTAGAGGAGGAGGAGGAGGATTTACTCGACTTCGGAGAAGACTCAATCGGAGTGGGTGAGAGAGCCTTTTGCTGGCAGCCATCGCTAGAAGATGGAGCCTCTGCTGAATCAGCGTGATAGACTCGACAGCAGACTGAGTCTCTAGAATCGGGGTGGTAGTGGCGAGAGAGCCTTTGCTGGTGCACAAGATGAGGGAGGCTTTGCTGACGTGATAGCCTCGATAGCACACTGAGTCTCCAGAGCTTTCAACTCTGAGCTGAAGAGACTTTGCTTCGCCTCCTCAGTCAGCTCTGTTTAACCCGTTGACTGCAGCTGCTGTGCTTCGCATGCCACTCGGGTAGCGTCTCGACAAGGCGAGATGCATTATGGATGCTACAAAAAGTATCGATGCCCCCTACCATTCGCTTATGTGCACAAGAATGCTTCTTAAAGGCATCGCTACGAAAAAGACGTTCTTTGAACAGACGCAAAGCTTAAAAGCTTGGACGTCTTTGCATTGTTGTAGTTAACCATTTTCTGAAGTGAAAAGGGGAAAACAATGATTATAATTCCGTAAACGTTTGATAGCAAACGATTGATTCCTAGTTTATAAAAACGGAAAAGATATGATTTTTACACTTAGTGAGGAATGATAGATTTGAGTGTAGTGAGTGGCACTCGATCCCGTCGACAGCCCGAAGGCCTTGTACTGATCACTAGGGAAGTGAGAGATCTTCCCCGATACCCGCTCTTTACAGCTGAAGACATCATTGTCACTGCCCCGAAGTGGTAACAGGAACGCCGAGTCAAAGGTAGTGATCAGTAGCTGGGATCAACCTCAAGATGCTGCCTGTTTTAGACTTTGTTACATTTCAAATCTGATAGCAGATTTGAATCAGCATACTTGGAAAACCTTTAGTCTAGACATGTTAAAACTTTGAAACAACTGAAAATTAAGAATTTTTAAAAAATTCCGCATTTTACTACTCATACTACTTTTAAAAAATTTTATCAGTAGTAACAGACACTATCAAAACTATATCACACAAACTTTGAAGTAAGAAGATAGCTTGCCTGACTTCAAAGATGAGTTCCCTTTGCAAACCCACGAATTTATCGGGAGCTCAGAGCGACGACCGTCGCTTACCTCGTCTTTCGATGAAGTGATCCAGACTTGCGTTGTCGGGGGTTTATATATGCTCGGAAGAAAACTTAAAATGGCTCTATCTCCGAAAGTATTCATCGTAGCGACATGCGGTTTGTTGCAAACGATTTGTCTAATCATTCTTTACAATATGACACCTGAACCATTCTCATATGACCACGGGAAGTTGGTGTGTCTCGCACATGACCATGTAACATGCCAACAATGTATGAACAAATTCCTAAGTGTGGGAGCTCCAGTGTTATGGTGAAAAAATTTGAAAAATTTAAAACTTCCGAAATTTTGACTTGGGACCTTTACCAAAACATTTTTCATCAAATTTCGCTGACGTCCCCCCCCTTGGAGCAGCTTGCTTCGATCTTGGCTTTCTAGTGGACGGATTTTGTCGAGTGACGGTGTCATTTGAAAGCTAAGAGTGAGACAAATTCAGTGAAAGAAACGGCTTGTTCATATCTGTCTTCGTTTAGATGTGAGACGCCATTTAAAGATTTTAGGTCGGAGCTCGCTCACCTGAAAGAATTCTAAGTGTCAGAGTGGCTTTGTATGGGTAAAATTTTGAAAATTTTCCAAGGCGTAGAATTTCGACCTGGGACCTTTACCAAAGTTTGTTTCATCAAATTTCGCTGACCCCCCCCCTTTGTTCTAACTTTGGTTCTAGTGGACGGATTTTGTTCGTTCGAGTTGCATTGGAAAGAGGATGAAACACTGCTCGACCGCATTTTTCGTTGCGAGTCAATCGGAGCAGCCGTTCAAAAGTTAGAGCGGTTACAAGATTTTAGGTCGGAGCTCACCTGAAAAAATCCTAAGTGTCAGAGTGACTTTGTATGGGAAAAATTAAAAATTTTCCAAAGTGTGGAATTTCGACCTGGGACCTTTACCAAAGTTTGTTTCATCAAATTTCGCTGCAATTATTAAAATACATGCTGCAATTATCATCACACACATGGATGCCGTGTTATGCCTCCTTCTCAAACACTGCCTCTCTACCCATCCAACTTCACGACAGTTCCTATGCTGCCACACACTATCTTTCATGATCTCGTGGTATATAATTGGAGCGACATACAGTCTCGCGAGACAATCAAACGATTCATGGGAACCTCAACATGCATCAGAAATCCTCCAACGCTTGGGGAATTTCGTCTGAGGAAAGCACAGAACGAAACACAAAATCTCTGATAAACATGCATAGCCCACCGAGTGTCCTTCGGATTCTCTGGGCTTTGCAGTCACTGCTAAAACAGATATGGATATTTCCTGGTGTATGTGTCTGATATGTGACTATTACTGTCTTCCTTCGCATTTGCATAAGAAATGTGGGACCATCGGGTAACCCAGACCTGTCTGGATGCCGAACACGCTCTATCTACCTTGGCGAAGACCCAATAGGAGCACAGCAGAGACGACAAGATCAACAGCATATTCACCCAACCGAGGAACATGTTGCCATGGTCCGCTGACTCCCAATGACAGCCATCAGTTGACGGCTGTAGAGAGGAGCTGCCCTAAACTGACATTATAAACCCACCAGATATTCAACCAGCGCAACACCCACAACGGCACCGTTGCACCCATCCCTCATCCTTGAGGGCAGCACACCTTCATTGCAGAGTTGCACAACTGAAGACAATGACGAACAGGACACATTATCCCCACCAACCTCAATCTTCTCCATTTGGCCTAGATCTACAGCACAGAGGACGTCGTTGCGGCCTGTGGACAACAAGAGGAAATCTGTTAATCCGCTTGCACATCAACAACAAAGTCGCTGAAGCAATACTGGACACAGGTGCAGGTATAACTCTAGTATCGGAAAGAATTTTGCTAAAAGAAATGGACATCACTGGGGAGGTAAATACTTCCATTTCAGCGAAAAAACGTTAGTGGAGGTGATTTTAGAAATCGTTGGCTGCGCTACTATCCTATTGACCCTTGCGAAAACGAGATATCCTTCACGATGTAGGCTGTTATGAAAGATCTGCGGTTTGACGCCATCCTGGGAGTAGACTTTTTAATAACAAGCTTGAATATTTCACCATCAATTACAAAAAAGGAAAAATTGAATTTCCCCTTCCCACGTCCCACCAGAGTTTGTGCCGTAAAGCTTGAACATAGCGTTCACCATACACCTCGAGCAGAAAAGGAAAGGTCAGTGGCGTCTAGATTGACGCATCCCATCTCGTCGGAAACGGTTTTATTTCACCCTAAGCATAGTAATCGGTTATCGCAAGTACTGATCGCCAACGTTGTCTCATCGCCGGAACATCAACAAATCCCAATTTGTATCATCAATATGTCGCAAGCCCCCGCAAAGTTTCATCGAGGGCTAACCGTCGGCAAAGCAGAGGCTCTCACCACGGAAGATCTTATTGTTGGGGAAGATCAACGTCAATCTGCAAGTGCTACCGAAATAGATGAGTTTCTAAGCCTTTTTTCAAAAAATCTCGTCGCTATCGGTACGGACAGCAGGCGGAATTGAACAACCTCCTCTGGCGATACCAAGACGTTTTTGCTCGGCATGAATTCGATATCTCGGGACAAATGGAGGGAGTTGAAACATCACATCCACATTGGAAACAACCCTCCTGTTCGTCAAACGTCCATATCGGATCCCAGAATCGCAAAAAAAGGAGTGATAAAAGAACATATAGACAAAATGTGCCAATCACGGCAATCATCCAACCAACAGCTAGTCCATTTGCGTCACCTGTCATTTCTAGTAAAAAAGAAGGACCGATGCACCGATCGATTCTGCGTCGACTTCCGACGCTCTGAATGCTATTAACAGTAAAGACTAATTTTCCTTCTACCTCGAATTGATGAATTGAGACGGCCAACTGTCTATCCAACGGCGACATACTTTTCAACTCTGGATTTGGCAGTCGGGATTACTGGAGATACCTATTGCCCCAGAATCAAGACCGAAGACGGCTTTTACCACCTTTGCCGGAAACTTCGAATTTTGCCCGACTACCATTCGGACTCTGTTAATGCGCCGGCTTACATTTCAGCGAAGCCATGGAAGTCATACTAGCGGGATTGCAAAACGAAACATGCATCGGTCTAATAGACGACGTCATCTGCTACTCGTCTTGATTTTTCAACTCATCTACAACACTTAGAGATATGAGATCCTATCGAGAATGGTGACGCACTGGGGTCAAACTGAACACGAAAAAGTGTGACTTCGCTAATAAACCTTCAGTCAGGTTTCTTGGTCACATCATCACACGGTGATGGCCTCAAACCCGGGACCCCGACAACATAGGAAGATACGGGACTATCCCGCCCAAACATCTACTAAAGAAGTTCGCCAATTCTTAGGGCTTGCCTCTTATTACGGCGATTTTATACCCAATTTTGCAAAGTAGTAGCCAAACACCTTTACCATCAGCTAATCAAGAGAGACACCCCTTTATATGGGAAGCAGACCAGCAGACATCTTTCAGCGAATTGAAAACCAGATTTGTGCATGGAACCCATACTTGCATACCCCGACTTTACAAAGACGTTTATACTACACACAGACGCAAGTGGAACGGCCTTGGAGCTGTACTCAGCCAAAGGCACGGGTCGTGAAGAAGAGGCTATCGCTTATGCAAGTAGAACACTCAACAAGCACGAAAGGGAATTATGCCATCGTAGAAGAACTGGAGGCCTTGGCCATTGTATGGGCCTGCGACCTTTTCCGCCCTTACCTATACGGCAGGCCCCATTCACAGTAATAACTGACCCACAGCCCACTTCAGTGGCTGTTCACACACCGCAATCCATCGTTCTCGCCTTATTAGATGGGCACTCAAGCTGCAAGAGCTGGACATGGTCATAGGTTGACCGACCTGGGGAATGCAATAATGCGGATGCCCTTTCCGCATATCGGACGTACCGGCTGGTGTCAGCGATTCAGCGTCAATGATGCCACGGAGCTAAGAATCACGTCTGACTTGTCGAATGTGGGCTTAGCCCTCAGCAGAAACGATCAGTTGCTCAAAAGCATTTCTGTGGAAGTTGATGGAAAAAAAAGTGAACATGAGCGCAATCGACCAGGCGGAACAATCCTACGTTCAACAGAAGTTTGGCAATTTCCGCTTACGCATGGAACTCTCTATCGTTCTGACTGAAAAAAGACACACTTGTGCTGGTACTCCCCAATCGTATCGCATTGGCAGGTATTCTTGGAGTTCCATCATGGACAATTCGGCGGACATTTATCCGCTGAAAAGACGCTATCGCGTCTGCGAAAATTCTATTATTGGCCAAAATGGAAAATTAGAGAGGTGAAACGATGGGTGAAGGAATGTGTGGTCGTGTAATGCAAAGGAATGCACCGAACCGGAAAAAATCAAAGTACCATTGAAATGCATACCAATCCCGCCCCCAACTTTTACGAGTTGGGCGGTGGATATAACTGTACCATTTCCGAAAAAGCACGATGGAAACACAAATTATATAGTCATATTTTTTATCGTGTACGCCACGAAATGGGTGGAAGCTTTTTCCCATTCGCGACCAAGCGGACAACGACGATTGCAAAGTTGTTTTTCGACGAAATTGTATGCGGTTTGGATGCCCCGGGAGACCTTGTTGGTCCGACCGAGGAGCTAACTTTATGTCCTCTTTGATGAAGGAAGTTTGTCGTTCTTGACAAAACACAAAGAAAATTTTTTACAACAGCATATAACCCTAAAGTGCGACGGATTAGTCGAAAAAATGGTGCGGAGTGATCGTGAGGATGATTTCCCATTACGTCAGCAGCGATCAGACGGATTGGGACGACTTCCTCCAGCATGCTGTTCGCTTACCGGTCATTCGCTCATGCATCCACCAAAGAAAGTCCGTTCTTCCTCGTATTCGGGAGGGATCCTCATTCTCCCTTGTGACATGGCACTTCAAGAACAGTGCAGCTGGACCCCACAAACACATCAGTTTCGGATACAAACAAAATTTGTAGCGTCGCTTTGTCAAACCGCCGCTGTGGAAGCATGCACGCAAGCACAATGATGAAGCTCAGACCCGCCAGAAGGACCCAGTATGACAAATATACGTAGCCGATACACTGGATAATCTGGCGATTGGAGATCGAGTCGTGCTACGTCTTTACGCCCCAACCGAAAAAGGGACTTTCCAAGGCATACTGCAAAAACTGGAGGCGCGGGCCCTTACCGCGTAGTGGAGATGAACGGACACAAACGTCATGGGTCGCACCAATCAATGAACCACGGCTGGAAAGAAGCAATGGATAAACATAAATCGATGCAAACTGGCTATTGAACCACATACTCCCGAGTTTCCCGGTACCTGACACCCCAGCACTCTAACCCAATTCTTCGATGCGGTTCCCAAGGCGGATGAAGACAAAAAGGTCTCCGAGCTAGGTTCCGAAAATGAGAAGAAGAAGAAAACCCGAAACAATCACGACCCCGCACAGTGGGGAAACTAAGGCTTCCCCCAGAATGCTCCGCCGTGCAAATACCCATTAAAGGAATAGACAAAGGACACCTCTCCTGTTAAGCCGTGGGGATTTACATAACCCTACTGCAAATTTGCTTCGCTTACCTGCCAACAACTTACACACTTTCCCACTAAAAGACGCCCTAAATTGCTGTAATTCTCTCCAATCTTTATATTAACGATCATTCTAACGATCATTACCGATCCCCCGCTTCATGCTACTTCCGTCTAGTTTGGGTAATATCGCCAATTTGAGGAGGGACTTAGTGACTGATAGGGCACCCTACTATACCTGTTAATGTTTCATATTTCTGTTCTCATCCTCCCTCCCAACTAACTTTCAGTACGTGCTGCGTCCCTTACTATCACCACATTTACTTTTGACTTCTATTTTATAAATTCCATAAAACTGCTATGTCTCCGTAAAGAAAAAAGTTTGAACTGCAATCGACTGCCGAATTGTCTGCCTTTTACAGGCTATTTCTAGTAGTCTCTGTACCAAGGGGGCCATCCAGCCCTCCGGCGAGGTCGTGACCGAACGGTTCAGCCCAGTCCGGCCCGTTGAGGTCAGTGTGTTGGCTGACCATTAGAAGCGAGGCGGGTTAATGTTGCGAGGCCTGTTCCGTCTGAATCTCCTCCCTTAACAACCAAGTGGGACTCTGACAATTTACCGTGGTACGAGACGGCCCAAATCCATAGGGATTAGCCTGCGTTCTCGAAGATGCTCCCACGTGGCAGGACTTTGCAAAGGAGATTCGCGGAGGTTGGGAAACCACTCCGGCTTACAACACGTTTATTGCCAAAAACAATGGCGTCGTAGTTTGGATACGGGACCGATTACCGTGTCTGCTGGTCGATCCTGCATCGGCCGTTGCAACTGGGGACCATGGGCGGAACGTGTGGAGGCGAAGTGGGGTTCCCACGACGCACTCCAACGCTGGAATGAGGGGTCCACGTGCTGCCCTTGCCAGAGTATGCACACAACACAACAATATCGGCCGAACCCGTTGGCCCCGGACTTAGCAAAGGAGGAGCACTACGGTTGTATTTTGCGCGTCAAAAAGGACGCCGCAGTGCTCGTGGCGGCCCTCAACGCCGGAGTGGGCCAGTCCCCACCTTTCCGGACTTACATTCCGAAACCAGAAGAGGAGAGACGCGTACTGACTTATTCAACGCCAGTTGGGGACCACACGGACGATGTCCTTATGGTGCGGAGGAAGATATGGAGGCCGGAAGTCAGAACGATTCAAACGGGCGTTGCGCCGCCACCCGGGATTTTGTCATCAAGGGCTCCGCGACACGTACCGGGACGTTTGCCCTCCTGGGAACGGAGTCCAGTGGAGACGATTCTTCGTTGCGCCATTCCTGTCGGCGGTGGCGTACCAGGAGGAGAACGACCACAGTGGCCGCTATTCACCGACCAGGATCCTGGAGTAGGTGCGGACATTTCACCGCATCGGCACACCGCCGTTGTGGCCACGAAAAATCGCCGGCCGTCGCTCGGTGCTCATCAATAACGGCTAACAACATTTAACCCTCGCGGACAGCCTCATAATCTATATCACGCTGGGCCCTGATCCCATCCGCCAACCATCACGGATAGAATCAAGATGGACAGCGAGGCCGCTGGGGCGCTAACTATCTGGAATTGTTGATGTGGGAGTATTCGTTACCTCCCGGAGGATCCGACGAACGATCTCTCCATAGATGGGCTCCAGTCGAGCGCGGGAGGCACGTGCAGGGACATTTTAACCTGCACTCCACGTGGGGTGTTTGTGGCATGAACCATTCTGCTGGCGATATTGCGGAGCATCCTCTCTCCGCGTTCGTCCGTCAAATAACCCCGGCTACCATTCGGGACTTCAACGAGGACTATCGTTGGGTTTTTGTTTTGCTCTGCTTGCCTTCTGTGTTCTTTTGTGTTCACTATTTATTTTTTGTACACTTACATAATCTAAGTAACACCGTCCATCCGTTTTCCATTCGACCTATAATGTACACCGTGTCACAGCGTACCACTGACTGGATGTCTTTGTAATATTAGTACTAATCGCTATGTGGTCGTTTTGCACAAGTAATCCTGGTTCGTTTTACCAATTGCCAGAGAACAATCTGCTCTCGTGCCCCTGTTCCCTTCCAGATGATACATGTCTCTCCTTCTGTACTGCGACGAGGGACGGTCGCTCCTCACGGTGGATGGAAATGTAATCGTAATTCTTGCGGTTTTTTTAAAAAAAAAAATAAATAATTTTTCGAAATGATGTTTTGTATTTCTGCTATCGAAATCGGATTCCTCTGGACCATTTTATTGGAACAATTTTATTCTAATTGCGAAAATTCTGCTCCACCTGGCTTGTGGATTTTCACTGCATTTTCGGCATCAGTAGGACGAAAGGTCAAGTTACGCAACTTTCTGAGAATTGATTGTACTAGCGGAAATTGGAGCGTACGGGGCACTTTTTTTCTTATTAGATTCTTAAGATGGACGAGAGATATTTTCGTTCCGTGGGCAAGTAATAACGAAGGGAGAGTACACGTTAAACTGTACCGACGGCAAGAACTTCAAAAGGGTGCGCCCACGCTGCCGATGTGGTTGGATCACGAAGCTGGGAATGAGATGGACGGCGAACCGTTTATCTGTACCAGCCGGCACACACTTCCAGAATAAAAGCGTCGTGGAACATAATAAAAATTCATCCTATTAGAATTCTCCTCTACTCGAGGAACCATATGGCGTTAACGTGCGCGCTGCGATTGTGATGGATAAGACGTAGAACTGAAGTCGGACGGCGAACCACAAAGAGGCCTCAGGCCGCAGGTAGACCAATGGACCATGTGCGAGGAAGTGGGCAAGGACTTGGCCAGATTCGAGAGACGAATCTTCTTAGCTGCTGGGCTCATTCATCCAACGTGCTTTAATGAGGAAGGACTATATAATCTCAGACCCCACCCCAATGCGACTTTCGAATGACAAAAAACTTTGTTGTTCGAGCAGCTTCGTCTCGTGCTCTCTCCAAGACTGTTCATTGCCTGATCTTCTTCGCGGAGGGAGAAAACTTGGAGTGGTCATCTCACCAAAAGGCGGTAACATTGATTCCTTGTTCATATGTAAATCTGTGACCTAAAGTCTCCTCTTAAAATTTTGGCATCTCTGCTAGCGCTAATTTAAATTTGTAACGCTTTATGCGTATTCGTATTTCGTATCATAAAGTTGAGTTATTTCTGTGTGTGTAACGCTAACGAACTTCTGAACTATTTTACTGTGTGTTTCCTTGTTATCTATCTATCAACGTAATTGTCTAAATACTTATCTCTATATGCCATATCTCGTATCTCCTATGATCGCTCAAGAATCCTCCTGCTGATCTCCATATCTTTTCCTGGCCGATCCTGAATCTCCTACTCTATCTGTATCTAATCTAGACTCTGCTATCTACACCTGCTGCTATCACTATCTCTATCTCGTGATTCGCCTAGAGGCTCTCTCTTATTCTAACATCTTACCCTCTTGCCTGGGGCTGTCCTGCTTGTCTTGCTAGGGGGGCCTATTCTCCTATCTTATCCTCTAGATCTCCGCATGCAGTCTACTCTCTCTGGGACTTCCTCTACTATTCTTTCTTCGCTCTCCTAGGCGCAGCTCTTTCTCTGGCTCACGTTGCTCCCTGGCCTCTTGCGCTCTTGAGCTCCTCCTGATCTCGCCTCTATATACTAATCTCCTGTCTATTCTCATGCGTCTCCTCTTGCCTAAACTTCTCTCAACTAATTCGGGCGTATCTTGCTTCGATCATGTTGCATGCTTGCGTATCTCTCTCTGCACTATCTGCTATCTATCCTCCATATCCGTCTCTTCTCGGTCTATTGCTATCTCATGCCTCTGCTCTTCAATATGGATCTATAACGCATCTGCGCTATTCCTTCTCTCTATCTAGGCTCGGCGCTCTGCTCGCTACGTGCCTCTTACCTGCATACATCCTCACTCCATTATTCTTGGCCTCTTTACCTCTAAACTGCGACTCCGTGCTAATTCTGTTATCTTCTCTGAGGGCTGTCCTATGACACGCCGCTTAATCTATCTCTGTTCCTCTCTACTGGTCTGCGGTATAATTCCCTAATTCACCTTAATTCCCCCTTCTCCTCTCTGGATCTCATCTACTCTGTTGCCTGCATAGTCTACCTGCCCCTCTACCTTCTCTATGCTGCTACATTCTCTGGGCCTCCCAGAGCTGTCTCTCTCTCTTCTGTCGCTGGCTCACTCTAAGCGGGCTATGGCTGCTCGCTCAATCCTATCTCGCTTCTATCGTCCTCTATACTCGTTCTTGCTATGGCTGGCAGTGAGCTAGTCTGGGGC
Source organism: Prostheceraeus crozeri (assembly GCA_907163375.1). Classification (NCBI taxonomy): domain Eukaryota; kingdom Metazoa; phylum Platyhelminthes; order Polycladida; family Euryleptidae; genus Prostheceraeus; species Prostheceraeus crozeri. The sequence continues at coordinate 21,686 of CAJQUW010001128.1, read as the reverse complement.
TCCCCGCTGGTCTGCGACTAAACTAATACTCTCACTTCGTTCTACTGTCATCTATGCTATCACGCTCTACTACTCTATTCCCGGGCTTGCTCCATTATCTCCTATATCCTCTGAATGCTCTACTCTATCGTGAATCCTCTCTTCTCACCTCAGGGGCGCTATCATACTAATTCCTTTCCGGGCTGCCTACTCGATCTCTAAATCTCTAATCTTCTCGCATCTAACCTCCTACTATGCTAAGTAGATTCGTCCCCTCTCATCACATCTATCTTCTTTCCTCTTCTCGGGGTCCTGAGCCTCAAATCTATTACTCTACCTATCTATGCTATCTACTCACTCTATCGCTGCAGTCTTCGTTCATTGCAATGGACTCTAATGGCTATTTATCATCCGCTCTGTCATCTCTGATCTATCTGTGAAATACGTTTATCCTCTACTATCCATCTTACCTCTACATGCCTTCCTCTCTCAGCTATCTTCGCTATTCGCAACCTCGACTCAACTCTCTATCTCCTCGCTCTCTATCTCTTGCTCTAGTGCTGCTGCTCTCTCTCTAACCCCACTTTCTCGCAATGTCACTTGCTGCTCTACATCATAACCTGCTTCTCCTATCATCAATTCTTAGGGGATGCTCATACTTACTTTTATGCTCTATCTCTGTAATGCCTGATTCTCTCATCTAACCTCTCTCTCATCTTACCCTGCATTCATACTTCTCATCTTTGGGCTACGCTATTTCCTCACCTTCTCTACCGTCGACCGCTACTGCACTTCCATTACGCTAGTGGTAGCTCTATCTCACTCGGCTCTCTTCTCATGCTCTTCTGATATCGCCTATCACTGTCTATCGGCTGCTCTATCTATCTCCTGCTCTATCTCATATCTTCGCTGTCGGTTTCTTCCTCCTTATCTATCTCTATACTCCTGCATCACTCCTAAATCCTATCCTTCTGCTCTTCTCTCTATGAGCTCCTCCTACCTTCTCTCTATTCTCTAATCTTTCTGCCTCTCTACCGCTACCCTCCATCTCCCTCTCTCTAATCTCTCTCCTATCCCTTCGATCTCTATCCATCTATCTCGCTTCCCTGCCTATACCCAATTATTGCCTCTCTACCCTAATCTCCTACCCTTTCCTCTACCTATCACTCCTATTCTCTTCTACTCCCCTTTCTTCTACTTCCCGGGCCTCTCCACCTGCTGTATACTATCTCTATACCGCTACTAATACTCTTCTCTCCCCTACTGATTCCTCGCTATCTATCTATTCCTCTTCTTTTGCTATCCTTTCTATCAATCTATACTCCTCTACTCCTCTAGGACTCATCTATCGACCTAAACTTTCGCTCCTATAATACTTATTGCTAATAGCGCTCTATGCTGTGCGTCCGCTAACTCTATGCTCCTATCAAAACCATCTTTGCTCCTCTATTCGGCGCTAATCCCCTACTCACACATCTATTTCTCCTTCTATCTGATTGTCTCGTTTCCCTCTATGCTGCCTTGCTTCTCTATCTATGCTCTGCATAATAATCCTAATCTTTACTCATATATTCTAGCTTATCTCTCCTGCTCTGATTTGCCTCAAACTCTAGGCGTCAGGGCAATCCGGGGCTACTGTACTCTTCTGCCCTAGCCAATCTCTATTCTATTTCTTGCTGCTCCTAATACTACAATAGCTTTCTTCCTTCTCTGTCTATCTAAGCTTCTATCGTCTTCTCTGCGTGCTCGCTGGTTGCCGTCCTTGGGCGTTGTTTCTCTGTCCAATGCGTCTTGTCGATCTATCTACTGACTGCTATCTCCCTAATATCTCTCTTCACTCGTCCATCTTCCCTATCTGTCTATATCTATGCCATGTCTGCCTATCTGGCTACTCTCATCTCTACTCCTGTTCTCTAATTCCGTCCTAGTGGCGGGGTTCATTGTCTCTGCCTAATGCTCTCTTCTTCAATCCGTCTCATTACCTGCTTGTGATCTTACTTCTACATATCTGAGGTTCCAATACTCTATGCTGCAGAAATCTAACTAATCTAGTAGGCTATCTATGTGCTTCCCTTCTCTCATCGCCTCATCTGAAACTGCAAGCTTGCTGTCTTTGCTTTCCCTCTATACCTTATCTCTAGAATTCTGCGCGTGCGTGGCTGCTGTCGGTTGCGTAATCGATCCGGCCTTCGCGCCGGGGCTCGATCAATACAAGCAGCTATCTGCTTCGATGTTTCGTCATCTAGTTCTTCCTTGCTCTTGTCTTCGTTTCCTATGCTACTCTGCTCCGGGCTCAGCCTACCTCTCCTGCTCTCCGGTGCTGCATCATAATCTCTTTCTCTCGAGCGGCCTCACCTCTATGCATCCGTACTTATATCTGCCACTCATGCTTCTGACCTCCTGACGTTCCTGAAGCTCATCTATGCCTCTCTCTAGCTCTACTATCTCCATCCCGCTTGCTTTCCCCGTCGCTATGCTAATCTCCTTTCTTTAGCTTTCCTCCTTGCTCCGGCTGTGTCTCTCCATGCCTGTCCTGGGCTTCGCTATCTACAATCTGAATTCTTGGCCTGCTATGCAACTGATCTGCTATCTGGACATGCTCTTCTATCTCTGACTCGCTCTGGCTATGCTGCTCTAATATCCCACTACTAATCTATCTATCGGGCTATTAGACCCGCTGGTGTGTATTATCTCATTCTGCAGACGGAAGCCCCCTGCTGCCTGGATCTCTGCATGCATCGCAGTTTCTTCCGCTTGGTCTGTCTATCGTGCTCGCTCGCGCCTTTCCTCGGTGTTTCTCCATAATGGTTCTCTCTTCCGCCTATCTAATACCCTTATGCTGCCTATGGTCCTAACTGATCTGCTCCTTTCTCGTCCTCATGCGCTAACGGCGCCGACTCTTGACGCTTAGTTCATCTATCTCTCTCCTCTTAATCTGCTCCTCTCTCCATACGCTTAATTCTTGCTCACTCTGCTCATCGCTCCTCTTACCTAATCATCTCACCTAATCTTGCTCGCCTTTTATGTTCGCTCCTCCTCGTCTACGTCTTGCTGATATCGGGCTGTCTCCTGGCCCCATCCTACTATGCTCTATACGCTATCAAAAATTGGCCATGTCATAAGCATCTCTACTAGATGCTCTGCTGCTATCTCCTCCGTCTTAATCTCTGGATCTGCTATTTATCTATGGCCTCATATGGGGGGCTCAGGGGGTCTCTGTCTAGACTTCTCATTCTTCCTGCGCTGGAGGATCTCATGCTTGTTGGCGGGCCCTCTCTATATCTACTGCTCTGCATCTAGTTCACATTCGGTTAGGACTGGCACTCTACTCTTGCTATCTTCGCTCTACCTGCGCTATAAAACTTTGTTTTGGTTTCCGTCAACGAGACTGGCACGGTTATTGTCCGGTTTTGGAGAATCGGGTTTAGTAATTTAAAAATCGAGACGTCGAGCAACCTATTACCGATCACCTATCCTTTTCCCGACGGAAACTACCGGGTCCTGGGTTTTCACACCCCGTAGTCGCTTAGCCGTTACACTCAACATGACCATACTGACCAATTGGCTAAAGCCTACACTCTCAAATGAATAACGTATTTCACTAACGCTTTAGTTGCTCACCGATAACGGCTGATGCGACGGGTTTTCTTGTGTAATAACGGCATATATTGAGCTATGTATCAATTAGTTATTAAGAAGCTAAACGCTAATCTACACACATGGTTTTTTTAGTGTTATTATACGTAATATAACATCGGATTCAGCGTTAGATATCTGTTACCTTATGCATCAATTAAACGGTTTTTATAGATAAGAACTGGCGTTAGTTTTCAAATAATATACGCTTGAAATGCCATGCTGAAACGCACAACTCTGCCGTTAGAATACCGTCATAATAAGCGTTATTCATCCATGGGTATTCATCCTAACGGCAAAAATTCTCTACAAAACCCGTTAGAAAATAATGAGGTTACAAAAAGAATCAGACTGTATAAAATTAGGAATATTCTTTAGGAATTACAAAAATGTTTTATATCAAATTCCATGAAACAAATCTACAAAAAATCTGAAAATAGGCTATACAATCTGAAAATGTATCAATTCATAAAAACAAATCTACAAAAATCCGAAATAGGCTCTATACGGATCTGAAAATATATCAATTCATAAAACAAATCTACAAAACCTGGAAATTGGGCTATACATCTGAAATATAAATCAATTCATAAAACAAATCTACAAAAAAATGAAATTATATCTTTCTGAAACCTGCTATAACATAGAAATGGCATGAAGACCAGTCATATTACAAATCCAGAACATACAACTACTTTTAAATTTCCCATTAACGATGAAAGACTTTGGCGAAACGCTTAATTTTTTCAAAGGGAAAGATGTTTTCAGAATTTGTTTATTCTTGTAGTTAGGCACAAGCATTTGACCAAATGAGGAAGGATAAGTCAAAAAATCGAGGAGGTAATAAACACAAATGATCGCGCTGCAATACAACAGCCTACGGGTGAACAACCACGGGCGTTGATTCAAAAATGACTGGTCCGGATTACGGAAGACAATCATCAGCTGTTTGCGGTCCATAACTATTTGTGGTCCATATCGGCTTCCAGATTATTTTTCTTTCCTTTCATAATACTTCATTCTGAAATGGGGAGACTAATACTAAAGTGTTCCATAATAGTTGCTCGGAGTAAAGCATGAATTTAATTTGATATTTCCTACGCAGTCATATTTCGTAGATTTACTGTTTACACAAATCTTGGTTTATGCAGAAAATTGTTATAATAAGTTATCGGATGATGGCAACAATTGTGTACTAGATAGGGAAAAGAGAAAAGCGCATGAATGCAACAATATCATAATGATATCTTCCCTATTTATCCACAATTTTAACCATGATTTTGTGGGCTTTATTCGTGGGAAATTTTTAGACAACTCATAGCACATAGTTGATTGCGGAAATACTACGGGCGATTCATAATAAACGTGGCTATGACAGTCCGTAAAGCAAAAGGCCACTCCCAAGTAGTTTAATTCCGCATTAGTGAAATAAAAGGATTATGTAACAAGCTAAATAATATATACGGGCGGACGAGCTTTCGCTGCGCAGCAGCATCCTCGGGTCCAGCAAGGAGTAAAACCGCGATGGTGCGGTGGCATAATATAGGTTGAGAGATCGGCTACCACTGGGTGAGACTCCTCTCTCCTTATTGAGAGACGGACACTGTTGTTGAATGTATTTGGGTTCGGCGATTCTTGCCTCTACAGGACTCTGAAATTTGGTTCAAGAATTCTATGGTAAAGTGATGAATAGTCAAACTGTTTTCGTGTTCATGTCTGGCGTGGTCTGACAGCCGCGCTATTGTTGTTATTGGTATACTAAGCAACGTTTATTATTGTATCTTCTGATAAAAAGGACGGGGCAGTTTGAACCAATGTAAAATTTCATGGCAAAGAATGCAAGTAAATTTTATACACTGTGAACTTGTCACTGCAGCTGTTGCTGATCTGGTAATTTTTGTCGCAGATATCACAATTCTGATGTTTATTGTCTCTATTTACAGGTTGATTAATACACTGCTTTAAGTACCTGCCATGTTTGTTAACTAATTTTATGGGAAGATCGTATTTTTTACTAAAGCCGTCAACTTTCTGTTGCATGTATCATTGAGGAAATTACATTTCCAAATAACGAAATTTTTTAAGTCAGGCATATTTTGTAATTTTCTTTTGTTGTCATACTTTAGATTTTTTTGTAACCATTTTGATAAAGTTGATTGTTGAATTATATAGTGGCTGCATTCATTTTTTACGAATACAGAAATGTCCAAAAAAATTCAATTTGGTTTCGCTATTAGGAACATCTAAAGTAAACTGAATGCTCCCTCATTGATGGAATTAAAAACATTTTTCTGATCATCTTAAATATTTCCATGTCATGATCAAACGGACCCATGATTACATCGTCAATATAACGCTTGAAAATGAGTGGTTCTAATTTTATGGTCCTGCTTCAATTTGTAAAGAACTTCCGTCTCAATATCGTTCATATAAAAAAATAATCGCGAAAAGAGGAAGCATAATGTGCAATCCATGGGACAGGCCCCTGCGTTTGAATAATGAAATTTACCATTGTACTCAATTTCGTAATTGCACATGTACGTTGCAGTAACATACGTTGCAGTTACGACCTACAAATGACAAGTTCACAATCTATGTTCAAATTGCGTGGACGTTTCTGTTTCTCAGTTAATCATAAGTTCCTTTAATTCAGTTATGACAGGCTTATTTGTTGCAATGGAAAATTTTATTAGGTAACTGATTGATTATCTCATAGGAGAACGCCTACAAAAATTCGAACGATGGAACCTTGCCATATACATGTACATATATTTCGTTTAATACATTACGATCTCGCGTGAAAATGCCCATATCTAACTAGCAATATTCCTACACTGTCCTTTCTGTTCAGAAATCATGTTTGAATATAATAAGAGAGAAAAAGTATCCCTATGCGTTGATTACGAGCACGGACTACGGATATGTGGATAAGACAATGAATCTGACTGAGATTAAATCAAAATGTCCTGATATAAATGTCCAATTTTAAGGTCTTTTGTTTTATTGTCCGTGTTCAAGCCAAAGCGAAAGGTTTTTATCATCGTTGTGTTGTCACTAAACCAATTTTTAGATAGATGAAGATTGCGACGTACACAATTCAAAAGTCTTTGTCATTCAGTAAACTCATCCGAAACGTTTAGCCCTTGGTTCACAGTCCAAGAGACGATAGTGCAGGCCCCACTGCGGTATTTTCCACTTTCACATAGAGTTTTATAACCTATTTCGAACACGAATACTTACCTATCGCTTCAATGGTTGATTATTGCTTGACATCATTGATTATTGATCGCTCATTCTTGAGATAAAAAAATGACATAAAATTAGAATGAAAAATTATTATTAATAGACTTATTTTATAAAAAGGATTAACTTTTCTTATTGTATATTATTATTTATATCTATAAACTTTAGTATTAAACTTCATCTTTATTTACTAAGTTAAAAGCTAAAAAGTGTTAAACTCACTCAATAAGGATAGCCTACTAAGTTTGCGACCGATATCCCTGAAAATAATACTTGAACTATTAACAGATTTCACTATGGGTTAAGCAAAATTAATTTTTGCCATTATCAAATGAAATCGTGTTAAGTTGTACCCGTCCTTTACTAAAGATAGTTGGGTCTCCAGTTATGTAAAGAGAAACATTCACTCTCAACACCTTTGACAGCATCGATAAAAGAAGTACAGCTCTAACTCTCTTGGCATCGAAGCTGGAAACAAAACCAAATCTCGTCTCAAGTGTGATGGTCGCTCTGATAGAGATTTCGTTATTAACAAACGCTCGCGTAAATCAAAAATATTTTAATGAAAAGATAGTTGTTCTAAATATTGATTTTATTAGTGATAGTTTTTCTCGCAAAATTAATTATCGTATTCGTAAATATAAACTTGACGTTAATATTCGCAAATTTAAAGTAAGATAAAATTATGTTACTTATTTCGAAACAAGAATAATAATAATACACGCTAACTAATTGTTTTTTCGTTGTAGTAACTTCTTAATCATAATAATCGCAAATATTAGTTGTTGTTTATCCGCTTATTCGTCATTTTAGTTCTAATAGTTACATAGATGATCTTCACGCCCTTTTCGTTTGAGATTTGATGAACATCGCAAAGTAGCCACCCCAGTGGGTGGTTCAATGTGCCCATGCGTGGGCACATTGAACCACCTTTGGTAGAAATTTCAAAATTAAAATTGTGATGGAGATTAAATGTCACAAAAAACGAGTTCGTATCCCAACAACTCAGAGATTTACTAGGATACCCTCAACCTTTCATCCGAGTTTGATTTTGGTTCATTTGATTTAGTATATTCAAACTGTTGAGAAAAGATCAAAAACATGTTCAATGTGCCCCACCCGCTCCTATCAAGAATGGAGATGCAGCAAGTCCCCTGACTGATCACGAGGTTTGAAAATGTACCGCGAAATGTATTGAAGATTGACGTCAGTATATTGCTAACTTTGGATTGCCCTGTCAAAGCCAGTATCAACTAATCACAACTATAATTCGAAAATTGATTTGTACATGTACTTCGTTTTGACTGCATGGTATGGTGTTATTAAATATAAATACACATGTCAACAGATTCTCATCGAAGTTCGCAAACACAAATTGAATGCTGTAACAAAAACGCGAGTGACTCACAACCAAAAGCAGTTTAACTTGAATTAATAATGCAGCTATTCGATGTAAGCAATCAAGCAGATTTTTAATGTCATAATCACACATTTTCACTAAACGTTGACGTTTCTCGATGAACAATGCGATGAACACTCATTTGACTGTTCATCTTCATGCGGGCTTCATCTCTTCATCAACACGATTTCATGTTTAAAAATTGTGATTTATTAAGTGGGTTTTACTTCTCTAGAGGGACATTAGGTAATGAGTAGACGTGTTATATACTGTCATCAATTCATCATGAAAAATGCTAATTATCATGTCATTGCAATAACATCAGGATAAGCTTAACGATATAAAATGTGGAGCGCCTTTATTTCTGAACAAATATTGCCAGTGATAGACCTATGCGTACAATAATAGATTATACTAAATCATGTACAAATTATAACTAACAACGATGGAGAGAAAGAATAGTTTATAGATCCATGCTTACCTATTAACAACCTGATTGTTCGAGTCACAGCAATGACTTACATTTTGCATTTAAATTAGTCAATTCGTTTCTTAGATTGTGTCATCGCTTCCAAGGGATAATAAAATCGATTGCCATGTATCCCGATTCCATCGATGTAGAAGTCAAATGACAAATACATGAACATATACGAATGAAACTTTGAAAATGTGGAGACAAATTTATTGTTAAATGGATTCTGAAGAAAAATGAGAAAACACTGCGCACTCGGAAGTCGTAATAGGCTATATGTGTAATTTGTTGGGAGATTTATGAAGGAAGCAATCTAAGAGATCTCGAAATCGGTGATATCATCCTTGGGAATTCGAATTATCAAGTTTCCATTCTTGTGTTCTCTCCTTCCATGCCGAGCCGCTGGTCGTTGATTCTTCTTTTGATTAAGTGAAGGATGAAATGAAGTGTATTTGATGAAGATGCTGAGGTATAGTATGAAGGAAAGTTATTGAAACACTGGGAATGCCGAATGATTGAGTTGCAATAGTTTCAATTCTTTTTCTTGGACGCTTAGATGATCTTGAATTGTTGACCTGTCTTGAATCAAATCATTTTCGAGAAAATACAGAACAAAATTCGCGAAGACAAGGTTGGAACGAAAACGCTTTTTGGCCAAAATTATCGACATCCTCTCGTTCAATTGCTCTTTATCCATTCGTCGCGAAGAGTTTGGTCATGAGAAATATGCAAATTAATACACGATATATGCACATTCGTTGAGTTATCTGATGTGCTTTATGTGCACTTGCTGTTTATTATTCGTAGAACTGGCTGCACTCCGTGGTGCCGGCACACGCATAAATGACATGCTTTGAGACAAGCTAACCAACTTGATGCTATAGCAAACGTATCGATCAATCAGATGACGCTAACCTCACATATTTGCATGCAGATTCGGCAGATCACTGTGAGGAGGGAATCGAAGGACAAAGGCAGTATTATGACTGCGATGTGCACACTCTGTTGTGCTGTCCTGCATGAAAACTTCCCGTCAACAGCAGCGCATTGAAATGCGCTTTGCGCTATCGAACAATGAAATCTATCAGTCTTCACTCTATAGTATAGACTTGTGGGATATTCGTGAAAATTTAGGGAGTTGCATATCCCGGTGCTCTAGACATCCGACAATGGTTAGAAATAAGAAGGTGGAATGAAGCTCTATTCCTCTTTCAAAAGGGAATTACCCTAATTCTCGGTCGTTCGGAGGAAAGCGAAAATAGACAGATAAACGGCTAACTGAAAACAACGCAAACAATGTGTTCTGAGCCAAGGGTTTTCAACTTTCGAAAGAATTTTTTCTCTTTAAATTTGCTTTCTCGTTGCGTTACACGTAACTATGCAACATTTCTGCGCTGCTGCGAAAGAATTGTCGCAACAGATTTAATGCACCGATTAAAATCAGGCTGTGTTAATGTAGGATTGTTATACACATCTAATACATTAACATCACGTTTTTCTTTTTGTCAGGATGTTCTGTGAATTTCCATGATTAATTCTATCTACATTTTGAATCACTCAAATAAGAAAATACAAGGAACGGAGACAGAACTGTTGACCCATATCTGCCGCTATATGTAGACATGTATTGATATCTTAACTTACCATCATGCTGTCGGAAATGTGGTCCTGATATCTGGTATGAGGAATTCTGGTTTATCCCTTTTTGCAAGAGGTTGCCTTTTTGTCTTTCATCTCGTGCCACTTGCAAAGAAGCAGAATGTGCTGACTATGCTCCTCGAGCGCCAGCAGGAGTCTTTCTGTTGCTAAATCACAGCAGTGTTTATAGTTATATAGATGCATACGGAATTGGAGTGGTCGAGATTTGATAATATTGGTCCGGCTATAGCTACTGTCGGCATATAGGATGAGAACATCCCCGGATACTTCCCAATTTTCTAATCATCATGCCGGCGCAGCCGTCACCTAGCCGATGGGTACCGACAACTCCTGTGTCGGCATTCACTCGGTGCGCCGATACGGTTGACAGCCTGGACACTGCCGACTAATTGACGAGGCATCGCCGACGATTTTTTTTCACCGGGGAACATCATGAATGCGATCATGTCGTTTATATTCTTAAACGAAAAAAAATAACATGTCTAGGCCTATATATATGTAGAAACTTTCAACAACGATGACAATTAAAACTTCAAAACATTCACTAAAGCCAATTTGATAACGTTATTAAACATTTGAAAACCTATTATTTCATAACGCTATTTTAATTATCATTAGCGTTATTATTTGATAACGTTATTTGTAAATTCTAAAATCCGTTAGGATAATTTGGCGTTAGGTATATTAATCTAACACCATTCCGTCATGTACTAACGTTATTCTTCTAGCATCTAACGGATACTACCGTTGTGCAGCCGTTATTATACCGTTACTTTTGTGAGTGTGTAATACTGGGCTTCCGTCAAGGCGAACGTAACTTAAATATTACATCTCTACTTCAGCTGATTTCTTACCTTGTCCTGTCAGATCTGCTTCTCTCTCTCTCCTTATCTTCTTCCTCAATTCTCAATTCCTCTAAAGTTCAATTTAGCGTTAAAAGGTTTAAACCGACAAGCCGATAGTAGCCCTAATAATCTAACATACCTATCAAAACGAAAGAGTCATAAGTCATCAACTGACATCAGCGGCAGTAACAAATACAAGTCATACGATCAAAAGACAAATCATCGAAAGTCAAAACCGCCTAACATCTAGTAACACAGTTAAGACCACAACTGATAAATAAAATCTTAAATTAATAAATCTAAAAACTTTAAATTACATTTAAAACACATTAATGTTGATAAAAACATTTTTTCATTGAACAAAATATGTTACAAATTACCATAAAAATGGAAAATTTTCACATTTTGAAGTCTCCAAGCTTCTATGACCTCTTTCTTTTGATTTTTCATCGCATTTCACGTATTGCAGTGCTATTCAATATTCATAGACTGTCAAATAAAAAAAACCGTATAGCCTTTAAAAAATGACAATTTTCTGATATTTTCAAAAATACATTTTTGTTCAAAGTGATGTCAAACAAGAAGCAAGACCGATAAGAGGATTTCAAATTATGACGTATTATACTTGAACGTAATGATCACAGTTGTGGAGTTGTCGGCTGGTTTTCTGTGTGAAGAATACTAAATAATATCCATTTTCTAAAAGTGTGAAAAGTGCTTAAAATTAAGCACTTGGTCAATTTATCATTAAGATCAACTTAATATCATCAGACTTTTTAGTTTAAAGTAGTTGGATTTTCTGGTGGCATACGCTTATGTGGCGAGATTTAATTGGAATTTGAATAAGCTAATATGGACGATTGATATCAAAATGATAAAAGACTATAATGTGCAGAACTTCGTAAGTAGCATTTTGCGTAAATAGGCTAATAAAGTTGAAATCCGGGCTGCTGAAACGGTTAGGTATGTCACAAATTCTCACCGATGGGCGATAAGAAGTCCTAGAGACTCGCGCAGGAAAGATGTTGCAATACTCTAGAATCCCTAGTCTAGATACTTTTCGTGTCATCGATGAGAAATTGTAAATGTAAGCCTGGTGCCTTGAAGCGGAGTCGAGGACTACATGCAATTATTTAGACCTAGGTCCTACAAACCTCCATTCTAGCTTGACAACAAATGGAACCTAGAATTAGTCTTATTTTATTTATTTCATCAGTGCCCGGTACTATGCTAGATCCTGTTGAAATTGCTGTCGCATTGAGTTTGTCCCACCATAGTTGATGCATCACGCGCAGGATTTATCGATTGTCATCGAATAGCTTAGACTACCGACCGTGGTTGCCGTATACTAGGCCTGGTTAGATGTATTGGCACTAGCAGCAATTAGGCTATCTCTATCACGCAAATTTAGTGAAGTTGCCTAGGCCTACAGCGGTAGGCTCTACGATTTTTTGCCCGGATATAAATTACCGGTAACTTAGGCGGTAATTAATCTTAAGTTACCGGTAACTTACCGCGGTAACTTACCGGTAAGATACCGGTAAGTTACCCCAACTCGAAACACTAAATTTAAGCAACTTGCGGAACGAATGTTAAGCTGTGCTGACTGCAAAGTAATCGCAATTACCTCTCAATTACATGGCTAAAAATGTTATTGATTGCGATTACAAATTACTCATCAGAAATGTAATTGATTACAATTACTAATTACATTAATTGTAGATTGCGATTAACGTAATTGTAACATTAAGAATTAAACAGATAAGTCTGCTGATTCACAGTCGGTCTACAGCCGGACAGTTGGAATTTTACGAGTAGTATAGTTCACATTCACTCGGTTTAAAGCTAAAAATTCTTTCTGTTTTCCCCCCCAAATTTTTTTTTTATGATTTATTTTATTTCTTTTTTTATTCCCTTCGTATTAAAAACGTTGCGAAGTTATTAAAAATCATTTGAAATTATTTTAATTATTTTGACATCAAAATTATTCACTGTGATTTTGTGGTTTCTTTATGTCCCTTTGTAATCATTTTGAAATTATTCTCATATTTATAGATTTATTTGCTGTTCGGGAGTTTCATTGCTTGTCCACTTGGATTTTGTAAACCCTGAAGAGAGGGACAACATGTCCCTGAACGCTTGAACAGCAAATAAAAAAAACTAAAAAAAATCTAAAAATAAGAGAGTATTTCAAATGATTACAAAAGGGGACATAAAGAAGCCACTCTAAATCATAATGAAATAATTTTAATGTCTAAATAGGCTAAGTTTCTCATAATCTAAATTTCATTGGAGATTATCAAATGCATAAATGAAAACTAATATGAAATTAAAAAAATGATCGCCGAAAGTTTAGGCCATTACTTACTTTGCATGATTAGCTCATATCTTCCTTGTCCGGAAACAGTCCGACTGTCGAAGTAAGGCACTCGATTGTTAAAGCATATTCAGATGCTACTTGGAAGATTGCTCTCTACACAAATTGATCAGTCTAAAATGCAGCAGAAAAACCAAAAAAAAACAAAAAAAACAAAAAAAAAACAAGAGGTATGAATATGTATAATTGCATGCCGGAATGTAAAACATTTCATTTCTTGCTTCAACATCCAGTGGCGGCGCCAGCGAGCGAGTAGAACGGTTACAAATGGGTTACATCACTTATATTGCTGGTTACATAAATGATCTGAATTTTTTAACGGATGCTACTTATTTTCATGAAATTGTACTCATAGATGTGTAGATGGCTTGGACATGAAAAACTTCCTGTGCCTCCCCTGAAACTATACAGTCATGTACGCACATATAGACCCAACATGCAGGTCAAAGCTTGGAAAACGCAATGGCCTATAATAATCATGGGAATTAAATGTTCATGCAAGCAACAGAAGCCCAAAAACATTATTCATTCTTCTAAGCATGTTATAGGCCCTACATGCATGTATCAGATATGCTCATTATACAATGCGCAACGCACCCCTACATGTTTGATGGCCATAGAATAATCACACGGTATCTTTTGTTGACGTGTGGATTGTTGACTGAAAAATCTTGTTACATGGGAGATAAATAAAAAGACAATTGAGATACAAAACTTAATGCTATTATAATGTTCAAACTAACATTCAAACGACCTATTTGGGAACTTTGCCTCTACAAAAGATCTATTGATGACTATGACTCACAAATTGACTTTCAGTAATCCAGGCGGTTACCTAAGTTTTTTTATTGTTGATGTAGTCGTCAATGTCAATGAGACCAAATTCACAGAACAGGTTACAGAAGTACGGTTTTTACTATGCGGATTTCTAGCGTGTTAACATCAGTAACCGTATGTAACCCTTGGCGCCGCCACTGTTCAACATCTCAAGTTGATTTATATTTCGTTAGTATATGGAGTGCGCCTAAATAGTGAGGTGGATGTAGACCTATGTGTATACGCACGAATATTTGCGTAAACTTAGACAGTTGCTGTAGTGCAATACACAATAATAAATCTTAAAAGGTGCTATATACTTATTAATTAATGCAAAAAATATGGAAAATTTTCAATATGAAGTTACTATAAAATCAAACGGTAATTAGTTTAATAAATGAGTAAACTAAGTAAAAAACCTAATTAAAGAATGCAGAACTTTTAAAATGCAAAATTATCATCAAGGTTAGGCCATGGAACAACATTTGCGCTGTACGATGTACGAGGTTATATGCCATCATCGATATACATGTAGTTGTAGGATCACAGTATATGAAGCCTAATTGATGAGCGATGTTGGACGTCCTATCTTCAAAAATTTTTGTGAAATTAGATCTGAATCTCGAATTGTTCGAAAATTCCATTCCTGTAGATTTATTTCTTATTTAATTCATTCACAATTAATATGAATTTAAGTACTGATAACTACATGCTTGTTTGCGATGAAGAATCGACACACTGAGCTTGAACCACGGGAGTTGATAAACGATGAAGCGAAAGTCATGGAGTACTCATGAAGTCTATGGAGTTCAATTTATTTTGATTGTCTTATTCGAAAGAAATTCTGTTATGGCATCCAAACAGCCCATTTCTCTTTATTTCCAGTGCATCAATTAGGTAGGCTATTCAAGTTTCTTCACATCCATATCGCCAAATCTATCGTGATGAAGTTTTGCTTCCGTTTGAAGAATCATGCCACGACGAAGGCTGTAACGTAATCCGCATGTTCACTAATTGATACTGCACACGATGAATAAGAATTGGAAGAAGATAAAGTAGGCACACTGAAGACTAGCTGGTCTCTACTGACAGATGAAAGGATGCAGCAGTGGCCGTGCGCATGAAAGTCCACAATGTTGAAGTCTGCTATATTGAGTAACATCGCAAAATCATGTTTCCCCAGGTTATTTCTCCATGCCTTGTGCGGTTTGTGTGTGGCTGGAGGTTAACGCGCAGCATCATCGATCCATGCTACCTGTTCTATCTGTAGCTGTCAGCAGGCGAAGGCGAACAAAGGACGTGCAAGCATGCCTAGATTGGGTTAGGCGATGAAATAGCTGTCTATGAAAGCAAGAAGGGCGGTGGTGAAATTGCACAACAGAACTTTGGCTGTGTAAAAGCTTTCAAAAATCACATCGCTTTCGCAAATTTTGGATGCAGAGGTATTAGCTATATACTACTAATCGTAAAATGTTGGTTCTCATCACTTGATGAAACCAATAGAAAACTCAGAGATTGCAAAAGTTTCGAGCATTTAAAAGAACGATTTTTAATTCCAAAGACTTAACACTTTGTTGAAATGCGAATTTCATTATTGGGGAGATAGCTTTTAAGTAGACAATAGCAATTGGTTACCTAAGTAAAAAATATTGTCGTGCGAAATAGACATAGCACCATTCAATATTTATGATGCCTCACGAAATATGCGCGTGTATTACAGTTACGATGGATATCAATGGCGAAGTGAGAAGAGAGAGAGAGAGAGATGAGAGGAGAGAGAGTAGTGATAGTGAGAGATGGAGGGAGGAGGCGGGGGAAGAGGCATGATCAGAAATGGAGGAAATAGGAAATGAGGAATAGGAATGGCTCGAATTATCCTTTTTTATTGATCGCAAGTTGATGGGGATTCGGATACAAAAAAATAGCAGTAAAAATAATGATTAATTTCAAATATAGGAAACACAAAAGCGTTTTGAGAAATGCATTCGCATTATTCAATCAGGAAAAACTTAAATCTTTAAGTTACATCAAATTACTTGGAAAACTGTTAGGAATCAATATGTATAATCCTTTGAGAGAGCTTTGAATGCAATTGTACAAGCTTACTTGTGTATGATTGCTCGACGCGAAGTTGGACTATGATGTAGATAGATTACATTGAATTTTCGCTTTCCCTATGTGGACTCAGATTATATAAATGCCACTTCGATCTACATTGAATATTCAGTATCTTTTCCACGTTGACATCCCGACATGACGTACCACGGGGAATCCACATAGAAGTTTTTTATTCTTTTCACGTGGACATATTTCCACACGACATGCGCCATGGAATTTACATTTACACAAGGATATTTCGACACGGCCGTAGATGGCACCTGGAATCGCACATAGAATTATCTCCACGTGGATAATTCCACGTCATCCGTTCATGATTTCGAACAAAATGGAAACTGCCTTCACTACTAAAATATAGACGAAAATCCTGCAATATTCAATTTTGGACGAAAAAAAAATTCCACGTGGAATTCCAGAATGTCAAGTGGATTTCGGATGTGGAAATCCCACGATAGCATTTTTCAGTGGATTATTTCGGGATAATTCCAAGAGTCTGACAATTTTATGCGATGTTACGTAACGTCTTAAGTAATGTATCAGTTGCATCATGGCACATGTCGATTGAGATGATAAACTCTCCCGATTTGGTAGATAATGACCACTATCGTTATCGCTTTTCACCGGGCGGAAAGTCAAAAACGGGAATCCCGCCTAAGGAGGAAGGACATCCCAGGAGGATTTGTGACGGCAATATTGGCATTCTTGTGATGCCAATTAGGACAGATTTACTACCTGCTACGTAGCTGCCACGTTTCGCTACTTTCCATTAGCTACCGAACAAATTGCAACGTAGCTGCTACGTCTCGCTACCTTGCATTTGCTACCGAAAAATATCAACGTAGCTGCTACGTTCCGCTACCTTGCCTTCGCTACCGAAGAAAATGCTACGTAGCTGCTACGTTGCAGTTGCGTAGCACAGATCCACACGCTACCTACTGCTACCATCTGCTACGTAGGTGCTACGTAGCATTGTTGGCCGGGTGGTTGCTAAAAACGCATGTGAAAATAGATAGGAATAAACGCGTTTACGGAGTACCCATACGTCATTATTTCCTTCATTGGTATTTATTACACGTGACTTAATGCTTGAGAAATACAAGTCCGGGACGTTATTTTGAAATTTTCGCGGTCAAAAATTTTGGGTTTGCGAAGCAGCTTTAATGACCCCTGAAATCAGCTGATGACTGTTCCTCCTAGCCTAATACAGTAAAAACCAATCTGATTTCTGTGGTGAAAGGGTATGAAGTATAAGGTGATTTTGCGCCTTCGATTTTAGTTACAGTACTAAGACATGAATGAATTATTTGATATCTTGCATTGAAAGGAAAGTGATAAGGAACTGCTATTCTCGACAAGATTATGATTAATAGCATTGACATGTATTTTCGACATTGATTATCATTACAATCCATTCAACATTTCATTGTTTTGAGGAAAAACTTTTGATTGACTTTGATAGAGAAGAAGAGTTGACTGCAAGTGGCAATTCATGTGGAAAAGACCACTTGCATAGCATTGTCAATGTCAGTTCTTGCCACAAACATCGAACATTAATCATTATTCATTAAGTACCCAGTTGCTGTTGTTCGATTTGTCTATGGTTCTTGCTTGTCTTTTCGGGCAGTGAGGTAAACCAGTTTCCTTGATTCATTCGCTTTTACATTTGACTGTTGTATTGTTAAAACTGACTGAAAGGGATAGTACAGGCATAACGGTTACAGGCATAGACGGTTACAGGTTAGACACAGGAGATTACGTATTGACAGCAGCGGTTCGAAAGCACCAGCAACAATTTCGCTATCAATCAATAAAACTGGTTGTTGATTTTGCTTTGATGTTGTTCCTTTCAATTGTTTTCAGTCGAGGTCATGAATAATTTCTTTGTGCTCTTAGTGCTGTTTTTGCTGTCCACAATCCATAGGGTGTTGGCAATGATAGATACGATGGGCACTTTACCATTGCAAGTCTTCATGCTTATATTTAGTTGTTTATCTCATCAATCTGAGGACATTGCAAAATTGAGCTTTGTCGTTCGGGAGGTGTTTATAATACAAATTGAAAGTAGTTACTTCCGCTCCTGCCGTTCCTCACTGTTCCTGACCCGTTGTTCTTCTCTCAAGCCAGCACTTGTACGTTGCAAAACTACATTGAAAATTATGTTTATTATTATTCAACACATTCATATTTTATTATTATTATTCAAAGCACTGCCATATTTTATTTTCTGATTGAGGATACTTTCATTAACTAAAATTGTGCGGTAGGAAAAGTTAAACCGCTTTTATTATTCTGCCGTCAAGAATTGTAGTTAATGAACAACGAACACATCTCACACATTATTACATAGGTTCTTAAAGAAAGAAAATCCATGGATGCTCACATAATGGAATTGCGAGATATCTATTAATGAACCCGCTTTATGTATTAATATGTGAGTGTGTGCCACTGCTCTCTTCACAAAGATCTCCCAACGGTCCCCGCCGCGTCAAAGGTTAAAAGAGATGTATAATGGCCCTCCTTTTGAATAGTCTCTCAGTGCCGGGTGCTTCTGCGCTTACACCCAGGCTGCCCCCCTCCTGCGCACCACGCGCCAGCACGGGAGGAGGGATGTCTGATTTGCGTCCCGCACACTACGGGATCAAGCAGACTAATATCTTAATAGAAATTGCACTTGCGTATGTGAAAGACAAAACAGCAAAGAGGAAAGTTCGTGAAGTGAAAGAAAGATAGTTCTGGTCCAAAAGCGCTGACTCACTCTCGACATGAAATAATCATGTATGACTATTCACAGACTGAAGAAAATCGGGTATTTTGCCTTTAGGAAAATTATAAGGAAATCTACTGAGGACCACCATTCTGTTAAAAATCGTGAAATGCGCATATTAAACCTATAGGGAGTCCATTATCCGCATGCATGGACGATACATGCCAGTATAATCCTCTGTTATACGCTTTTATAGCCTACTCCCCTCTGGCAACGATGGTTTAAAGCCATGCACTTCTAAATTCCTATTACATGTTTTGTAAAAGATACCCGTGATGGCGGACATTCACATTGACCCCTTGAGATTGTGCGGTTTTTATAACGTTGTACTGGAAAGTCTATTACTACTACTACACATTATATTATCTCTTTAATTGGAGAATTTTTGTCATGTAATTAGACATTTAAAATCATATGGCAGAAATTGAAATCGGTAATAAGATCTTACATTTTGTGTTTTGAAGCATTTTGTTAATGGGCTAATTTACATTTGAAGATTTAGATAGTCGCCCAATTAAATTAATCCAAACACAGTACCCCCAATAACAATAAATCACCATAATCAAAACAATATAATATGGGAATGTAGTGGCGCGAGGGCTTTTTGTGTTTTACGGTCAGCGTTCAAACAGTTGCTGTACTTCTTTTACTTTTGCTCGCAATATCTAAAAATTACATCTGTGAAAACGATTTAGATGACCCTTGTTTAGATGCTTTGGTGAAGCGTTGATCATGTACAGAGGGCTGTGTTGCACTTGTGTTCTTTAGGAAGAAACTTTGGTTTTGTATCTCAACTTTCACAGTTTATGTCCCCTTGCAAATATAAGTCAGGTCTTGTACGTTATTTGTAAGAAACGATCTCAGAAAAATCTGTTCATTGGTCTACTTTAGCAGCTGAAAAATCCATGCTATTTGTGGAGTTAAACGTGACAGATGGCTATCTTGAGGATTGTATAAATAGGGTGTAACTGTACTTCTGATGTTGAACCTAATAGTATTGTCCCCAAATGTAAAGAGGTTTTATAGATCCGTCTGCCTTTTGTCGGTGATTCGTTGGTCGGGGGTAAGGGTTGATTCGTGTGAACGCTTTTTATAAGCTACGAAAAAGGCTTACCTGTCGTGCTAACCGGTGTTCATTTATGCTATAGGCGGTATTCCGTACGTTCTTTGAAAGACCCAAGTTCCCATTCTCAATAGGTCAATGTTATCTTATATATTTTACCTGTGACTGCGGAAGCAGTTACATCGGCCGAACAGATAGGAACCTTGGTGTTAGAATTAAAGAACATTTACCTCGTTGGCTTCTTACGTGTAATTCATAAACTCGTAATCCATCCTCATCTATTTGTAGACGCGCAGTTTAATGTGATTCAAATGTTGGGTACTGGTAATAAGTTTTTCATCATATTTTTCTGATTTTGTTGTTCTTCGAGGACAAAAGTTGATAAGTTGCGTATTCTGGAAGCTTTATTCATTCTTGGACACAAGCCTGGACTTCGTGTCCAGAAGGAGTTCATCTACACACTGCTGTTACCGTGGTGAACGACAGTTCATTAGTACCGTTTTGATTTCATTTGGTCGTTGCTCATGAATGGACACTACGAAAGCGCTCGTGCATTCCTTTCATATTAGATTGTTTTGATTTTGGTATTTATTGGGTGAAAGTCACCATAACTGTACGAAACGGAAGGGACAAAATGTCCCTTCCGTTACCACCCAAGGTACGCAAAACCACTTATATACATTGGTATGGGGTTGCATTCTAATGAGAAATCTGGAATCCGCCGGATGTTCACCAAGAAACAAAAAAGTTATGTAAGGTCAAAGTTTTCAAAAAATGTTCCCTTCCGATTACGTAACGGATAGGGATCAGTATTTTTTTAGGTGTCCCTTTCCTTTACCGGGTAGCGGAAGGGACAATTTTTCAGGGTGTCCCATCCGTTACCACGAATCAAGGGAACTATTTGCCGTGGTTACATTTCACTATGAGCTTTATTTTCGAACATTGACGATCAACCTTAATCCATCGAAATAGGGCCTACCAAATTGTCGCAGGTGCATCATATTTTAGTTACAACCCGTTATAAAATTGAATTTTTTACACTTTAGATATACCGTCGAGCTATATTATTTCGCATGATATTTCAATTAAAACTGTAGCCGATATGAATTCAAAACAAGTTACCGTACGTAAGTTGTTTCTGCTTGTTTTAAAATTACAGTAGGCCTAGGCCGCAATTTTGTGTTGCATTACTGTACATCGATTTATTTTGATTCTCATTCTATGGTTAATTCTGTGAACATTGCAGGACATTATTTCGATAGCGTAAGACATGAACATATTTTCAAATGAGATGTATATTAAATGAAATTCAAAA
>CAJQUW010001126.1:0-69954 GCA_907163375.1 Prostheceraeus crozeri | reverse complement strand
ATAATACCTCATCTTATTCAACTGAAGGAGAATTTGAAGAGCAGGATGTAGGAGTATAACATAGCTGCAATGATATTGTTACATGAATTATTTAATACATTCATATTCTTTTATGCTTTTTAAATAATAACAAATCGATTTCTTAGCAACTTATATACACATATTCAAGAAATAACACATCAACCAGTTAGCATGAATAATTATCATTAAGATAGATTGCACGTGTGTTTAATATGTCTTTCACATGAACACACTTCATACTCATTGAAGTGCCCGTACAAAACATAATTTGATGTAGAAAACAAGACCTAATTACGAAATGGATTCATCATAGACATGGAATTACATTATTAGGACTAGAACGGACTCGGCCATTTAATCACAATTATCCGTGATGGTACAAGCGAATGTTTACGAATGGCTTTATTCTGAAAATTGTTATACTGTGCCATTTGTGTATCAAATAATCGGCGCAATTTCTAAATTAGCGACATTTTTATCAAATTTTGGTTGCTGTTGCGGATACCTTTCTTAAGAATATCAAAGATAAAATGCCTTGACACGATTAACGACAATGAATTTATCCTGGCATTAATAAAATTGTCCTTATGGAATTGCATGATCTCAGAGCTCTGTTTCTATTACACTAAGTGGTGGTAATAAGATACCCACATGCCATAGTACACTTAAAAGTTTTGTAATAGGCACTTCCATCTTGAGTAGTTGACTCTTATCCAAAATTCACAATTGATGTCCGAATTAATGTGGTTGGTCCTTTTGGAAGTGTATTGTATGAGTCGTGCATGCTCCACGCAATGAATAAAATTGAATTGATTGATTGAATGCATCATCAAACAGGTAACGAGCTATCCTTGGTGTCGTTGAAAACCAATACGGCAGGGCAGTACAATAGTCTTCAGGTGGAATTGATCGGCGCTAAATCTATGATAGTGTGGTGCGATTATTGTTTGATAGAGGTTTGAGGTAGTAAGGCCCTTCCATGGATGGCAATGGACCCTCATTATAGACGTCCTAACTTCTCGCAGTGAGGGATGTGGTTTTTATAAGAAATTGTTATGAAACTGGCATCATAAACATCACTGGTTCGTCAAATAACTCAACAGTCAACAGTTACAAATGCAACAAATTTCGGCTCTATAGCATAAGCAAGAGGATACATTATACTAAGGAATGATTTCAAAATTTGATGTTACCACGTTGTGGGGGATTGAATATTGTATATGATACAGGGCCTAAATTTATGTGTGTAGTGCAGTTTCTTATGATCGATCCGTCTATAGTTTATAGACACATGATTATCCTACCTTGTATTTTAGCAGACATTAGTATCTGGCTTAGTTTCCTCAGCATGAATTGGCATCTTTTATGCAAAGCAAAACCAGGAAATGTTACATTTCTGTGACAAAAACTTAGCGCACAATTCATAATTCGACACATAGATGAAACCGACATTTCATTAAGGGGTTAATACATCTGGCGGCCTGTCTGCAATATTAATCGATTTAAACGCTCCCGGTTCAAGTACGCGTGAACCAAAGCTGAATTAATTTACATTAAAGCTTCTCCTGCATGAGGATTTTATAGTCTTAAACTAGTGGGCACATTTAAAAAGAATAAGCCAAATTTACGTAAGAAGATTAGTTGTACTCACCAAATCCAGCTGGATTTTAAATTTCCAAATCCAATGCACCCCAATTATGCATTCAATAACCACAAAAATAAATAAGTACAACTTTATGCGATCAAGCTTTTGTTCAATGATAACAGCTACTGCAACAGAAAGGGAGGATACAAATTATCGTTCATGCAGGTAAGTCTCCTAAACAATTCATAATCATATATCATATAATCATATACATGTAAATAGGAATATATATATATAGGAATCATTATCATATAAAAAGCACCATTGCATTTGGATATTTTTGTTTCCCATGTCCAATTCTCGCGCTGCACAATGGGGAAAACTTGTCAATGGATGAATGTCTACTGTTACTGGCTATCCTCTGAAAATTCCGTCACAATTGTGGCAGATAATTATTATCACATAATTATTCAATGCTGCATTGCTCTCTGATGTTCATCAATAATAGTCGCTGTAGCCATGGTCATAGCTATAGCACATTTTTTGAATTTTTCTGGGTTATAAACGCTAAAATTTTCTCAAAATAATTTTAGAAATATTTGTCTGATGTTTTATTAAAATCGCATGTAATAAATTTCAAGACATATAACGAAATCTCTCAAAAAAATAGTAAATGTAAAAGTAAAATGATGGATCGCCCAGTATTTTCAATATGGCTCAATCGATAAGTCAAATTACTAAAAGCGTTAAAAGAAAATTTCTGAAAGTTGGTCTAAAAAAGTCCTAAAATTAAGTCTCAACTATTTTTGTAGACACCTTGTCAACAATTGTAAAATCGAAGTCGCCGTGAGAGTGCATATTTTGTTGAACTTTTTGTTGAAAAAATAGTCACCACCTTGTAGTAATCTAAATCAATGCAATGGTTGGAAGTCCTCAACATGTCCGGTTAACAAAGAAAACTGAGCCTAGTTTGATTAGTAAATGAGGTCATATGTTTTCATTCGCTTAGTTCAGCAATTTTGTTTCATCACTGGAAATGACAGCAAATGTTTGTTGCTAATCTAATGGAAGTGGATATTGTCACCCACAGGCTATTATTTCCACTATAGGGTGTCATAGAGATTGTATAAGAATTGACAGATCAGCTGCACGAAGTAAATAAAGAAACAGCAGAATCACCAAAATTATTGTACATAAAGCTATATCAACTGATTCTTTCACAACCGGTGGTTTGAATCCATCAACCGCAGTGAAAAGATTGTTCTTTGATATGTACAGTGATTGATTCGAGTTGATGAGGCCTTTGACAACAATAACTTCACACAAATTGATACCCTGACAACTATACCTCACCTAGATCAAATTCACATGATAGCTTGATCATACATCATATTTTTCTCGATGCTATGTTGGTTATGCTGTTTCTTTTATTTTCTCTGCGTGAAAAATTCTTCTTTTGTTTTCTCGGAAAATTTCAGTCAATGATTTATTCCTGTTCAATACTTAACAGCCCGTCGCTATACTCGTACTTCTCGAATTTCTGAAAACAAGCACGACGCCAGTACCAGGCGCAACGGGTTTGAGGTTGACGTGCCAGCGGGCCAGACATAGGCCTAAGATTTATTCCTAGAATTTCTGAAATTAGGCTTGCGGAAACCTGCGCGTGGCGCTCCAGATTCGAGGTTGGCGCGCTATACGTAAGATCTATTTTTAAAAACTCCAGACCCGTGTGCGACAACGCGCGCAATCAGGCGCGCGACTCCTCTCAAAAGTGCGCCGGATGTGGATGAGAGGTTGCCACCTTCAAAATGAAAGGTCAGGTGTGTTCTGCTTGTGTCCGTAGCACGATGATGTACGGGACATGGGCGGTAAATAGTGATCAGATCATGAAGATTGAAAGAACATGGTGAGAAGAATGTGCGGTGTGAGGCTGGCCGATGGAATGAACTAGGAATGATTTTCCGATGTTCTAGGAAGAAGACTGCGGTGTTATGGCCACATTCTGGGAAGAAATGAGAATCACTGAGAAGTAACATTGCGAAACACTATACTGAAACCACGCGACTCATAATCCCCATCAAGGATTTTCGGTGATCAGCAACTCGTTGATGTTGGATCAGCAGATGTCTGGGGTTCATTCAGGAATGGCGTGCTGCAGGCATGTGATGAAATTTATGGAAGAAGGAAAGGAAGAACTGATCGAGGCCAGAGCCATGAAACAAGAGGCCATGCAGGAGATGGAGAAATTGAGCGAAAATCCTAACATCTTCAAACGTGTGAAATTCATGAAGCGGGAAGGAAGGGACGTCGAAGGCGGTCGATGTATGAGAGGAAATGATGGACGACTGGGTTTCACAGAAAAGGAGAGAGGACAAATATGGAGGGAACACATGGAAGTGATTATGAATGAAGAGAATGATTGGGATCAAATGACTAACGCTGATAAGATAAAAGGGCCAGAGCAAAACGTGTCCAGAGATGAAGCGATTACTACAATGAAATATATGAAGTCAGGGAAAGAAGCTCCTATGTTGTTCGAAGTTTGCACTGAAATGATACATGCTAGTGGAGAAGTCGGAATTACTGTGATGACGGATCTTTGTCAACGAGTCATGGATGGGAAAAGAATGCCGGAGGAATGGAGAACGAGTGTAATGGTGCCGCTGTACAAAGGAAAGGGTGATGCTATGAACTGTGGATCATACGGAGGTGTTGAACTTTTGGAACATGGCATGAAGACATGGCATCGAGAGAGTTTTGGAGAAAAGAATTCAGAAAATGGTTACTTTTGACGAGTCGCAGTGTGGTTTCATGCCTGGAAAGGGCACGACGGATGCCATTTTCATTTTGAAAAGAATGCAAGAGGAGTACCTTGACAAGGGAAAGAAGTTATTCATGTGTTTTGTGGATATGGAGAAGGCGTTTGACTACGTCCCCAGGAGAGTTATGGAGTGGGCGATGAGGAAGAAAGGACTAACAGAAGTAATGGTGAGAGGTGTACGGAGTTTGTACGATGAGGCGAAGGCACAAGTCGGGTTGGATCAGAATTGTCGAATGTATTTTGTGTGAAAGTTGGAGTTCATTAAGGATCCGTCTTATCACCTGTGTTAGCCGGGAGCTAGCGTGAAGTTGTGCAGGGAACGAGGTAGTACATAAAACTTTCACGTAGCATAGTACACCTCTAACCTACTGCAAAACTTCTCGTCTGCCGGATCAGATCATTTGCTTTTCAGAAATAGAGAGGATAACACAATCCTATGTATTTCCAGTGGTAAAATTGTGACATTTAAGGTGTTGACTCCATTTTTTCGAATTTTTGCTCATAAAAGTTACACAAATTGGTATTTTGTTGAACTGGTTATTATAGAAATCATCTACAGATCATGATCTTTCAAATGAGTTATCATTCAGTGACAGAGGATGAAGTTAAGTGTACAAACAGACACTTTTAGTTGGTGCAACTGCAAATTTTAACATAGAAATTTCAGGAAAATTGTTGATATACTTTAACGAAAAGTGTCTGTTTGTACACTTTACTTCATCCTCTGTCACAAAATGACAGCCCATTTGAAAGATCATGATCTGTAGATGATTTCTATAATAACCAGTTCAACAAAATACCAATTTGTGTAACTTTCATGAGCAAAAATTCGAAAAAATGGAGTCAACACCTTAGATGTCACAATTTTACCACTGGAAATACATAGGATTGTGTTATCCTCTCTATTTCTGAAAAGCACATGATCTGATCCGGCAGACGCGAAGTTTTGCAGTAGGTTAGAGAGTGTACTATGCTATGTGAAAGTTTTATGTACTACCTCGTTCCCTGCACAACTTCACGCTAGCTCCAGGACTATGTGTGCTCTTTGCAATGGTAGAAGATGCATTAACCGAAAACGTAAGGAAAGGACCATTGTCTGAAGTTGTGTACGCAGATGACATCGTTTTTGACGAGCGATACAATGAAAGGTCTAAAGAGACAAGTTCAAAAAATGGAGTAAAGCGCTGGAAGCAAAGGGAATGAAGGTGAACGTCAGTAAAACGAATGTAATGGTGAGTGGTTCGGATTGCGATAGACTGAATCTAAGAAAGATCCCTGTGGTGTATGTGGGAAAAGGGTCATGGCGAATTCGGTGTTGTGCACAAAGTTCGGAAAGTGGATTCACGTGCGATGCACGAAGATGAAGAGAGTGACTCAAAACGAGGCGCGGAATTTCATTTGCGAGAGATGTGTTAAAGCGGTAGGAGACGATGTGGTGAAAATTGAGGAGCTGTGCGAAGGTATCGAGACAGTAGACGGATTCTGCTACTTGGGGAGTAGAATGAATGCAGGGGTGGATGCGAAGCGGCAGTAACAGCGAGAGCACGGCTTGGATGGATGAAATTTCGAGAGATAGGTGAACTGTAACTTGGACGTAGATTCTCATTGAAAATGAAAGGGATGGTATATCGGAGTTGTGTAAGGCCAGTGATACTACATGGTAGTGAGACTTGGTGCTTGCGAGAGGTTGAAATAGTATTTTGAGGAGGACTGAGAGGTCGATGATCATAGCAATGTGTGGGACGAAACTCATGGAGAGAAAGAATAGCAACATTTTGATGATAATGCTCGGGTTGAAAGAGGAAATCGGACAGTTGGCGAAATCGAATGCAGACCGCTGGTACGGTCACGTTTTGAGGAGAGAAGTGGGCGACTCTCTCCAGAAGACTTAACTTTGAAGTTCAGGGACAGCGGAAGCGGGGCCGGTCAAGGCGCATGTGGCGACTGTAGGGCTCTGGACCAATCAGAGAGCGTAGAAGCAGTGAAGGTTACCCTTGATCCTTCTAGGACAAGACTTTCAGTTTCATTGAGTGTGCTCGTCCTGTGCAGACAGCGAGCAAACCGGTTGTGACTTATAATTTGAGTTATATTGAGTTTCAAGAGTATGTACGGGTAGAGTATTCCCGTAGCAGTTATTACGGCTCTAGCTATTGTCACTCTCACAGAAGGGAGAGTGATAATAGGACATTTTAGTTTCTTGAGTTATATACGTCAGTATATTTGGGTTAAGCATCTATTCCGCGCGCGGGTGGGGCTTGCCAGACCAGTAATAGAGCCAGAGACACTCTGAGTGAAGGCTATTGACTTAATAGCGCAGAACGCCAGTGGGGCGATTGTTAGGGAGAGTTCCCCTTAAATAGGGAATATCCAGCAGTAACATTATCGACGCAGATAACACAGGAACCGTGTGGGTACGCTACCGAAGTCTTCCCTACTCTGAAGCGGAGAAAAGGCGAGGAAGAAGGTAAGTCTTCCCTTTTCCCCTCCATCCTGTGGGTTATATTTATATTGTCTAGTTGGTTGAACGCTACTGTGATCTCGGTGAGGACTAGGGCTCAGGGCCAGGTCTTACAACTGGTGGCAACGGAAAGGATTTAAATTAAATCCAGGGGCTCCGGTAGGCAATTAGCCAGAAATAAAACGCTACTGAGAAATCAACTAAAGAATGCCGGGAAAAAGGCAAAGGTCACCGGAAGGGGTAGACCAAATGTTGGACCAACTAGAAAATTTCAACCCGTCATGTACGGCGTGGAGAATTTGGAGCAGTAAATTTAAACTGCTAGCCAAAAACCTGCCTGAGGAAATCAAGAGGACAGTTCTCATTTTGAAGTTGCAGGGAGAAGCTGCAGAAACGTTGACTCAGGCAGAAGAAGAAGATACATTTGAGGATCTATGGCAGAAAGTGGATGAGGAGTTCAGAGAGAGAGAAATAGCGCTAGAAGAAACAGGAAGAGAAGAAATGGAATCAGCTTTGAAGCTGATCAGAGTTTTTAAAGGAGAGAAAGAAGACTGGCCATGCTGGTCCCAGCTCTTCTTGAATATAGTGACAAAATTGACACCAGGTCAAAAATTGAAAGTGCTGATGGCTCGGCTAGAAGGCAAAGTAGCCCAGCAAGTGGCCGAGGAAGGAACTCCTTGGGAATTCGAAGAAGTATGGACTCTCTTAGTCCGTAGATATGAAGTGAAATTAGATAGACATGACTATCTCGCGTTGTTCGACCGGCGCCGCAGAAAAGAAGGAGAGGATCTGCGTACATATGTGTACGACCTAGTGCGCCTGGCGAAGCGGGCTGCTCCATTGAGCCCAGCATCTGAAGAGGAAAAGAGAACGGTGGGGTTATTGGTCACAAGGGAGGAGGATCTTAACGTTAAGAATCACCTCATGACTATCCGTCCGGAAACGGCGGAAGAATATCTCCAGTATAAGGAGATGGTCGAGAAAAACAAGGCAGCTCACAAGGAGCAGATTTCAGAGAAAAGAATGAACAAACCCTCAAAAGGGGAGCCAAAGTCCCCCCGTAAGAAGCCGTACCGGCGAGAGAAAAGTAACATAAAATGTTACAGGTGCGGAAAGTTAGGCCATATGAAGAAAGACTGTTATGTCAGGATTGAAGGGCCAGCCTCCGAAAAGGAGAAGGAATTGAAGGAAACAATCCCAAAGACTAAGTCGGGAAACGAAGAACGGACGCCGCGCGACCCTCCGCAGTCGTCCGGCAATTGACGAAGAGGGTCAAGACAGTGAACACCATCAAAGCAGAAATAGGGGGAAAAGTGATCACTGGAGTGGCTGATTTTGGGGCAGACACATCTGTTCTCCACCCGAAGTTCATAGAGGCGGAAGCCCTCACGCCCTCCACGCGGATGCCGCTGGCAGGAAATGCCACCCCGTATGAATTGATGGGTGAAGCAACGGTTAGCGTAACCATTGCAGGAATTACTTACCCGATGGAAGTAATTGTTCCCCTTGCAGAGCAGTGTACCGATGAGTTATTAATCGGGGCAGATTTCATTAATGGAAATCGATTGATAATTGACACTGACCAAGGACATCTGAGGACGCCCACGGATGGTTGGGCAGTGCCGCTTTTGCCAGCTTAAGGCTACATCGGAGTTCGGAGGGTTCACCTTAAAGAACCAGTAGAACTGCAGGCTCGGGAGGTCAAATGGGTCAAGGCACAAGTCAAAATGAAAGGTTGTGCACAACGCCAAGTAGTGGGCGTGGTCGAGGAATTAGCTCGACGGATTGATGCCGGGATTCGGTTGCCAGATGCGCTGACAGTGGCCCAAGAGGGTAAATTTTCGATACCGGTGGCGAACCTTTCGGAGGACGTGCAGTACTTACCTCGAGGAGCCTGGGTAGGGACGTTTGAAACACCCCAGTGGGTGCGGGATTATGCACCAGAGACTGAAAAAGTCTTGACAGTAACCACAGAGCGTAGGTCGCGGCTAAGCAAAGAGCAAGAACAAGCCTTGCAGACTGTACTCGAAGAGTACGAAGATACTCAGATGAGGGAAGGGCGACAGTTGAGTCGCACCAGTCTGGTGGAGCACCAGATACCTACGGGAGATGTTATCCCCGTCAAGCAGCATCCTCGTAGATTACCCCCTTTTAAAAGGCAAGAGGTAAAAGCTCAGCTGCAAGAAATGCTGGAGCAGGACACTATTGCCGAATCGGATAGCCCTTGGGCTGCGCCCATTGTGCTGGTTGCCAAGAAGGATGGGGGTACGAGGCTATGTGTGGATTACCGCAAGTTAAATGCGGTCACAAGAAAGTGCGCTTATCCGTTACCTCGGGCTCAAACAGTGATGGAAGCCATGACAGGAGCCAAATACTTTTCGGTCATTGACTTGAAAAGCGGGTACTGGCAAATCCTAGTAGCCCGGGAGGATCAGGAGAAGACTGCTTTTGTATGTCCTGAGGGCCTTTTTGAGTTCAAGGTTATGCCCTTTGGGTTGGTATCGGCGCCGGCCACCTTCCAGAAACTCATGGATAAGGTGTTGGCAGACTTGACAGGCAAATGTTGTTGGGCTTACTTGGATGATATCATAGTGTACAGCCCGGATTGGCAAAACCACTTGAAAGACATTGGAAAGGTGCTGCAGAAGATGAGAGAAGCAAAACTGCAGATAAATCCAGAGAAATGCCAGTGGGCATTGGAGGAGGTCCGGTATTTGGGACATATCGTATCGAGACATGGAGTAAAGACGGACCCTCAGAAGGTAGTAGCAATCAAGGAGTGGCCTACTCCACGAAAGGCCAGGGAGGTACGCTCCTTCCTGGGGCTGGCGTCCTACTACCGGAAATTCATTAAGGATTTTGCGAAGATCGCTAGACCACTGCATGTTTTGACTCAGAAGCAGGCTATATTTAACTGGACCCAAGGCTGTCAAGAGGCGTTTGAAACCCTGAAGCAGAAGCTTATGAGCACTCCTATTCTAACAATGCCAGATTTTTCGGAAACTGGAGGGAAGTTTATATTGGACTGCGATGCTAGCTTGGACGCGATAGGTGCGGTACTATCACAGATACAGCCAGACGGGTCGGAAAAGCCAATATTATACGCCAGCCATTGTTTGAATAAGGCTCAACGAAATTATGAAGCCACCAAAAGAGAGATGTTGGCTCTAGTGGTGTTCGCGCGGGAGTTGCGACACTACTTGTTGGGCAGGAAGTTCATGGCTCGAGTGGATCATAGGGAGTTGATTTGGCTGAAAAGTTTTAAAGAGCCACAAGGATTGGTGGCCAGATGGATTAACATTCTCGAAGAGTTTGATTACGATTGTATTTACAGACCAGGCCGGGCACACGTAAATGCCGACGGAATGTCAAGGAGTGAAAGAATGACCAGCGAGGTCCGCTCACCAGAACTGGACGCACCGGAGTTTGTGAGGTCCGTGACTCTCACAGCGGACATGAGAAACCAGCTGATCGAAGAGACGAGACAAGATGAAGACATCAGTCAGCTTAAAACCTGGCTCCGATCATTGCCGGAAAAGCCGCACCCTAGCCGATTGAAAAATAAGTCGAACGAGTTAAAACGACTTTGCCAGGAATGGGATCATCTGTCGGCGGACGAAGATTTAGTTTATTTGACCACCCCGGGATCACCTAAGCGTATTGTGCTGCCAATGGCAGTCAGAGAACAGTACATCTATGAGTTGCATGCGGGAGTAGGAGCTTCCCACGAAGGGGAACAGAAAACTTTTGATCGCGTGAAAGATCGATTTTGGTGGCCGCGTATGCGAGCCGATGTGAGTGTATTCCTGAGTGACTGCGTGGTGTGTGCACAGGTCAAGGGACCTAACCCACGGCATCGGTCGAGTTTGAACTCAATTTTGACCGGGAAACCGATGGAATGTATCGCGGTGGATATAATCGGTCCGCTAGCGCCAACGCAGAGAGGAAATCGATTTATTCTAACTATCATAGATATGTTCACAAAATATGCGGAAGCAGTTCCCCTGGACAATCATTGTGCCACGACTGTGGCTTCCGCTATAGTGAATGAGTGGATCACACGGCATGGAATCCCGAACAGGCTACACTCGGATAACGGGTCTGATTTTAGATCAGAATTGATCGAACAGTTATGCCGACAGCTGGGAATACACAAGACGTTTACGACTCCGTATTGGCCACAGGGAAATGGACAAAATGAGCGGTTCAACCGAACCCTAAAGACAGCTTTGAGAACGCTGACGGAGACAGAGCGAGATAATTGGGACACGGCTATCCCTAGCTGCCTCTATGCCTACCGAAACAGTAAGCATAAGTCTACAGGATTCACTCCGGCTGAGGCCCTGTATGGGCGTAAATTACAAGTACCGCTGGACTTTGAACTGGACGTAGAAAGAGGCACGTCAGAAGAGGTCGTCAGCTATGTCGAGGGATTGACCCAAACGATGAAAAAGACTTGGGAGATCATAGAGGCTAACGAAGAGGAAGCTGCGCGGCAGCAACGAAAGTATTACGACCAAAAGGTAGCTGGCCCCGGCACCTATAAGGCCGGAGATCTGGTTATGGTAATGAATACGCAGGTAGGTCCACACAGGAAGCTAACGCGACCCTGGGATGGGCCGTTTGAAGTGGAAAAAGAGCTCCCCCATGGGGTGTACCTGGTTCGTAGCAAACAAAACAGGAGGAAGCGCCATACAATCAATGGCGATCGACTGAAACCATACCGAGCCCGAGAAGAGACGGTTATCACCGATCAGCCACCCGTTCAAACCACAGAGGTCGAGGAGGTGGACCAGAGCTCAGTTCCTCCGGTCGCTCAGGAGGTCACAGTAAGAGTAATGACTGACAATCCCAAAATAAAAGAATTTCCTTTTCCATTCCAGGAGATGACCGATACGGAAGATATCGTGAGCATGATGGTGGACTTCCTAATGGATGGGGTAGACATGACTCCACAAGTGCGAGAATTGTTCTTCCAAAATACTGAGAGAGCACGTCAACTCAGACGGACTGTAGCCACGGAAGCGGGTTATCTCACAGTATTTAGAGGAGGTGGTATTAGACCAGAGCAGAGACAAAGATTGCGAGGGCTCTCGGAGTCAGACCGACAGCTAGTGGAGGATGCCTGGCAATATAACATAGAGGCAGCCACAAACAGAGAAAATCCCCCAATTGTGCCACGGAAGGGCCGGTCTAAAGGGTCCGCCCAGAAACGGTGGGCAAGGTATCGAGCACACGCCATACAGAGGTATGAAGACATCGTTAAAAGATATCAACAAAGACGTCACGCGAGACAACTCCGTGACAAGGCGAAAGGAAATCGGAAGAGGTCATGGAAAACGGAAAGGAACCCTCTAAGAGTAATACCGGAAGAACCACAGACAGAGGCTGTCTCCCCAGTAGACTGGGAGAACTTTCAACCGGATGCGGGAGCTCAATCGAGTCGTGCTATGACCCCTCCGCGGAAGTCGGAGGAGGCCGAAACGACCGATCCGCTCCAGAACGCTAGCGAGCCATTACGCCAATTAATAGCTATGGGCGGCGAAGAAGCCAGGCAATGCCCTATCTTGCGCCAAATAGCTGTAGAAAGGCCAGTCGAGAGGCCTGTGGCTAGGGGATTACTGATCCGTAGAGTAGGCGGGCCATCTATATGGAAAGATGGACAGAAAGCGCCATCAATTGCCAAGACGATCAGACTGACGGAGACTACAGTCCATCAAGCAACTCAAACTGATGAAGGCTCAGATAACACGATTTGGGATTCGCATTGCCATTGGAGGGATATCCTTATACAGACTCCCTGGGCGGATTTAATCACGAAAGATGGAGGGTACAGTACCTCCATGGCCGGGGTAGTTAATGTTATGAGCCAACCATTTATATGGCAGGATTTATCAATAGACACGGATCCAGCGGAAAACAGTCCGATCATCCCAACCGTCACGGCCATAGGATGCCATCCTACGTACGCGTCTATGCTAACAGCTAGCCGGTTACAAGCCCTGTCTCAGAGGGTGAGAGCATGGCCGTCCGTGAGGGCTATTGGGGAATGTGGATTGGATTTCGTTCGGCGGGAGCCGACGGAGCGCCAGATTCGCATGCAGACAGTAACCTTCATTCATCAGGCGACACTGGCTAGTCAGACCAGGCTTCCCCTGGTTATCCACTGCGAGGTGGAGAAAATCAGCAATTCGCTCTATCGCTGTTGTGGGAAGTCTTGGTAGAGTCTCTACAGATGTCCAGGCACCCAATGCACTTTCATTGCGCTGTAATGTCGCCTATTCAGTTGAGAGCATTTGCGGACGAATGTCCACATATGTACTTCGGGTGACGCCGAAGACTATGGCGTGGCACGAAGAGGGTCAGTTCCCTGCTCTTCGGCTAATTCCAATTGAGCGCCTCTTGGTGGAAAGCGATGCGCCGTATCTGGCGACACACCGTGGTCAACGGTTAGTTTGGTCAGAAGACTTGCCAGGGCGAGATTCATGCCCGAAGAGTCAATCGCCAGAATTATCAACGAAAATACACAGCGGTTGTATAACCCCTGAGCCGGTGCGGCGGAAGTCCGCCCGGTTGGGTGTATATTCCTTTCGTTTTAGCGCTAGTTTTAGTGGTATCTACTTGATATTATACTACGTTACAATAACGGATATTTATTTTGCTGCGATCCTCCCAAAAGGAGAGGGGCCTGAATTTGAGGGCAAATTCTTTAAAAAAAGGGGGTAATGTAGGGCTCTGGACCAATCAGAGAGCGTAGAAGCAGTGAAGGTTACCCTTGATCCTTCTAGAACAAGACTTTCAGTTTCATTGAGTGTGCTCGTCCTGTGCAGACAGCGAGCAAACCCGGTTGTGACTTATCAATTTGCTAGCGTGAAGTTGTGCAGGAACGAGGTAGTACATAAAACTTTTCACGTAGCATAGTACACTTCTAACCTACTGCAAAACTTCGCGCTGCCGGATCAGATCATTTGCTTTTCAGAAATAGAGAGGATAACACAATCCTATGTATTTCCAGTGGTAAAATTGTGACATTTAAGGTGTTGACTCCATTTTTTCGAATTTTTGCTCATAAAAGTTACACAAATTGGTATTTTGTTGAACTGGTTATTATAGAAATCATCTACAGATCATGATCTTTCAAATGAGTTATCATTCAGTGACAGAGGATGAAGTTAAGTGTACAAACAGACACTTTTAGTTGGTGCAACTGCAAATTTTAACATAGAAATTTCAGGAAAATTGTTGATATACTTTAACGAAAAGTGTCTGTTTGTACACTTTACTTCATCCTCTGTCACAAAATGACAGCCCATTTGAAAGATCATGATCTGTAGATGATTTCTATAATAACCAGTTCAACAAAATACCAATTTGTGTAACTTTCATGAGCAAAAATTCGAAAAAATGGAGTCAACACCTTAGATGTCACAATTTTACCACTGGAAATACATAGGATTGTGTTATCCTCTCTATTTCTGAAAAGCAAATGATCTGATCCGGCAGACGCGAAGTTTTGCAGTAGGTTAGAGGTGTACTATGCTATGTGAAAGTTTTATGTACTACCTCGTTCCCTGCACACCTTCACGCTAGCTCCCGGACTATGTGTGCTCTTTGCAATGGTAGTAGATGCATTAACCGAAAACGTAAGGAAAGGACCATTGTCTGAAGTTGTGTACGCCGATGACATCGTTTTGACGAGCGATACAATGAAAGGTCTAAGAGACAAGTTCAAAAAATGGAGTAAAGCGCTGGAAGCAAAGGGAATGAAGGTGAACGTCAGTAAAACGAAGGTAATGGTGAGTGGTTCGGATTGCGATAGACTGAAATCTAAGAAAGATCCCTGTGGTGTATGTGGGAAAAGGGTCATGGCGAATTCGGTGTTGTGCACAAAGTTCGGAAAGTGGATTCACGTGCGATGCACGAAGATGAAGAGAGTGACTCAAAACGAGGCGCGGAATTTCATTTGCGAGAGATGTGTTAAAGCGGTAGGAGACGATGTGGTGAAAATTGAGGAGCTGTGCGAAGGTATCGAGACAGTAGACGGATTCTGCTACTTGGGGAGTAGAATGAATGCAGGGGTGGATGCGAAGCGGCAGTAACAGCGAGAGCACGGCTTGGATGGATGAAATTTCGAGAGATAGGTGAACTGTAACTTGGACGTAGATTCTCATTGAAAATAAAAGGGATGGTATATCGGAGTTCTGTAAGGACAGTGATACTACATGGTAGTGAGACTTGGTGCTCGCGAGAGGTTGACATAGTATTTTGAGGAGGACTGAGAGGTCGATGATCATAGCAATGTGTGGGACGAAACTCATGAAGAGAAAGAATAGCAACATTTTGATGAGAATGCTTGGGATGAAAGAGGAAATCGGACAGTTGGCGAAATCGAATGCAGACCGCTGGTACGGTCACGTTTTGAGGAGAGAAGTGGGCGACTCTCTCCAGAAGACACTTAACTTTGAAGCTCAGGGACAGCGAAAGCGGCCGGTCAAGGCGCATGTGGCGACTGTAGGGCTCTGGACCAATCAGAGAGCGTAGAAGCAGTGAAGGTTACCCTTGATCCTTCTAGAACAAGACTTTCAGTTTCATTGAGTGTGCTCGTCCTGTGCAGTACAGCGAGGCAAACCGGTCTTTGTGACTTATAATTTGCTAGCGTGAAGTTGTGCAGGGAACGAGGTAGTACATAAAACTTTCACGTAGCATAGTACACCTCTAACCTACTGCAAAACTTCGCGTCTGCCGGATCAGATCATTTGCTTTTCAGAAATAGAGAGGATAACACAATCCTATGTATTTCCAGTGGTAAAATTGTGACATTTAAGGTGTTGACTCCATTTTTCGAATTTTTGCTCATAAAAGTTACACAAATTGGTATTTTGTTGAACTGGTTATTATAGAAATCATCTACAGATCATGATCTTTCAAATGAGTTATCATTCAGTGACAGAGGATGAAGTTAAGTGTACAAACAGACACTTTTAGTTGGGCAACTGCAAATTTTAACATAGAAATTTCAGGAAAATTGTTGATATACTTTAACGAAAAGTGTCTGTTTGTACACTGTACTTCATCCTCTGTCACAAAATGACAGCCCATTTGAAAGATCATGATCTGTAGATGATTTCTATAAAAACCAGTTCAACAAAAATACCAATTTGTGTAACTTTCATGAGCAAAAATTCGAAAAAATGGAGTCAACACCTTAGATGTCACAATTTTACCACTGGAAATACATAGGATTGTGTTATCCTCTCTATTTCTGAAAAGCAAATGATCTGATCCGGCAGACGCGAAGTTTGCAGTAGGTTAGAGGTGTACTATGCTATGTGAAAGTTTTATGTACTACCTCGTTCCCTGCACAACTTCACGCTAGCTCCCGGACTATGTGTGCTCTTTGCAATGGTAGTAGATGCACTAACCGAAAACGTAAGGAAAGGACCATTGTCTGAAGTTGTGTACGCAGATGACATCGTTTTGACGAGCGATACAATGAAAGGTCTAAGAGACAAGTTCGAAAAATGGAGTAAAGCGCTGGAAGCAAAGGGAATGAAGGTGAACGTCAGTAAAACGAAGGTAACGGTGAGTGGTTTGGATCGCGATAGACTGAAATCTAAGAAAGATCCCTGTGGTATACGTGGGAAAAGGGTCATGGCGAATTCGGTGTTGTGCACAAAGTGCGGAAAGTGGATTCACGGGCGATGCACGAAGATGAAGAGAGTGACTCAAAACGAGGCGCGGAATTTCATTTGCGAGAGATGTGTTAAAGCGGTAGGAGACGATGTGGTGAAAATTGAGGAGCTGTGCGAAGGTATCGAGACAGTAGACGGATTCTGCTACTTGGGGAGTAGAATGAATGCAGGGGTGGATGCGAAGCGGCAGTAACAGCGAGAGCACGGCTTGGATGGATGAAATTTCGAGAGATAGGTGAACTGTAACTTGGACGTAGATTCTCATTGAAAATGAAAGGGATGGTATATCGGAGTTGTGTAAGGCCAGTGATACTACATGGTAGTGAGACTTGGTGCTTGCGAGAGGTTGAAATAGTATTTTGAGGAGGACTGAGAGGTCGATGATCATAGCAATGTGTGGGACGAAACTCATGGAGAGAAAGAATAGCAACATTTTGATGATAATGCTCGGGTTGAAAGAGGAAATCGGACAGTTGGCGAAATCGAATGCAGAACGCTGGTACGGTCACGTTTTGAGGAGAGAAGTGGGCGACTCTCTCCAGAAGACTTAACTTTGAAGTTCAGGGACAGCGGAAGCGGGGCCGGTCAAGGCGCATGTGGCGACTGTTGGGCTCTGGACCAATCAGAGAGCGTAGAAGCAGTGAAGGTTACCCTTGATCCTTCTAGAACAAGACTTTCAGTTGCATTGAGTGTGCTCGTCCTGTGCAGACAGCGAGCAAACCGGTTGTGACTTATAATTTGAGTTTATATTGAGTTTCAAGAGTATGTACGGTAGAGTATTCCCGAGCAGTTATTACGGCTCTAGCTATTGTCACTCTCACAGAAGGAGAGTGATAATAGGACATTTTAGTTTCTCTTGAGTACTATACGTCAGTATAGTTTGGGTTAAGCAATCTATTCCGCGCGCGGGTGGGACTTGCCAGACCAGTAATAGGATGCCAGAGAGACCACTCTGAGTGAATGCTATTGACTTAAATAGCGCAGAACGCCAGTGGGGCGATTGTTCTAGGAGAGTATCGCCTTAAATTAGGAATATCCAGAGCAGTAACATTATCGACGCAGATAACACCAGGAACCGTGGTGGTAACGCTACCGAGAAGTCATTCCCTACTCTGAAGCGGAGCAAATGGCGAGGAAGAAGTAAGTCTTCCCTTTCCCCTCCATCCGTGTGGTTATATTGAGATATGTCTAGTTTGGTTGAAACGCTACGGTGACACGGTGAGGACTAGGGCTCTAGGGCCATGCCCTTACACGACAACAAGTCGAGGAAGAGGTAAAGGAGATCGGTTTTAAAAAAGAAAATGCCCAGAAACAGGCCAAAATGGATGAAGAAGGCGTGAGAAGGGGTGGTCTGTTGCAATGAGGTACATCCGGCCATCATCGCTCGTCGGGGACGAAACCTGGATTCAAACTGGTTTGATGATGATGATGGGAGGGGGGGGATGAAACAACCGAAGATCAATCATTGGACATGATATTATGCCTTGTAACTCGATTGAATTGTGTTGTCATAACCGGTCTATATTTTATGTCCATATAATTCCATCAAGTCAATGATATAATACAGCAAACCTATGTATGCAATTAGGAGTAACTTTCCAAGCTCAGCAGTATTTAAAAGTTCAACACAGACCGGAAAGTGCGATGTTTGTGTTCAGTGTTCAGAGGCGTAGATAACTTCTCATTGCCCAATCTGAAGTATTAAAAAGCTCAATTCTCAGAGAATCTGCTTCTCACTTTGCGAAGGAACATGATAACAAGACACCTTGTAAAAAGACGTCTTCTTCTACAATTCAATGATTTAAAATCCAATCTGCTGCAATCATTTTCACCCACTAGGTGCCAAGTCGTCTGCTGTTATGCATGTGAAGTCCTACAATGAACATACAGATCAATTGCTTGATAACTTGACTGTGATAGTTCGGAAATGAAATTGGGATATAGAAGTAGTGTTTAAGCTAATCAAACTCCAAATGATATAAAGACTTACGTAAAGGGAACTTTATCGAAACCGTTGCCAGAGAAACTTACTACGAGAAACTCATTTAATCACAGAAATATTCCTCCCTATACTGTCAACCACAGCTTTCCTTGAATAACATGACTCTTTGTCTACTATTCTAGGATATGGCTAAGTTTCATGGCGCAACTTTTTTCTACGTTTTGTCGATCACTTATTACTATTATAATATGAATAGATTAGTTAATCGCTAAGATGGACTGATCATCGCTGAATTCTCTGACCTCATTTTGCCTTTATTTCATTGGAAAATGATTGAGAAGTAGGCTTTTAGCAAAATCCATTTCACTGGATTACATTTGCAAAATTGGAATTCCTACACTCAAATTTGTGTTTTGCGGAAAATAGCTGTGTTTCAACCTTTATTGTAGCAGGCGTTTTCGGTGGGATGATCTCCCTAGTAGAGGACTTCGCCGTTATGTCTAGAAAGGTGGACAAAGAGTCTTGTTTTAAAAGGACTGACTGTGAAGTATTTCATGTGATTGATTGGTTTCACACAACAGTTTCTGCAAAAGTTTCGAAAGTTCCTCACGTTAAAGACTGCATTAATTCATCAGCTGATCAGAAACATGCTGCTATCGATATTTTTAAATTTCCTAGATATAGAGATTCACATTAGACAAACCAATATTTTTTTTTTCAATGTCCAACAAACGGCTGTAAAAGTCACCAGAAATCACCTGTGTCCGGTCTAGTCCTAATATTGTCATTCGATGTCTATGGGCTTCATTAATATTTTTCATGACATATTTCTTGCTGATTGATGATTTCAATTCTTCATTATCTTATTCAGCGAGGTAAACCGGGTTACTTGCTGCCTTCGGTTTTTGCATTTGTCAGTTGCATTGGAAACTGACTGAAATGGGCAGCCAAATGCTCTGACACAGAGATATTAATTGATATCAGCGTTCACTGCACCAGCAACAATCCGGTGTCAACTACTGAATCTCATCAATCTTGGAGATTTGGTTGATGTTTCTTTCATTTTCTTCATTCTCCGAATGACTCTGAATAATTTCGTGTTTTCTTAGCTATGTTCTGCTTGTCCTTCATCATAGGTACTCGTGATCATAGACACCGATGGCACTACCATCACAAGTCTTCATGTTTTATTTAGTTGTTTATCTCCACCAATCGCAAACATTACAAGTGAACTGTGTCGCTTAGTGTTTGTAAACAATCAGAGTTGTTCCGCATTTGCTGTTCCTGACTGAATCTCCGCGCCTCGACTTGCCTTGAAGATACCAAACTATCGTTTTCATTTCAAGAGGCAGATTTGTACGTTTCAAAACTACTACATTGAAACTAAGATTGTAATTAGCAGTATTCACGTCTAGATTATTCAAAGACTCTTTTCTATATTCTTATTTTCTGATTGAGGCTCCTCATTAACAAAAATTGTTTCGGTTAAAAAGTGTTTTTAAACCGATTTTTTAAATTCTGCTTGGTCAATTGGTAGTTACTGAACATTGCCCCTTTGTCAGTCGAAAGAATGACAGAAGGGGTCTTCTCACGCCCCAACCCCTTACTTAAAAAATAGCGTTCTGGAAAACGTAGATGAATAAGGATTAGCAAGGTGGTGTAATGCACACATTTTGATTTTTTTTCAGTCACCCCATTATTACGGTGTGTCTACCAACCCTTATCTTAAAGGTCTGTTGCTATTACACAGATTAATCCCTTTATCGGAGGTATTTTGGCATGTATGAGACATTTTGAAAATCAAAAGTTGTCAGAAATTGAAATCGGATAAGATTTTACATCCTGTGTTTTGCAAAATTATGATGAGAAAACAAATATGACCAGTATTTGTAATTCGGACATCCGAATTGGGCGAAATACATGAAAATAATTGAGGCGGGTATTTTGGCTAAAATCCTCATTTCTAATACTAATCGTTGCAGGTCTATCGAAAATGTGTAATTCACATTATTTTAATTAAAGATTACTTTGTTTAGTTCAGGTTCATGCAAAACACACTTTTCAGTCATCACAGCCAATGCTAATGTCAAAAAGCTCTCATTAGCCAATTGCAAACAGAAAAATCACTCTCATTCTTTTTCGATGCTCTCTGATGATTAGATATGGAGTTCCAATCTCCAACTGGATTATCAGCTGCAACGTGACTCCCGCTTGAAAAGCGTCACAACAATATAGAAATCTTGTATCCAGTGTAGGACTACTTGTCTTGCTTATGAAAAAGGCATCAAGTTTTTCAATCATACCGGATTGCGATTGGATGACCAAACACTTAATATAAAAAACGCATGTTCTTGAAGATGCATTTATGTAGTGTTGAAGATGCGATATCATAAATGTGCAGAACGTTTCTATTATTTTGACAGTGAATTACCATTGCACTCATTTTTGATAGCCTATCTTGTAAAATTTTCAAGCAACAATATTCCGCATTTTCTTCTTTTGCAGGTTATTATTCTACTACAACGTTTCGAAATGGCTACCTGTGGAAGTAAGTTCTGATCATTTAACGTGTACGTTGAAATAATAAGATGAATAGATCTGGCGGATTTGTGATTATTCCAGTGGTCGCATTCGGGCACGAATTTGTCGATACTGGACACGAAAATTTAACCTCCTGTTATTCGTGCCAATCTTTTCATGAGTTGCTTAAATTTTCGAACGCGATCTATACTAGGCTATGCTTGTAAAGTACGATGTGAGGTTCTGCCTTGTCCATACATACGATGTGTTTTGCCATTATTTAGGATTCATGATTTTGGATTTACTTGTACATCAATTTTGCAAGTTCCAATCTAAGTCAATTTTCTGATTTCATCTAACAATTACTGTCTATTTTCGCTAAAACATTAACTCTTAACAATATTACAAAAAACTAAGTTACAACGCTGGGCTCTTACTTACAACCTAATTTCACGAAGGAAAAGAATTGAACTTGGACTATCATAGCAACGTTTATTTGATGAGAAAAATAATAACAGAAAGCGCTAGAAGATTATAATTGTTAGCAAATTGCTTAATTTACTAAAATAAAATTTAGGATATGATGAAAAATGATCATTAAATAGAACAAGAAGAAACATATATTTCCATCCAAAATTACAAAAGATGAAGGAACAGTAGGGTAGCTAGATAGTAAACTCCTATAGAATCATGGGCTTCATCATACAGAAAGAAGCCTCCTCTTGCCAAATCGGGCCCTTGTATCATTGCAATGAAGTTTTTTAGTGCGGCA
This sequence comes from Prostheceraeus crozeri, assembly GCA_907163375.1. Taxonomy (NCBI): domain Eukaryota; kingdom Metazoa; phylum Platyhelminthes; order Polycladida; family Euryleptidae; genus Prostheceraeus; species Prostheceraeus crozeri. The sequence goes on along the minus strand of CAJQUW010001126.1, from coordinate 48,143 downwards.
AGCTGTCCATAAAACAAATGACAATCAAGAGGCAACGGAATACGAATATTTCTTTAGTTCTTGTAGGTGCTTGTACTTTTTGTATCACCATTTTGTATCCTCTATTTGTAGTATCCATTTACAGACTGGAATCAGCAATGCTTTTTAGAATAAATCCAAGACGTTTGTAAAAAGACCACGTATTCACCCGACTCACAAACACAAATCAACTGACGACGACTATTTGCTTCGATATCCATCAAAGCATCACTGACCTGAAATTTAGGTATACAGCTTCTTCTATTCATGCCCTGTGTTGGGCCTGAATTTTGAAATTATTGATCGATGTGAAGTACGCAGTCTATAATTCTGACAATAGAAATCGAAGGACATTATTTAGTTTTTATTTCGTCGATCATGGGACGTGACGACAAAATGATTGCTACCGAATAACTTGACTCATAAGAACAGACAGAAGGAAAAGGTCGAAGGTTTAAAGTCGCGCTATATATTATTTGCATGCCGATTGTTTATATTCTGCTAGAAATGAATAAAACGTATAATATTCAATAACATTGCATATTCGAATAGAAATTTCACAATACAGTTCAATTAAGATTTTATTTTTTTGTTTCATTCCCAGGCCCATATTCAGTACACTTATGAGCCGACACATGTGACGTTTACACATTGAAACTGTACATGTAAGGTTTTGACATTTAGATTGCACATGTGAGGTTTTGACATTAGATTGCAATGTGAGGTTTTGACATTAACTGCAATGTGCGGTTTTGACCTTAATGCAATGTGAGGGTTCATTTGACATTAAGTGCATCATGTGAGGTTTTGATTGTCCATGTTATATTTTTGAATTGCCAAAAAAAAACACGCTTCCCAGTAGACTTCGGCAAATACTATTTTTGCATGACGATGGCATAGGGTTCTCTTCATTTGATTTATCAAAAAAAATCATTTTTGTCCAAAATGCACATGTGAGGTTTTAACCATCTGCACTTTAAGACACATGTGGGTTTGTGCACGGACAGCGACGATATACTGCCTCTAGCTTCCAGATAAATGATCTAGTGACAGGCAAAAGTGACTAAGCAAAGATCCAGTGATGAAGACCACTTCATGTGATATAACAGTAGAATTCGCATATATCGGCTTCGGCTATATCGGCGGTTCGCCTATATCGGGCGCATTTTCGCGCTGTCCCTGACAGAAAAAATTCGTTTTATTATAACGGCGGATTTCCTGGAGGAAATCCTCAAGCGATGTGTTTTGCCTAAGAAGGAGTCACTCGAATGACAGTATATGTGGACGCGGATGGCTGCAGATTCTGTTAGGACTATCCGATTCTAACTATTCTAGTGGCATGTGAAAATTTAGATCTTCTACAATTCATCTCGATCATGTTTGGGGGTTTGATCAAAATTGTAGAATCTAGCAGCCGAGGGAAAGATAAGTAGGCTGGCCACTGTATCTCACTGATTAATTCTCACATAATCTAGTCATTCATTCGACGACGTGATGATTGCATTGTTAACGCCTTCACCTTGATGCTATTGTCAGACCTGACTTAGTCGGCTGTTGCCGTCATCAAAGGAGCACAAGCTCTACCGTCGAAAACATTGTTGAGTTCGATGCATGTCCTCTCTCTAGACAGGTAAGCGGCTCGCCACCCCATCCATCTACGACTATGGTTTCGCCTGCACGTGACTCTTAGCAGCATTTGATTGACTTAGATTGTCTTGATTTATGCATTACTCTTCTTTGTTTTGTGCTTCATATAGCAGGTAAGCATGTAGGCATGAAGAAGCTTCAATCTTCTTGATTCAAAAAGCATACTCAGTTTTTGACAAAACATAGTGTAATATTCGGTTTGCGATACTTACGTTGCAAGCATCAGTTTAGAAAGGCACAATTTTTAGATATCTATTGATTACATAGACACAATTACATGTACATGTACTGTACATGTTGGACAATAAGTCAATATGTACATGTATTCAAGTATAGCAACGCAATAATTCATGATCAATACACGTATATAAAATTGTATGATGCATGCATGATCTCAGAGCTCGTGTAGATTTCACAAAACTTCAAAATTCAGGGAGTTCGCATATATCGGCGGTTCGCGTATATCGGCGGTTTTCGTCTGTCCCTTGAGGCGCCGATATATGCGAATTCTACAGTATTACAAAATGAACAGAAACTGATTAAACGAAGGGTTTCATTAGAAGTTTGTCATGACGGACTCTGATAGTTTCAAGGATGCGGATGCGGATCTGAAGGTCCTTTTGAATGAAAAGTCGAAACTAATGGAAAAAGAAGTATCAGTATTGACCCTGACAGTGCCGATGATAATTTTCTTCATAATAAGAAGTGATATTTTAAACTTCTCCACGTAACGTAATAAAAGCACTATTTGTATAGGTGCATAGTGCATTTCTAGGCATCTCGAGATAGTTGCAGTTGACTAGTTCCCATTGCAATGCATTGCATGTGAATTCCCATTGTGTATATCTGCTATGTGCATTTGCGGGCTCTAAAAATAACAGGAAGATTATGCAATTCAAATATAATGCGATTTATAGTCATAGTTATATGAAGCAGTTAAGCTCTTTGAGCTGGTTTGACTGGGCACGAATTTCAAGCAGAGGGCATGAAAATTTTGAAAATTCTAATTCCGACCACTGTATTTCTATGCGTGCAATAAATATTGAAGTAAAGTCAAAATTACATGTGTATTTCTCGCCTTCGCTATTGTGGTACCGGTACTGATTTGGTTACTTTTGATGGATAGCATTCTGCACATCTCTTATTAACGAGAAGTACAGTGCATGTTAACCACAGCATTGAACATAGCAGTGATGCAAATGAAGAAGGAAATGACGAGTTAAAGATAATTGCTAAAATATGGATAATTGCGTAAGATAAATACTTGCATAATGAGTTGATGGGCAGTTTCGGTTCTTAAAGGTGTAGTAGCCAGGGTTAGCCAATTAGTCTGGATTTTCTGACTAGACTGTAAATGGTTTGTGTTTTTCACTTTTACTGTTTTTCAAAAATTTACAAAAAATGTGACAGTTATTCTAGGCAGCCTTATGTCAGCAATTATTCAAAATAATGGGAAATGAGTAGCATAAATTGTGGACTTGTGGTAGACTTTATTGTTTTGAATGATTCTTGTCAGTGGTGCTGTCAAATAAATATGTACTTATTTTCCGATATTGCAATGAAAAAACAGAGTTTGATAGATCATGTACTGTGTTTCAGGCGTTCGGAAAAGTGTTATTCGTTCACAGAGAAATCCATCGAATCTTTCTTGTTTTTTGGCAGTTTTCTTGACTCAATGGTTAAAGAATTTCACAAAGTGACTGCCTGATTTCAGATGCTACAGATACTGTTCTATGAATCTGGGCACGTATATTTTGCTCCAAAATCCAAAAGATAGCCACTCCTTTGTATACAAGGAAATTGCTACAAATTTCCCGTGATGGACCAAATGTGAAAGCGTTGGCAACGCAAGTAAAAATGAGTTGAATGCGGATCCTGTTGACATTGGCCATTGCAATATTCACAATGGACATAACGCTTTTTCTTTGGCATACGAAACGTTTGGAGGTGATGTCGAAAGACTCGGAATTGACCTTTATTTCTAGTATTTCGAAGCTTCTTCAGTTGGACGGGAAGATTTTGAAGTGGCACAGGAAAAAATTTTGCATTATAATACATGTTTCTCTCAGGCATGTTGAAAGTCGTCGGTTGACCTGGTCCTGGATGACGTCACCTCCCGTCTTGATGAGCAGTACGGCGTGATGAAATCCTATTTCCTGAAGTCGAAATATTTATCCATGGAAGATCTACGAAATAGCGAAAGAATTGTGAAACTGATCAATATTCTCAGCGACAAAGTACTCCTCGTTGAAATGCACTTCCTGGAATCCGTGATGGGCGTTTTCGAGAAGTTGATACGGTTATTTCTGAAGCTCTCTTGAATCACCTCTTGTACCTTGAATTGTCAACGCTGATCGTAACTCTGATGCTAGGTATTTTGAAGTCAGAGATAGTTGGGGAAAGTGGGAATGGAATTGTATAACATTGATTATCAGGAGCTTATCAGGAGGATTCTCCAGCTACTAATATATTCTGACTAATTTTCAGCAGGTAGAGTTCTCCGGGAAAACGAACAGACAAATTTGATGGCATTTCTCACATTGTAGGGAGAATCGTGCATAAAAAGAAATTCACTAAATGTAAAAAGTAATCTGCTGAATCTAGTTAATTGTTATGTATGCACATTAATTTCTTTCTTGAAAAACATTGTCTAACACAAGAAAACACTATCTCTTTCCATGACGTCTTATTGACGATTGTTGAAACTACCGGCTCATCACATAGCAGCGACTCGTAGCGGTCGTAGGAAGATTATTATAATTCACTCTCAATGGGAAGATCACCAACGAAGTCATCAGGAACTTTTGTATCGGCTTTACGCTTTGAAGCTGCGGCTTGGACGACTTTGAGTGGATTGATTCAAGCATCTAGAGTCAGACCATCGATTAAATGCAAAATAAAATGGAAGACGAAAAACCTCTGGAATACACCTTTAAATAGCTTATGAAAGAAGATCCCGTGAATAATCAAGAGGTCTCACTGCCTTGCAAAACTTAGAGAACAAATTATTTCATTTGAAAAACGTAGTTCAATCGTTGAATTGTCAAACAATTGGATTACACAAAAAATAGCCAGATTGATGAAAATCAGTCAGTGTTCGTTTCAATATATTTTAAAGGAGTTCGGGGATACCAAAAAAGGTCATGGACCGTCCGAGATGCGGAAGACCTCGCCTATGACCAAGTGGATGAGGCGCCGAATTGCTCGCACTTCCAAAGCACCTCCCCATTGAACAGAAAGACGGATCCGCCAGGAATCTAATATGAGCAATCTGGTATGTTGGCACCATGAAAAGAACTCTACGAAGGCAATTATAGTTTCGACGCATCCATGTTGTATAACCTTAACTGTGACTGCGTCACCGCAGAAATCCAACAGCGATGCGTCGAAACTATCAGCACCTTCGTCGAGTTCTTTTTATGGGACCAACAGCGTTCGAATCTCAGCGCGGAATATCAGCGGAATTCATGTGGATACTGAATTATATAATCTTCAATCTCATTCATAACAAGATCACGCTACATTTATTGTATTTGTTATATCAGTACCACTTTGGTTTGATGCTCAGGCACCATTGCTGATATCATGTCTCTAATAATTGACTTGGTGCAGAGAGGTTAGTTCATACTCTAGCAATCTTAAGATGTTCTTCGACTCACCTACAGTTGAAGGCCAAGTATTATGGACCAGCAAGGTATCATTCATTATTTTTGTGGAATTGGGGCTTTTATGGCTGTAGCAGCTAATGACACTCTTGACACTAGCAACGCGATTCTTTCATTGGAAAATGCTTAACTGGACCACAACTCGCACAAAATATTGCAAAATGGTTCAATTCTAACCTACTAGTCCTCAATAAAACATGGTATGGTTGAAATCAATAAATTACTTCAGTACACCAAGATTTACATTAATTGTTCTCTTTTGGTTGAGAATATTCAAGTTGGAACTAATTTTACAGTCAGCACGTGAAATATTAAAACATGTGATAAAATCTCTGAAAGGTGGATAGGTTACATGTACGAATACTTTGCACACGTTATTGTCATAACACATTCATATATCAATATGTCATATGAACCATTGCCGATATATACGCCGATATTTGATTTTTGTCGATGAATTATTGGCATAGGTTATCGGCGAAATTGCACATGTCGGCACATCCGTACAAGAAATTGTTTGTTGAAAAGTTAGATGGCATCAGCTAGAAGAACATTGACGAACAACAATTTCAATGCACTTTGTTATAGAATCAAAAATTACCTATAAGAATGACAATTACAGAAATATAAGGTCATGACGAAAACTGAAATCAATTCCAGGAGCTGAGGTACGATGATGCCATTCTTTCTTGCGTAATAAGTACTGAAATATTTACCGACTAAAAGCATTTGTACTGAGCAGATGTTTGCCATGGGCCCAGTGGTCGTGGCGGCGCGAAAACCTCGCGTATTACGCGAACGGAACGGGAATACGCGAATTTATGAGAAAAATGATGAGATTACGCTTTTCAAAATTTCGAAGGTTTAATTTTGCTATTTTGACCATTTTCGCATGTATTCATCGACAGATGTTGATAGTCACACCCCATCCACTGATAACATGAATTTTCTGGCATTCAGCGTATCACCAAAAACAAATTTTATACTTCTATATTGTAGGAAAAGTGTCTTAAAGACTTGTAGATTTATTGGCCTTCGATAGCAAGACCACGAAAATTTCGAAAATGTTCTCTACAAGTGGCGCGATCGATACCGTCCGAGCTTCGTGACAACAACAAATCTCGATTGAAAGCTGAAATCCGACTTCAACAAAGCAGTCTGTCAGGATCCTCTCAAGATCGTGGCGATGCGTCTACATTTCGGAAGAGGGTCAAAGTTAATGGAAAAGTGCCAACTTTGGTTAAAGTCGCAAAGGCAGTTTTTGTTCGGCCGCACGTGAACGCAGAGGTAGGGATGGTTTTTCGAACCTATCCGACATATTGACTAAAAAAGGCGCTCGTTAATTAATACCTGAAACCTTGAGAGCCCTTGCGATTTGTAAAACCGTCTTGAGAATTAAGAAAATTGATAGCTCAAATGTAAGAGTGGATAAAATACATGGACAATGCATCATATGCTTTTTACTGAACATGGCTGCAAAACCAAGAAAACAAGGAAGGAAAAGAAAACGTGAAGCTCTCCAAGAACCGCTCCGTATGGAATTAGATAAAAGAAAAGCAGCGATGTGAAGAACTGAAGTCCGCCGAATTGAGGCTCGAAAACATCTAAGAAAACCTGGAAAAGAAAGAAAAGGAGCAGAAAATGCCTTGCACCAGGCCTCCCTACCTCAAAAGAGCTCAAGTGCGCCGGCCCACAGACGGCAGCAATACTTTATCAGAGGACGGATAGTGGACAAATAAAGATAGCAGACAGTCTGTGGTGGAAGATGGCTGCTGGCACGATGGAAACTATCAATGCGTTGAGCTGCATGCTTGCTAATGGACTGGATGTACGGTTTCCATGACAAGTCTTTCGTAGCCGCCAATCCAAGGAAGGAGATGGAATCTTGTTCTCTGATCCTATTATCTGACATCTTAATGCTGTGATCATCAACATCTCCGTTAAGTCGTGAGTGCAGAATACTCTTTCAGTTTTTGAAGGTTTGAAGGAAACAAGCCAATTGGCGCCCCATTCTGAGACCCCACATAACTGCTGACGTTTATGAGTGTTCTTAGTAAGTCGCTCATTGTAATTGAAGAGTGTCGTGTCATCTGCATACATCACCAATTTACTCACTAGGCAGTCTGGGAGGTCGTTGATGTACAGCAGAAAAAGAGTGGGTCCCAAATTGACCCTTGAGGAACTCCTGCATTGACAACCTTGGTAGAAGACTTTTGGCCATCTAAGACGATGGATATCTGCCGGTTACTAAGGAAAGAAGCAAGAAGTTTGTGGAGTTGATCAGCAACTCCATAGGACTTGTTCTTCCTAAGGAGTTCCTGATGCCAGACTATATCGAATGCCTTGGAAATATCCAGGGCGACTGATCTCGTCTCACCTTGTCTGTCAAGGACACGACTCACATGTGCAGTGACATATGAAAGAAGATCTGCAGTTGATCGAGAGTGCCTGAAGCCATATTGTTCTTCTGATAGAAGGTTCTGAGATACAAGGAAGTAAACAATATGTTGGTTAATCACTGCATCAAAAATCTTGCCAGCAATTGGAAGCAGTTTGATAGGACGGTAACTAGATGGAAGAGATGAGTCAGAACCGTTCTTTGGAACTGGAACCACGGAACCTACTTTCCAACAAGAGGGAAACTCACCGGTGGATGCACATCTACTGAATAGTTTGGATAAAAGTGGAGAAAGTTCAGGTGAGAGATGCTTGAAGACCGAAACCGGGATGCCATCTGGTCCACTAGACTTAGAGGTATCGAGACCTGTGATGATCTTTTTGACGTTTCGGACTCTAACTGAAGGAGGACTAACTGTCTTAGCATTGTGCGTGGAAATTGGAGGTGGAATTCTAATGATTCATTTTCTCCCCAATGATCTCCAACGTGTCGTGAAACAATTGATGGGAAGATTTCTGAAAAAGGCAGTGGTCATTGATTTCACTATAACTCGTCCAACCTGATGTGCATATAATTGAACATCAAGTGAAGATCGGAAAGTTGATCCCGGTTTTACAGCAGACACAAAGCTGAGACATTTAGTCAACAGTCGGTCAGTCACGAAAGAGTCGGCGATGAAGTTTCGAGGAGAAACCAAAATGTTGCTAATTTAGATTATCGAAAAGACACTCAACAAATCTCCGTTGAAAGTCAGTTTCGTAAGGAATTTGTCATGCTTGAATTCAACTAAAATAGCCAATGAACTCGATGCATGTATAGCCAAGTTCATGAGTGTTCCAGTGAAATGTGCAGATATAAGAAAAGTTAACGCCAAAGGCTGTGATACTATTTTGAACACGGATTCAAAAGGTTTCTAGATGATGATGTTGTTCCGAACAAGTCACGCTTGTTCAGCGAGTTTCAGCGTGACAAGGATGATTGAATCCATGTATTCCGTCAGTCAACAATGAAGAAATATTCTGATCTTTGGAAGGTGGTATCAAGTCTTCTGTTCCTTTCGCATGGCCAGGCTATTGTCGAGAGAGGGTTTTCAGTTAACAAAGAGGTTGAAGTTGTCAATCTTCAAAGAAAGACTTTCCACTCACTTCGGTTGATAGTTGACTATGTTCTGACAATCGGAAAAATTGCAGATGTTCCGCTGGCAAAAGAGCTATCGCGTTCATGTTCAGCTAGCAGAATGCGTTACCAGGACTACCTCACACAAGAGACCAGGAAGACAGAAAATGATGAATCGCAAAACAAGCACAAGCGTTTATTGAATGATGAACTACAGGAAAAGAAGAGGTGTTTGACGCTTGAAATCGAATACGTGTTATCCAGTGCTGATGAATCGGCCAAAACAGTCGAAAAAGGAGAAGAATTTTACTCTTATTGCAAGAAGCAACGCGTTTAGGAATAGTTCTTCCCGATAAAAAGCAACAACTCGTATTGATATCCTCTTTGGATGCAAAGATGAAAGACTTAAAGGACATGTGGTTCACCATATAATATCTGCGTATTATTAGTTTATTCTAGTTACTGGTTTATAAAGTTTATGCATTCTATCTGGTGTCGAGAATCATTGCTTGATAAGATAATAAAATTTTAGAGTAATTTTTTTTTAGATTCATGGCATTATTTTTGTTTCATATGGTTTGGTTGTAATTCATTTTTCTCATGAATATTGGACTGAGATTTAGAAAAAAACATATGAATTACAACGTTAATCGTAATTATTGTCTTTAATACAATGTAATCATATAGATCGTAATTTTACTTTCGTTATTTTTTGTTAAAATTGAGAAGCATCAAGTTTGTAGATATGATAATGATTTTCCAGCTTTCTTTAGTCTACTGAAATTAAACAGTGTTGGATTATTTTGTTGTTTATGCGCTGACCACTGACATGGATCATTTGACTGGTGACATTGATCTTTTGAACTGAATTACCAAAACTCCTGCTTATGAAATGTCTTTCTTGAATACTTTTATTCATTTATATCACCGAAAAATTACCAAGTACTATGTGTGTAATTTTTGTAAGATTTCCGTTTGATCATTTTATGACAATATAGGCATACAACTAACTTCAGGATAAAGTATTTTTCCTTTTCAATCATGAAAACTAAATTTGGTTTTTGTCGTGTGGAGAATTCTTGTCAGTGCATAAAATTCAGTATTGTAAATGCGGTATTAATTTAGGACATGCTATAATTATCTTAAGATGACATGTCAATGAGAGCTATTATTGAGTAAAAGTGATGTCCTCGAAAATTCATCCTCTATCTCTGTACGAACCCTACCATCCACTGATAATATGAATTCAAACTTTTCCCGGATGACGAATTGACCAAAAAAGTCGCTCGCTCATACCTGAAACCGTGAGAACCCTTGTGGTTTGCAAATTCGTATTAAGGAGTAACAAAATGTAAGAAGGGATGCGGAGTCGGAGTCCCGGAGTCCTATCATTTTTGCTGGAGTCGGAGTCCCTGAGTCCTATCATTTTTGCTGGAGTCTGAAGTCCCTTTAAACCACAGTCCGAGCGTCCCCTGAGTCCTATCATTTTTGCTTGAGTCGGAGTCCCGGAGTCCTATAAACCACCAGAGTCGGAGTCCCGGAGTCCTATCATTTTTGCTGGAGTCGGAGTCCCGGAGTCTTATCGAATGATAGGACTCCGGACTCTCGCCTATAAGTAGACCCGAAAGATAATACAAACAAAATATTTATCCTCGTGCATAGGTGTCACTGTCTTGATGTCAACTTTCTCCGTCAAACAAAAGTACAGAGACAGCAGTGCATGCAAAGCTTGTAATAGTTGAGGGAATCAACCGTGATAGTGAAAAAGGGATTGTCTTTTCACTCGGCGATTTAGTGGAGAGGACAAGCCTTCCTAGCCCCGATCACAGCTGCGCACCAAAGGTCACATCAGAGACAAAAATGAAATACTAGTTTGTTTGAGAACATTACCTCTTACCCTCACGTTAATCGTTTGTGATGGCTCCTCCAAAGCGCATATCAAAATCGAAAGTGTACTCATATTTTTTGGAGAAGGACGGTGGATTTTGGAGGATTTTTCTGCCTGGTAGAGACTGGAGAAAAACCGTGTGAAGCACGCATCAGCAAGAAGGGAGGAGCCGAGTCGTATGCATCCAACTTAAAGCGACATTTGATAAACTTTCATCGATAATGATTGATCATTGATGCAGCAATGATCACCAAAAAACAGGTTCAGGTCAGCCTATAATGATCTGTGATGTAGGTTGACATTTTTTAAAACAACTAGGGTTTTTATAATTGCCACTCGGAGTCGGAGTTGGATTCCTATCAACCCCCGGAGTCGGAGTCCTATCAACCACCGGAGTCGGAGTCGGAGTCCTATCAACCCCCGAAGTCGGAGTTGGAGTCCTATCAACCCCCGGAGTCGGAGTTGGAGTCCTATCAACCCCCGGAGTCGGAGTTGGAGTCCTATCAACCCCCGGAGTTGGAGTGCTATCAACCCCCGGAGTCGAAGTCCTATGAGCCCCCGGAGTCGGAGTCCTATCAACCCCCGGAGTCGGAGTTGGAGTCCTATCAACCCCCGGAGTCGGAGTTGGAGTCCTATCAACCCCCGGAGTCGGAGTTGGAGTGCTATCAACCCCCGGAGTCGGAGTTGGAGTGCTATCAACCCCCGGAGTCGGAGTCCTATCGACCCCCGGAGTCGGAGTTGGAATCCTATCAACCCCCGTAGTCGGAGTTGGAGTCCTATCAACCCCCGTAGTCGGAGTTGGAGTCCTATCAACCCCCGGAGTCGGAGTTGGAGTCCTATCAACCCCCGGAGTTGGAGTGCTATCAACCCCCGGAGTCGAAGTCCTATGAGCCCCCGGAGTCGGAGTCCTATCAACCCCCGGAGTCGGAGTTGGAGTCCTATCAACCCCCGGAGTCGGAGTCGGAGTCCTATCAACCCCCGGAATCGGAGTTGGAGTCCTATCAACCCCCGGAGTCGGAGTCCTATCAGCCCCCGTAGTCGGAGTTGGAGTCCTATCAACCCCCGGAGTCGGAGTTGGAGTCCTATCAACCCCCGTAGTCGGAGTTGGAGTCCTACTCGTCGTATAAGGTATCAACTGATATTTCTCTATAAGATGTTTCATGGTCGGATCAATGTTGATTTTCGCGAATTGTTTCATGTAGTAACCGATTTTAGAACTAGAGGTAATCATCTTCGAATACAGCCGAAAAACAGCAGACATGACTATCGTCGACATTTTTTTACATCGAGCATTGCTAAGTATTGGAACATGTTATCCGACGATGAAATTAATAATAACTCATTATCTCAATTTAAATCAACATTGCAAAGTCTATTTCTGAGACTTGATATGTGGTAATCATGTTTTTTCTCACATCTCGATCTTGTATATCGCATGTATTTTCCAATGACTGTTCAATGCCCTTCAACAGGGTTGTGTATTTCTTTGAAATACATATTATTATTATTATTATTATTAATGTGTCGAAATCTTTCTGACGGATGGCTCTCAGCTGATGAGCCGCTGCGGACCCAACATCTTGATAGATACTGAGCTTAATGAGTCGAAATCTCGTTCACGGATGGCTCTCAGCTGATGAGCCGCTGCGGACCCAACATCTTGATAGATACTGAGCTTAATGAGTCGAAATATCGCTGACGGATGGCTCTCAGCTGATGAGCCGCTGCGGACCCACCATCTTGATAGATACTGAGCTTAATGAGTCGAAATATCGCTGACGGATGGCTCTCAGCTGATGAGCCGCTGCGGACCCAACATCTTGATAGATCCTGAGCTTAATGAGTCGAAATATCGCTGACGGATGGCTCTCAGCTGATGAGCCGCTGCGGACCCAACATCTTGATAGATACTGAGCTGAGTTGACAATTTTGAACAAATATGTACGGTAGACTTAATTAATAAATTAGGTTAATCAAATTAAACCTATAAGCCGAACTAATTCTAAAATATTTCTATCGCGTTTCAATGAAGGGTAAAATAGTGCCTATTCAAACGATGAATCATTTTAGAGGAGATACTCTTAGGAATCATTGAGACATACATTTCAAACGATCTGACATGTAACAAAATGAATTACGGCTATGCATGCTCAAATGCATCAGTAATTTGAACTCTTCATACAGGTTTGTGAAGAATAAAACATAATCTAAGTTCCGAACAGCAGAAAGTCGGTGCTTTTGGATGGCCGTTTATGCTTTGATATTGAAAACGCACATTTGAAGTTGTGATAATTTAGAATTTAACTGTCTAATATTGATCGTCATAGAAACCTAACAGAAAATGTGAACACAAGTAGTGCAAGTGGTATAATACGAATTTTTCATAAAAATGTCGTTTTCCTTTCAGAGACAATGAAAGTCATAATTTCATCTGACGACGAAGGTCTGGACAAGATTTTTCGCTTCCCATTGGATACTCCTCTTTTTACTGTAATGGACGCATGGCAAAAGCATTTCGGTGCTTTTGGAAACTATATATTCCAATCCGACGACAGGGAGATTGATTATGACTTTGATTTCACCATCGGTGACATTGGTGAGTCGAAGGAAGGCACAAACATACTCGTTCTTTCAGTCGTACTGTCGGATTCCCCAACTGCGATATCTACAAGAAATGTCTATCTGAATGTGAATGGACGGTTCAAACGAATCTCAGTAAGACCGTACTATCGTCTGAGGAGAATTGTTCCGAACATTCCAGGCATGAACTATCTGTACAACGGCAAAGTTCTACAGAAGAACAAAACGATAAGACAGTTGGGGATCCCGGAAAACGGGGTAATCACAGCTGTTCAAACTATTTCTGTGGAAGTCTCCGATGAATCCCACCAGACAACTGATTTGCCCGATACATCGATGCTCACCACTTTAAAGAAGGAGATCAAGAGATTCGAGAAGAAGGACTTCTTCTTGAAGTCAAATGAAGAATTCTTACCTCATGACCAGCTGCTGGTCGCTCGAAGGCGGCTACATGTCAGTAGACCTGAAATAAGCGTGACGATAGGAAATGAAACGCATCAATGGTGCATCAATGGAGAAAAACCTAATTTTGATGACCTAACTGGTCAATTGGCTGAAGAATCTGGGATCCCAAGACAAGAATTGTGCAAATTGGTTTACGTGTGCAAAGGGTGTGAGAGGCGTGTCCAGAAAGAAGAAGGAAAGTCGCAGCTGCTCAACATCGAGTGTTGTGACTTTAAGTCATTGAAGTTAAGGACGGAGAATATTCCACAAGATAAAGGTGAGTTGTGAACATTTGTGTCTTCAGTTTCAGAGATAGAATCCGGCTGACGGCTCAGGTCCGGCTTTTTTTAATCTTGTGCAGTTAACTTGTTTAACATTATAACTTTTCATGAAGAAGGAGTTTCCATAGATTGAAACGTGTATAATCTGTGTCTACCGAGTTGGTTGCATCGACGTGACCCGAGTCGGAGTTGGAGTCCTATCAACCCCCGGAGTCGGAGTCCTATCAACCCCCGGAGTCGGAGTCCTATCAACCCCCGGAGTCGGAGTCCTATCAACCCCGGAGTCGGAGTCCTATCAACCCCCGGAGTCGGAGTTTGAGTCCTGTCAACCACCGGAGTCGGAGTCCTATCAACCCCCGGAGTCGGAGTCCTATCAACCCCCGGAGTCTGAGTCCTATCAACCCCCGGAGTTGGAGTCCTATCAACCCCCGGAGTCTGAGTCCTGTCAACCCCCGGAGTTGGAGTCCTATCAACCCCCGGAGTCGGAGTCCTATCAACCCCCGGAGTCGGAGTCGGAGTCCTGTCAACCACCGGAGTCGGAGTCTGAGTCCTGTCAACCCCCGGAGTTGGAGTCCTATCAACCCCCGGAGTCGGAGTTTGAGTGCTGTCAAAATGATAGGACTCCGCATCCCTGGCTCAAACATCAGAGTGGATAAAATGCTTCTGGACATGTACAATGCATCACATGGTTCTGACCGAACATGGCTGTAAAACAAGACAACAAGGAAGATAAAAGAAAGCGTGAATCTCTACAAGAACAGCTCCATATAAAGAAAACCAGCGATGTGAAGAATTGAAGTCCGCCGATTTGAGGTTCGAAAACATCCAAGAAAACCTGAAAAAAGCAGAAAAAACTCAATGCTTTAGCAGAAATGCCTTACACCAACCCAAGCGTGCTGTTGAGGAGCTGGAATTCATACGTCAAAAGAGTCTAAAGCAGAGTCAAAGAAAACAAATGCAAATGACAAAGTATTTAAAATTGTCGTAAAGCAAACTCTGGAGAATTTGGAATCTCCCTCCACCAAATCATCGCGCACTGATTTATAGCTCCTTCACGACGACACTATACCCATGTATGTACTTCGATATTCATGCAAATCGGATTTACGAACATGAAATGCATGTTGTAATTCCAGAATATGTGTTGCCTTTGATTTCTCGATGTTTCGTTTTCATTATGGATATGTGAGAGTATTTCTACTGTGACTTTCACACTGAATATCTCAGAAACTGAAATTAGTTGCAAATTACCCTAATTTGAATCTCATGCAAATTAATGTGAACTTAGTTCCATTGCTGGCGGCGTTTAATAGTCTGTGTCGGAATCACTAAACCAGAGCGCCCATAGAAGTGTCAGTGGCACGAAGTACTAGCGGATTTTATTGTACATAGCTAACTTTTGTTTTTATCGAGCCATTAAAGTTTTCAAGAAGCGATCCAACCTGTTTTCAACAACGATGACAATTATAAACACGCTTCTGTTTTTGGCGATCAACTTGAATCTCATGCAGTGTCGGCAATGCATCACATTATATCAGACAAGTTCTCGCTCATACGTTTACAACAGGGATGCGGAGTCATATCATTTTGATAGGACTCCGACTCTGGGGTTTGATAGGACTCCGACTCTGGGGTTTGATAGGACTCCGACTCCGGGGGTTGATAGGACTCCGACTCTGGGGGTTGATAGGACTCCGACTCCGGTGGTTGACAGGACTCCAACTCTGGGGTTTGATAGGACTCCGACTCCGGGGTTTGATAGGACTCCGACTCTGGGGTTTGATAGGACTCCGACTCTGGGGTTTGACAGGACTCCGACTCTGGGGTTTGATAGGACTCCGACTCCGGGTGGCAAGTATATAAAGCCTAGGTGTTTGAAAAATTAACTGGTAACCTATAATTGATCATTATAAGCTTACCTGAACCTATTTTTAGTGATCATTGCTGTATCAATTATATCAATCATTTTCGATGAAAGTTTATCAAAAGTCGCTTTAAATTGGATGCATACGAATCGGCTGCTTCCATCTTCTTGATGTGTGCTTCACACGGTTTTTCTCCAGTCTCTACCAGGCAGGAAAATCTCCCATCCTTCTCCAAAAAATGAGTACACTCATCTTGAACAGAGACTTGACAACACTCTTTTTGTACTGCAACGGTACAAAACTGTCAAAGTTAGGAAGAACACTTGCGAAACTCTTCCTATGAACCTTAGCTCTCACTTTACCAGCAGGATTACGAATTACACATACATCGAGGAAAGGTAAAACATCTTGACGCTCAAGCTCGCAGGTGAAGTTAATGTTGCGGTGAACACTATTCAAATGTGACAAAAGACGTCGTGCATCTTCACAGGTACGTAAAATGGCAAACCTATCGTCAACATAGAGACACTAAAACTGTGCATGTCTATTCGAGACATCACTTAACTAATCTTCAATACATCCCATGAAGATATTTGCTAAGATGGGTCCAAGTCCACCACCCATAGCGCAACCATCATGTTGCCTGTAAAACTTTCCATCAAACATAAACTGCACATTACAAGTGCAAATTACAAGATCCCTTAGGACAATAATAGGAATGAGACACAACTCAGGATTGTCTTTAACTCCCAAAATGTCAATGGTCTCCCTGATTGTTATTTTCAATGTCAATGTTTTTCATGCTCCTAATGATAGTGCTGAGATGTGTAAATGCACTGATTTCCTGCGACTATGCATCCGTTTCTAAACTGGTTTCCCGGAAATTGGAATTTGTTAGATTAGAATTGGTTCCCGAATTCTGCAAACAAAGCTATGATAATTTTCTTTAATCAGCAGAATACAGAATTACTCAAAAAGAAATTCAGCAACTCCCCACGACGCTCACAAACTTCCGTCATTTTTATCTTCTATATTTTCTGCACTATCAAGTGGCAAAACTGTCCTGGTTCGCAAAGAGTATTGAAATCGTTGATTGAAAGTTATATAAATTTAGAAAGTTCACAGCCTCTTACGACCATTGATGATAACCTTTCAATTTTTCAGACAATACTTCCGAGGATTTCCTGACAAGTCTTCATGAGAAATATCTAAAACTGCTGTCTGAATACCATTTATTGGAAAAGGTCTTGGCGACAACCCGTAACAGTGTAGTGACATTGAGATCATTGCGGAAATCTCTCGAAGAAACAAATGACGAGTTGGAGAGAGATTTGGAAAATGAACAGAGAAAGCGAAGAGACATGCAAGCAAAGTACAAGGATCTGGAAAAAAGTCTTAATCGCTTGAAAAGTGAGTCCATTATTGATGAACTTGAAACAATTCATGTAAATGTACAATTAGATTTGATCACTGCAATGAAATGCGTCGTTTCTCTATTTGAGTTAATATTGAAAAGTTCTGCCTTGTAATCGACGGAAATTTGAAAATTAGACAAAAATAAAATGCAAGCGAATTCAATTTAATTGTAGATAGCAATAGAAAGAAGAAAGAGAGAAGTAATACTTTCAAATGAAAATCACAAGTGACAAATGCACAATGAAGACAAAAACCATCAAATTGGTTCACGCAAATGATAATTAAATATAAAGCGACAAAGCGGCATGTCGACATTTTGTGGAACAATATTGCAATCTTATCCTCCCATCTTCAGATATTGCGACTCTCACAGCCTTTCTTTAGAAAGAAGATTCATTTTTACCATGAGAAGTAGTGACAAGATATAGAAAGCAGCAGGCATTAAAACGTTTATGCTTCGTATATGTGGTGGGGAAGGGACATAATCTTTTGGTGCCGGTTTTTATCTTGCATCATGAAACGTACCATCGAACGCACCAGGTACATTGAGGCACTCGAACCATTAAATCAAGCCTCTTATACGTGCAAGTGGTTGAGAGAAGCCTGAATTATACAAGCTTTTGCAACGAAGGAAAATATAGCAATCAGTCGCCTTTATAGAACTGTCTGTCTTCTCACTGTGTGACTGATTATTTGATCTGTGGCCTTTATAGAGCTGTCTGTCTTCTCACTGTGTGACTGATTATTTGATCTGTGACCTTTATAGAGCTGTCTGTCTTCTCACTGTGTGACTGATTATTTGATCTGTGGCCTTTATAGAGCTGTCTGTCTTCTCACTGTGTGACTGATTATTTGATCTGTGGCCTTTATAGAGCTGTCTGTCTTCTCACTGTGTGACTGATTATTTGATCTGTGACCTTTATAGAGCTGTCTGTCTTCTCACTGTGTGACTGATTATTTGATCTGTGGCCTTTATAGAGCTGTCTGTCTTCTCACTGTGTGACTGATTATTTGATCTGTGGCCTTTATAGAGCTGTCTGTCTTCTCACTGTGTGACTGATTATTTGATCTGTGACACTGAATCTACCATTCACCATCATCACTACGAGTGTACATCAATCAGAGGTGTGTGATGACCGTCTGTTGATTGGATGAGGCTTGTCAGCTTTACAATTAGTGGAATGAAACTGTAAGGAAACTTAGGAAGTAGACACAAATATAGCTAATTAAAAGACGAAATCAATAGTATTGACTCTGAGTAGTGTCTACAGAGTTGATCGGAGATGACATGATGGAACCAAGCAAGCGGAATTGGCAGGGCTGCTGTGGGGATCCCCACGTATGGGGAATTCAGAGCTTATCTGTGCAAGTCTGGTGGATGTGATGCATTATTTGACTCATTGTTTGCCTACACCACAGATGTGACGGCAAATGAACTCGTTCCAAATAACGACCTTGTTGAGGATCTGCATCGAGAACCAGTCCAATTCAAGATAAACAGGCTACCATCAAAACTCGTTCTTGAATACTGGAAACTTGCAAAGAGGTAACCTATCTTGAGGCGGATTTCCACATCAATTCTAGGGATACCTGCGGCGTCTTCCTCAGTCGAGCGCTTGTTTAGCGAAAATGGGATTATTTTGTCGAAACTTGGCCGATCAATGAAATCTGATAAAGTTTCTGTTCTCATCTACATGAAGTACTTGAAACTTTATATTATACTGATCATGATGTAGCTGTATGTAGACTCCTCATGGAAATATACGGTTGAAATGTATCAAATTATTTTTTGTTCAGAAATTAAACAAGGTCATATTGACGCCAAAGGTAACTAAATAACCAATCAATACCAAGTAATCATATAGGGATAATTTTACTATGCACAAAATACCGAACATTTATGTGCATGAACACCGTCCGCCACCTCGATCGCAAACCGAGACATGTTGTAACCTGATAACACTTCGTGAGGCCTGCCGTCTGACCTTAGTCGTAACAGTGACAGGTAACTCATAGCAAAATAAAATGATTATCAACCGTTTTAAATGTCCGTCCTGTTAGAGAAATATCCATGGAAACAGGTCGCCCTGAGGAGATGTCAACGTTGATAATGCTTTGAAAGATTTCATAGTTTTGAAATCTGATTTTGGCTAAAGGAATATAAAAAATTAGCCACCTAATAGATCTTTCAGCTGTTTCTTGTTTTGTGCTTAAGTAAATCTCAATTTCTTAGACATTTCACAAACTTTGTTTGAACGACATTATTGACATGTTATTCGAACCTTTTCTCGATGAATTTTGCAAGTTTTGCTGCTAATTTGAAGTAATAACCTGTAACACTTAAACAACTGATAACTTAACTGTGGATTAAAGTTTAAAATTCACGCAATAGAAATAGTTTTCAAATCTTTCATTGACGTTATGAGATTAGTTCTCATTGTCACCTCGTTCGTTGCTGTTAGGGACACTTTTTGACTGTCAGATATTTCAGGAATTGATTCTGCAAGTATTTGTTGCATCATTCGCGGTTCCTTTTAAATATGCATAGTTCTTCTTTTTTCGAAAGGAAAGATAATGGTTGATTATCATTAATTCAATCAAAGCTTTAGAATGTACCGTCTGTTCTTTCTTTGGAAATCCTGATAGGAGTTATGACTTCCTAAGTTCAGGTTTGTGTAGGACATTCTTTTCTGTTTAAATAGAAGTTGTTTCAGTTTTAGTCGACATTGTGTATCTCCACAAAGTTGTCTGAATTAGTCATTATAGCTTCATGTACAGTGCGGTCGAGGCCGGGAATTTGAAGCTCGAGATCTGGCCGCCAACCTGTTAATACAGTTTCTAAAAAAAACAACAGTCTTGTGCTTTTTACTCGTGTGCAGAAATGTTTTCATTGATGAATGATGGGGAATTGACTTTTATAATCTCAAGAATCCAAAAAATGCATCGTTTCAAAGAATTTCATCTGAGGCATCCATCCATTCATAAATTGATTGCATTTTGATATATTTTAGAATGGCCACATAATACTATTGGAGAGATCTTGCGCTTTTTTCGTTGACTTGCCATTTTCCTTTGCCAATATTGAATAATAATAAAGAAGTCCTAATGCACAAAATTAAAGATGCTCAAATTGATTTCGACGGTCCGACCTGATCACTCAGTACGTAAAGTGCATAGGAGAGACTGGGGTGACTTGGCATATGTTTTGTAAAAACGATGACACTTCTTGATAAATAAAGGCTAAGTGTCGGTACTGTAACCACTGTATCATTACTAAGACAATTTTTGATGACCTAAAAAGCTTAAGATGTAACCAAATACAACCCAAAAAACTCATAATATGACCTGAAAATCTTAAATTGTAATTTAGTAGGATTTAAAAATCTTAACATAGCAAAGATCATGTTTCCATTTTCACACAAGAAGTTAAAAAGTTTATGACAAATAAAACCATTTATTTCGAACCTTGTGATCAGTTACAGAAAATATGACAAAATATTACCTTACCCTAAAAATGACATGTCATGAAAGAAATGCCCCAGTCATTACCAATGTTGAACCACTCCTCAAAGCCTCTTTCATAAATGTTTAATAGAATCCTTATGGGCCTGCTAAACATTTCTACAGTCGTTGTCAGGGTTGAGTTGGCATAGAGAGGTGTTTCTGTAGTGAAATCATTTTGGATGATTCCTAAATCTTGTCAACTTTTGATTAATTGAAAGGATGGGAACTGTGAGCTCCAGTTTAATGGCTTTCATCGCCATGACGACGGCATAGATGTCTATCCGGTTACTAGCTCATCTAGTAAAAGCGTGGGAAAGAAAAAACATGAACGCTTGTTTTACCTCAGTGAAGAAGGGTCTGGAGCCGAAACATCGAGGAAAAATTCGTTTTTCTTTTTTTGAATTAAATCAAGGATTTGCAGAAATTCAAGGGAGTGTGATTACGAGTGCAACCATTAGATCCTCCCGTTTGCTGCCATCACTTACGAGAGAAGGAAGAATGGTGGCCTGAATGAAAACCAATGCGTTGTTTCGACTGCACATAACATTGGAGGGAAGATAGTTAACGTGATTTATCTGATCAACACATGATATGAAGCAGACAGGTGCAGTAAATAGAATAGAGAGACAAGCGCAGAGGTAGCAGAGAAGTGTCGTACAGTGTTACCTAGCTGAGAAGACTCAGGTGGTTCGGACATGTTAGTACAATGGAAGAAGGTTGCCTTGCGAGGGAAGTGGATGAAAGGAGACAGATAGGAAGACCGAAGAAGGCGTGGAAGAGGAGATGGGAAAGCTGGAAATCAGAGGAGAGCTAACTCAAAACAGAAGCAGTTGGAGAAGAGGCATTGTCGCACGTCCAACCCCAAGATAAAGGGAAAATAAGGACGCTAAACGATGATGATGTGAAATATTAAGTTGCATCCTCAGTTGAAAAATGGGAACAGACCTGAATAGCTGCTGTGTCATCCAATATCAGTAATTATTAGCAAGTCTAGTTAACATCGACATAGCTCCCGATTTGAAGTTGCAGCCATGTCCGGCCAATTGGAGATGTTATTGGCAAGTTAGTGACATTTCGCCGGGTATCCACTAAATATTACTTTAAAGACACTACTGGCAAATGGCAAAGTTAGTGCTCCTGAAATAATGAATTACCGCTGCTTTTGGTAGACCCAGTGTATAAAGAATAATTAAATCTGAGTTGCATCCTCAGTTGAAGAAAGGGAACAAACCTGACTATCTGGCTGCATTGGATGAAATGGCTAATAGATGTTTGCGGTCGCGCAGTGTTTAATTGGACAGCAACTGATTGTGAAAGAAGTTGAAAGTGATGAGAAATGCATTCGATCAGCCTTCAGTTTTAACCTACACATGCATGATCCCAATATCTTCAGTCCATACGTCAAGAAGTTTGGGCATCCCAAGATTGAACCAAAATCTAATTTGCAAGTATCAACCGCAGATCATTGTCAATCACTATGTGACCCACGACACCACAATTGATCATTGTTGACTTCCTCAAAAGTGCATGTTTTCTATTTTGAATTTTACGAATAACATGACAAGGGTTAGATTAAAGAAGATCCTCAATTATCGTTGTGTGAACAATAGCATGTAAGGCGTTCGACCGTCGTGCACAAGATTCCTTCCTCTAATAATATTCATTGAGCAAAGGATACGGCTTTACATGCAATATTTCATTATCTTCCTATCAGTAGGTATCTCGCAACTCGAAGATGGGACTCTACGATCTACTGAGGCGATTCGATGCCACGAAAAATTGATTAATGAAAAAACAAATTATATCCAGTGGAACACAGGTTTTCCAACCCTGGCGTTGGATGTAGTTTTCAGGTGTTGCCTGATTTCCTACTTACTGTCGTACGATGAGACCATCTTTGCTTCCACAAAAATCTAATCAACGAGAAAAGTGTTATTGGTGGGGTTTGTAAATATTTCTATTGAATTTGACCAATCAATTGTTCTCTACTTGAAATACATCCTGCATCATTGCTGCATGAATGAATTTCTCATAATCACAAATTTTATGCAACAAAACTCTTATTCAAAGGATTGATAGAATTGCTTTCGTTTTTGCAGATATTCCAAAGAAAGACTCTGCGACTCAGTATCCTCCTCCGACTCCTCCACCCCGCCCCGTGGTTCCCAGTGAGTTGAAACTGAAAATCTAATTAATAAATTCGTTACGAAGCAGTGTCGGCCATGTGATATCACAGTTCCATGAGGTTCTTTAGATCTTTATTAGTCAAATAATTAAGGGTCAAATAGAATAACACAAGAAACAGAGTTGTATCGGTCTTAATGAAAGGACAGTAAGAAGTTGTTACTTTTTGTTGTCGAGAACAAATGATAGCGACTATCTCATCTAGATTCCATTGTTTGATTGATGATTATATATGATCAGTCAAGGTGTCTTATTTTTATCTCAAGGTGCAGGCAGCATATTTATTTCCATATTTTATACATTGATGCAAGCCGCATAATGAAAATGAACCTACATGTATCTTCAGCTCCTTGAGTGTCTACACAGCCGAATTCTATGCAGGGATTGTTTTGAATTTTGCGGAATAATGAGGCATAAGCAAAATCAGCGAGATTAAAGGGTCAATGGCCATCATAGTCATACCTCAAGGAAATTTGGAGTCCCTGCAACAGGGACTTCGCTTTCAAAGAAATACGCTTGTAGCTACTTTTGTTTACTTGTAAATTGGTGAACAGTTGTCCGCTTTTCAGTGATTGAGTCAGAAGTAAATGTTCCGTTAATTTTTCGTGAAAAGAGTAATTTCAATATTTATTTTCAATTAAATGAAATTTGAAACTCCGAAAATGAACTTCTTGAGTCTACTATTCCTTCATAGGAATTTATAAGTAATTTCGTTAAATAGACTGATGTTATTGATATTGCATTCTAATGCATTTTAAAGATTTTCTGAATACGAGACGATTAAAAATACGAAAAATTATAAATACGAGCAAATTATCTAATTAGGACGATAGATCTGCAAATATCAAATTTCCAAAACGCCGATCATTGAACTGTTGATCAAAACCTTCAATTTGCAAACTTCTTCGCATTGCCTTTCTAGATTGAATTTCTAAACTTAGTTCGTGTTTAAAAAACATTCTATACAGAGTCGTCCTTCATGGGAAAGGAACATCAACGAAATGAATTTTTATCAAATTATTTTGATATTTTAAAGACTTCTGTCATTTCATTTTCCTAATCTGACGACAGCTGCGGAGAATGGCTGAAATAAATCTAAAATATCAAATTTGTTTCAAATCTTTCCAAAACATCGCTTGTTATTTTATAATTGAATTTTATTTTTGAGAATTTTATAAAAATGTTGTCAAATTCAAACAACTTCGTGAAAATTAAAAACTTTTTTCTTCTAATGTTTCCATGAACAGAACCTTCAACTGAATTATTCCAAACAAATTCTTGGCGTCAAATTCATTCATTTTCTCTTCTTTGCAGTTCAGTTCTGGCTGTGGGACGACACGGGTGCATTGGAATGGGGATTCCACGTCCTCCACCTCCGGAGACCGCCAACTGTCGGAGAACTGCGGAATGTTCTCCAAGAAAAGTTGAAGAAACCTCCGCAGCAGTGGAAGATGTGGCGACGGACAGCGGTCTCCGAAGATGGAGAAAAACTGTTCAATGTGGCGGAGGAGGATAGAGGCTTCTACACAACCGCAGATGGAAAGGAGAAGAATTGGAAGGATCACAAAGAGGAATTCCTTGAAGACGACGACGAAGTCTTTCTAATTCCTGAAAATCGCTGTCCGCGTCTCATCATCTATCCTCGC
Organism: Prostheceraeus crozeri; assembly: GCA_907163375.1. Lineage (NCBI taxonomy): Eukaryota > Metazoa > Platyhelminthes > Polycladida > Euryleptidae > Prostheceraeus > Prostheceraeus crozeri. The sequence continues at coordinate 23,491 of CAJQUW010001126.1, read as the reverse complement.
TAAGAACTCAATGACTTCAAATTCATTTCATTTTCACATTTTCTGATGAATTTGAAATAAAAATGACTTTTGGTTTCTTTTCGTTTTTAATTTGCAAATAAAATGACCTTCGAGAATATTCCTGAATGAAAAGATGAAGAAATTATTTTCCATTTACTTTCCGTTCATTTCTTTCCATTCAATTGTCCATCACATAAATTGATAAGAAAAGACTTCTTCTGTTCTTCAAATTTGATCATTTTCCATCACAGCCTCAACTTCACAAACAAACCTTTCACAAAGTGCACTCACAGTGAAAACACGCAGGTGGAATGATATCAAACTGCCAGATTTTGATTATCAATGAAAATTTCAAATTCAAAATGAAATACATAGCGCACAGCACGTCAGGGTATGAAATTATTTCGTGTCATTATAAGGAGCATAGACATCTAAGCAGAAATCCATGTCTTCTGATGTGAAGTGGCTGCACGTGCGAGATGAAATGTTAAATAGTTAACGCTTCCGTAGACTCGAAAGCAATGTTTCGAAAATACCAAAGTGACTCAATCTGTGATAAGAATTGAAGTATCACAATATCAATGTAACAGCTATAGAAAAGCTACTCGCACATGAGTATGACCTTAACCCTTCTGCACTGTGCTCAATTTACTGACACATGTACTGTTGATAGTGACAAAGCGGCACACCCATAAAAATATTTATAAATCTTTTTAAAATGATAATTATGTAACATATGACATGTGTGTCATTTAAGTGATGTCTAGCCATTTTATGCATTACTATAATATTTCAGATGCTTTAACTCGTCGAAATCGGCTGCATAGAACAAAGAGATATTACAGAAAAATATCGAATTGCATAGATCCGCAGTGGAAACCAAAATTAAACTAAATAAATCACGTACATGCAGTTCTTGGCACTGCACCGTGAAATCTATTCACATTCTAAACATTTCACGCATTTTGTTGAGTGTTCTTGGCACACAAACATATTGCAGAGTGAGCAACGAGTACGAATCAATCTTCTCTTCGCACAAAGATAGCAACGGCTCCGCTGAATATCTGAATCATCACCGGCGGCTTCTGCTCGATCATGCATACTGCGATTGTTGTATCCTTGATCGGCCAGAATGCCTCGAATGTGGGCAGGCGTGAGTTTCTTGAGCTCTCATGTTCATATGTTCAGCAGCCAATTCCCTTCAGAGACTCTTCAAGTAAATTTGTGCGCTTGAAGAAAATACCATCGTTCCAATGAGGATTACTTTTCGTGAAAATGATATAGCCATTGAAGGCTGAAATATCCAGAATGTTTTAGAATATCTTGTTGGGCCATCGGCTTGTGGCTCTTGAACAGGAATATTCATGGCAACATTGATCACGTGTATCTAGTGATGCAAATGGAAAATTTTGAAATTTTTTTTTCGGTGATTGACGTTTTTCCCTTTGTTTTGGAGACTTGTTGCAGTCGTTTGAAAAGTAGATGTAACATTCAAAGTCCGAAAACTTCTCTATCATCCCTGCATGTTAACTTTTGGAACCAACTGCACCCTCCATGTCTATTTCAGATCTTTCCAACTGAATATCCCTGTGGGAACGCATCTTGCTAATATCAACAGATTATCTGGCGAGGTAGCGATTTTGTGGATAATTTTTTTAGAAGTTCATTTTCGTGCAAAAACTATCTCCGCATTGTGAAAATGGTCATCATTTACCCAAAAGCATGTATAAAAATAAAAACACGACAGGTGGCGAAAAAGTTGCTATAATTAGTTGGTAGATATTTGTTTGCTAATGCAAGCTGATTTTTCGCCAACCGGCGAAATCGTGGATATTGTAGCAATTAATCAGTGGTAAGTAGTAATGTTCGTATATCACCTTCACATGAAAATATATTGTATACTCAGTCTGATCTGATAAAAAGGGATCTTTTTTAATTCACGAAGGCTTAAACTAAAAAAGTATTTATCTTCCATAAATGTCGCAGTAAATACAATGATATTATTCAAATATTTGTCATTGCTGTAAATTGTTGAATGTCAAGAGATGTTATGAAAATTGATATATGCGGATTCTCTATATTCTTATCATTATCAAAGAATGTGATAGTCTGCGCTTATTTCTTAGATAGATTAGCCATATGTGGGGGATAGTGAGGAGGTGAGGGAGAAAATAGAGCCTCGGCTGTACTAAAGAAAATAAGAGAGAAACTCAAAAGTAAAAGGTGACATATAGAGCGCGAATTGTCGCCGGCGAACTTCGCCAGCGAATATCCCGCAAATATGACTGAACTTTAGCATGATATTCTGCAGCTGACATTCGCCAGTTTTTCGCAAGATTCGTTCCCACAGGGATCAGACATTAAGTGGATTTCAGATTTCTCTAATTGAATTTCAGATATTTGTCAGAAACTCAACTTTGAAAGGATCTTAGATTCAACTGGAGAATCTCCAATTCATCTGGAAAAGTCTGAAATTCACAAATCTGAAATATTTGGAACTATCTGAACCATCTGAGCTAGAAATGGAAGATGTGTAGTTTGTCCTCCACGAAGACCCCAGAAGTTAGAAGCTATCATATAGATTTTCTTCTACTCATCACAGATATCTTTGGTTTCCAAATATCTCACGAGTATCTTCCAATATGGTCGCTCATGAATGCTGCGTGGACTGTGTATGCTTACATTTCATCACATGTTCATCAATTATGGAGAATTTGCATCACTATGATCAACGCTTCATAAAGCTTAACTTTGAAGCTAACAATTAGCAGACTCCAAAATGAAGTACATTATTTTTGCTCCAGATCTTTCACATTGCATGAAATTCCCTATTGTAAAGCAATATTCACGTTATCGCAAGCGGTGTCTGTGTGATAATTAAAAATGGTGGCAAAGGAATGTTCAAAATTCCGCGGACGGAAATCGTATTGCTACGATCGCTTAATCGAAATAATGATGAAATCAAGATCGAGTTTTGGACCCAATTTATTGGTACGCAGCTGCCTCGGCAGTGGAAGCGCTCAAATTATAGGGCCTGTCAAAAAATCAAAACTTTCAGAATTTTCCAAAATTTTCCATAATTTTCCAATATTTTCATCACTAAGTGTATCTACGGCTCCCTTGCTTGCGTTGTAGTCCAGTATAATTGTTGGTTTTCTGTCTTCTCTGTCAGACAATTGAGACGAATGATGCGAGGATGAAAGGCGTTGTAGGAGTTTGTATGTAACACGATAGCATCCATGATATCATCAGTGAAGAAAAAATGAAACGATTCACTGATAGTTCTTGCATGTCTTCCCGAGTAGAAAAATCCTATAAAACCTAATAGGTTGTAGAAAAACCTCGAAAAACCTATTAAGTACCTGGTACTCGTAGGATTGCTAGGTAACCCAGAAAAACCCACTGGGATCCTCCTACCTAATAGTAATGTAATGTAAGCCTAGAAAACCTACGAGGCAAATACATGCCTAGGAAACCTTGAAGGTATCGATAAAATGTTATTGCATCGCAATACTTTCAATTGAAGACTACTGAATTACTTCTTTCTCATCGTTGTATCAATCAACGTTGTTGAAAATGAAATACATGTGAACAATAATGGTTTCGAATTGATTATTCTCAGCTGATAATAATCCATAAATGCATAAATAAATATCTTTTAACTCTTTTAACAACCTTTCACAATCACATGTATTTTGTGGTTCTGCTACATATCAGTCTCTTATATCAGCGTGGGAATAACATCAGACAACAGATTAAACTAATCTCGCGATTTTCAGCGTGAGAATATCAACAGTGTTGATGACTTTTGGAATTTTGTCTAGTCTACAAGAGCGACAACAAAATTCCTGTAATATTTATTCAGTGTCGCTGATTTTATCAAAGGGAAAAGTGACACGTCTAATAGCACAACTGTGTATTGCTGCTTAACTACGAATTGGTCCCAAAAATTACTTCATACATTGATTGCATGACAGCACTTAATCAAGTTGGATGCAATAAAAAAAGTTGGATGCAAAGTCAACATCAATGCAGGCATGTGATGGCACCATCAGGGTTTGCATTAATTTCATGGTAAACTGCTAAACATCTGTATGCACAGATAATACATACAGAAACTTGTGCATGTAGAAAAACATCACTTCATTCAACTCACTGAATCTCATTCAACTTTAACGAGGTAGTTGCTCAATGTCTACGCCAAAATTGCATGTCATTAAAATGGCAAATGAAATCAGTATCAATTTTAGGCACAGACATTCAATTTTTTTCGCACAACCAGGCAGTAGTACAGCTGTTAGTTGATTTATTGTCATGGACACAACTTTTTTATATGGATCAATATTAAAACAAAGCAATTTCCAAAGTCTGCATGAAAGTCGCGATGCGATGCTGTATCTTTGATTTTCAAAGCAACCCACATTACGAGGCCAAGCTGCAGTGTTGCTTCGTGGCTTACATGGCCTAAATACCTGAAGTACTGCATCCCACTGTGTTGGTATCAGATGCGTTCTGCGATGATTTCTTCGCAGATGAAGATATTCTAAAGATCCTCCTTGAATAAGCAGAATTCATGATTGGCTGCAAACAAGGTCTTCAAACCCCCCATGTCAACCCTGCTACTGAAATACTTGTCTCACTTGCGCAGTTGTAAATGCACTAAAGCGCGACCAATGCACTATTCCATCGGAGTGAACAGGCCCCTTCCAGCAACACTTCAACGTCTTTGACTGACTAGTAAATAAATGCCCAGAGTCAAGCTCACATGAAATGCAGATACCCATCATGATAACCTCTAAGCCCATTTTTTATTTTTCTCAATTTTCCGAGCTGAATGCATCATTCAAGAAATTCACAGCACTAGTGATTGTAGATATCAATCGACTTGACTGCAAAGTCTCCAAAGGCTGAGAGATCAATGCTCTGTTGTACTTATGGGAGCTATCTCTCTGTTGTCTCTATAGGAGTAGCAGGTGGAAAACAGCATCCATAGAAATCAGATTGATTTGCTGCAATACAGTGAAACAATCTGATTTCTATTCTGACATTGCTGTCCAGCTCCTCCGTTTTTTTTCTGACGTGAACTGAAGTTTTCGTGGATGCACAATGATTTGCGTCATTGAATGCTAACATTCACGGACTACGACGGTGATTTTAACTAGGTACATTAGGTTTCGACCATAGAAATCAGATACTATACTATATAAAGGCTAGAAGGGTCATCGTGTTGAAACCGCCTATCCCGACGTGGGCACGAATTGTTCGGGACTCCGAGCAGCTTTAATTCATTTTTAAAATGATAACCCACGTGTTTTACAGCTGTTCGCAGATGGTTGCGCCCGTTAAAATTACAGCGGTAAATTGGTTAGCGACCGTAAATTCCATGAGTTAGCTTTCTATTTTGTCATTGAACCGTAGAAGTGAAAACATAATTAATTTTTATAAGCAACTAGACTTGTTTTATGCTGAAATAGACACACACCGGTTTGTATTTCGCCGCATCTGAGTACTACATGAATGAGTGCTACAATGACTACTAACTCAAGCCGCCTAAATGAAAGTATGTGATGTGACATTTACAATTTATCAATAATAATTGTAGCAGGAGCACCGCTATTCACATATTTTCAGTGATAATTTGACTTTAATTCACCCATTTATGTTCTGAAATGATAATTAGCGGAAGGTGTTAATGGATACGACAGGTTGCAAAAGTCAGATTGATTATCTCTACTTAGACATCTATAGGCATGCAAAAATTCATCTTGATGATCTTAATTTAGCCTAGACTTGAAGCAATTTGTGAATTTTTAATAGATCAATTAGACACGCGTTAATCTTAAATATATCTCAACCCTGTCAATAGCATGAACAACCTTGTTGGTTAGACTGAGACTTTGTAAGAGCCACCAATACCAATAGAATTGGTCGTGGTCTTTCTGTCATAATATCCGATGCTGTCGATTTTATGTGGGAAAATGACAAAATATATAATGTTAAATGAATGTTTAGGAACTATGATTTTGATAATTTATTACTTTTGAGTCATGCAAAACCATATTGTGCCTATGCAACCTAGCAACTGATGAAACTAGATTACCAGATGAAACAGTGATTTGTAACACGTTCTGCGTAGTCAAGATTGATAATAAAGATGTTCACACGAATAATTAGGGACAGATTTTGATTACAAAGATACTGTCGTGAATCAATGTGGTACAATCCGCATGGTGTTGTTGCCTACCACCAATAAAAATGTCTAGATGCACTTTAATAAGAAGTAACTAAATACATGAAAGAAACAATCTTTAGGGGAATTGCTTTACGTAGATAATCCAATTTTTGTTTGCAATCCGAACTAATCACGAGCGTTATATGTTTCTACTACCGTGCACTTCCGAATACCGATCAAAGGAGGTCCATTCCTGAGAAGCACAAGTCTAATTCTAACATGTTTAATACCAAAAGACACACATATGAAAAAACCTCCAAGTTAATGATTGTCAAGATGTGTCATCTTTTCAAATTTCGAGGGTGGGAATCCATTTAAATTCCTGATGCCAGTACATCACCAACACAGACCGATGTTTTTCACTGTTGACTCCGTTCGTGATTGGAATCAACTTACAGCATACGAAGGGTCAGCGGGTTAGGTTATCAAACTTAAGTCAAGACAAGGGTTAACATTTTAGGCGCTTGGACCTATGGTAAACATGAACACCTTTATCCATTCTAAGTAAACTGTTCTTTGAAGTTTCGTTCATTAGCCTGTCATGGGTTTGACATTTGTCAGTTTCTACTTGTTGTGACTACAATTTTCATGCACTTGGTTCTTGACAAATATTATTATTAATCGACAAAAATGGTATGTAGTCGCTTAAAACCAAATTTGCACATACATATATGCTCACATACCCAGACTTGTGTTGTAATTGTTGTGTTGTAGTTGTTCAATTTTGAAAGTTCGTTTATACACCATGACAGAATTTACATTCATATTGATGAAAATGCCGATGATGATTTTGTAATTAGCTATTTCCAATAACGGAAAGGTGCGAATTGTTGATTGTAACAACAGCGTCGATTTTTTTCATGTTCAATGAATAAGTCCAGTGAATAATTCAAATTAATGTAGTGCGATGAAGAATTCCATTGAATGAGTACATAGAAAGTTGAGTATCAAAACATGAATTTGAGGTCTAAAGAATATATTTTCCTGGAAGAAGAAAGAGTTTTGTTGTCTATTAACGGGATAGGGCAACACTTATGAACAAAATTAAGCTTTCCGCAATGTGATAGCCGTATGTTCCTGTACTAGCTTCTACCGGGTATGTAATTGTCTCACCAATTTCCCAAATCGATGAGGTAGGTTTGACATCTGTTTAAGCTTCGGAATGTGATTCCGATGTAGAGTGTGAATATCATACCGGAATGAGTGGCATTTTGAGATAGCTACATGCTTTTGTAGCTTTCAACTTCCGGATTCATGTAGGTGCAACGACTTCAAACATCCCTTCCAGAACACCTACGGATTTAAAACGTTTTTGATATATTGACGATGAAAGAATGGTCGCTGTTTTTTCTATCAGTTAAGCAATGATATACATATATTTAGACCAACAAGGACAAAACAATGTAAAAATGCTTGCAAAAAACTAAAGGTAGTTATGCCCATTTCTGCATTACCAACACAGATTCCCTCTGCATGGTTGACATCTGCAAAGTGATCTGGAGAAATGCATCGTCAATGAGGCCATCGAACGAGGTTTTCACCACGATTGGTTGAAAAAGAAAAGGATCAGCTATATGGGAAAACGTGAACGAGATTGATTTCTCTCCTGATGAGGCTGTGGAACCAGCTCTGGTGGCTGATTCATGCAGTCCTTTTCGAGAGCGAACATCTCTGCATGTTACGTTCCACATCAGACACTGACTCCATCTGGCCGCTTCCCATCGCCATTGTCCATTCCAAACTAGTTCGATAATTGGCGAAAATCCGCATCTTTCCAGTGCTCTGAGAACAGTTTCATTCATGGCCGAGTGTCCGGCACTAAATCGACAAGATAGTGTGTGCAGTCCATATTTGCCATTTACGTCACCGCAATTGCAGGGGAATTTTCAGCAAACTGCTGCACCTATGAGAAGTGTCACTGCTATTCGAGTAGTGTCACTATCTATTATTGTTGACAATACTTGAAACTGGAGTCACATGAAGCTATGACCCACTCCACACAGATTGTGCTGCTGAAAGCGACCTAGAATTTTATTCCAGGCACGTTGAAATCGTCAATATCATCATGTTATAATCTATAAACGTGCCACGAAAAGCGACTTGTGTCGAAAACAACTTTACTATTTGGCGGTATCTGCAAGGGAATCAAACCTATTTACAGATTGAACATTGAAAACATATTACAATTCCAATTACTTACCAAACTTATTATGGGGCGTCAAGAAGCAAACTACTTCGAAGAGCAACAACTAGACATTTAAAATTTAGACATAAGAACTAGGATGAGCCATAGAGAAATAAGCAAAAATCTAGGAATTAGCATTACAGTGCAACCAACATAGAAGTCATAAGAAGTCAAACAAACATAGAAATATTACTTCAAGGAGGCAAGCAAGCTGGCAAGTCGAATGCGCCCTCCACAATCTCCACAAAGCTCAGTCCATCGTTGGTTGAAATGTGAAATACAGTCAGACAAAATTTCAGTGAATGTTGCATAACAGGCGGTTATAAATGATACAGAAGATGGAACTGTCATGAAGGTAGTTCCAAGAATTACAAAAGATACAATGAACGCTACTGTGATTTTTGTCAAATTTAGCTGACAAGGCAGGACTTAAATCAGTAAAAAGTGGTGCTCTACACTGAATCATAGGCCAGCTGCGAAACAACTGCAGTGATCATAAATACATACAGGTTCTCTTTTTTTGTGAAGTTACGGTAAGCCACTGTTAACTCGTTAGATCAGGGGCTGCACAACATGTTTTCGTTTAGCAATATTTGAGTAAATATTGCGGGACACGGTGGCGGGACACTTTCATATTTCAGTTTAGATTCGTGCAATTTTTTCAAGCAGCATTCATACTTTGCAATTCAATTGCCTTAACTTAGATTAACTTAAATCTCAACTTCAATTTCATTCATGCATTATCTACAAATGATTTAAATTTAATCCATGCTGTGTGTTGCTCCAATTATGGAAGTTAGTGTATTTGTGTCGGAGTTGAAAGACTCCACTCCGGTGCTATGGGAGTTCGAATACAAATGCCGACTCGACTGTGAGCAGCTACATGAACTGCTGCAGAGATCCGTAAAACTGGTTAAGCATTAAGATGATGAACTGTAGTCCGGGAGCTAGCGTGAAGTTGTGCAGGGAACGAGGTAGTACATAAAACTTTCACATAGCATAGTACACCTCTAACCTACTGCAAAACTTCGCGTCTGCCGGATCAGATCATTTGCTTTTAAGAAATAGAGAGGATAACAAAATCCTATGTATTTCCAATGGTAAAATTGTGACATTTAAGGTGTTGACTCCATTTTTTCGAATTTTGCTCATAAAAGTTACACAAATTGGTATTTTGTTGAACTGGTTATTATAGAAATCATCTACAGATCATGATCTTTCAAATGAGTTATCATTCAGTGACAGAGGATGAAGTAAAGTGTACAAACAGACACTTTTCGTTGGTGTAACTGCAAATTTTAACATAGAAATTTCAGGAAAATTGTTGATATACTTTAACAAAAAGTGTCTATTTGTACACTTTACTTCATCCTCTGTCACTGAATGATAACTCATTTGAAAGATCATGATCTGTAGATGATTTCTATAATAACCAGTTCAACAAAATACCAATTTGTGTAACTTTTATGAGCAAAATTCGAAAAAATGGAGTCAACACCTTAAATGTCACAATTTTACCATTGGAAATACATAGGATTTTGTTATCCTCTCTATTTCTTAAAAGCAAATGATCTGATCCGGCAGACGCGAAGTTTTGCAGTAGGTTAGAGGTGTACTATGCTATGTGAAAGTTTTATGTACTACCTCGTTCCCTGCACAACTTCACGCTAGCTCCCAGACAGTAAGTGATATGACTAGTCATTTACAGGATTTATGATTAAAATTTCACATTTGTGGAATTTGACTTGGAAGACATGGCTATCTTGGATGGAAACTATTTCCACTACTTGAAACTTTGCGTAAGGATACAAAATCGTCTGAAATTAATGTTTAGAACTCGTAACTTAGTGATTGGAACAGTCATTCACATGCTTGTGATGAAAATTTTGCACTTTTTAGAGCTTGGCTAGGTAAAGATCTATATTGGACAGAAGCTGTTTCCAATATATAAAGCTTTGTGCATGGACATGATATTGCCCGAAGCATGGCCTGAAGATTTAAAAACTGGCATGCTGAAGCCATCAATATCATCACGCTATAATCTCCACAAAGTTTGGTCCATCGTTGGTTGAAATGCGAAATGCAGGCAGACGAAATATCCGTGAATGTTGCATAACAGGCGGTTATAAATGATACAGAAGATGGAGCTGTCATGAAGGTAGTTCCAAGGAAAATAGAAAGCAAGAACCTTCCATCGGTAGTTAAGCAGAACAAAAACTTATAATCACTATTCCAGGAATTACAAAAGATGCAATGAACGCTAGTCTGATTTTTGTCAAATTTAGCTGACAAACCAGCACCTAAATCAGAAAAGTGGTGCTCTACACTGAATCATTGGTCTACTACGAGACAAATACAGTGCTCATAAATATATGCAGTTCTCCCCTTTTGTTAAGTTTCAGCAACCCACTTTTAACTTGTCATATACATGTACTTAACTAGTCGGCTGCTTCATTTACCGACAGTTTCCTATCTCAATCAATTAGACAATCGCTTAACTAGTAATTCATAGCCAAAATTCAATACAATCCTTTTTGAAAAAAAATCGTCAGTCTGAACAACATGTTGATAAGTCAGATAATTTCTTTGGCTCCGTATTCTCAAATGATGACATTCCCGATGTCTTCACTACATATTGCGGACACAACTACGCACCAGTAGAAGCGATTGTGATCCGCCCTACCCACAAACATTTCACTAAACCGAACCGACTAAGGAAACTGATGCTGCTTTCAAGTGACTGCTTAAGAGGTGTTATTCAAAAGAGCTAACGTAGATTGAATGAGGATGAGAGCAAAGGTCTAAATTTAAAATACGTAGGACACCTGATGAATGAATCGTAAGTGGATCTTTTGTATTCCTCCGCTATTACTATTTACTTCCCGAGTCACTTGTTTCATTTGTTGATATCGGTGAGCCTTCGAAAGAAGTGTGAAGCTGCGAGCGAGGGTGGAGTGGTATTCAAATATTGAGGGTGAGTTCTTTGGCTTTGCTGTCATGTGAACATTTTGTCGACATCTGAGCATTGTTATGGATTGAAGCCATGATAGGAAAATGTACAATGGAAAGTTGCTGCTTGATGACTCAAAGAACGATTACAATCGATCAATTTCACGTTTAAATTACTCAAGGCAATGAAACTACTACAATCTTCACCGGTGAATATTCGTAGTAAAGCAGAAATCATTCCAGATTTTTGTAAGAACGATTTGCAGAAAAGTGATGTCGAAAGGAAATATGGAGTGAAACGACAAGCATTCAATCATGGCCTACAGAGGTCGATCAGATAAACGCGCATATTGAAAGATCGACTTTTGGGACCAGTCGCAAAAGAATTCATTTTCCGGAGTTTTTACGTGGAATGAAGCTTATTGCAATGGCTTCGACAGAAGAGATCAGAAGCATTCCCAATAACAGGCAGTATCCCCATCTACCCATCGAGAGAAAACCAATCAATTTGCTTCAAAAATCGGCGTGATCAATTTCAAGTACAACGACGGATGATTCCAACGCTTCAAGTCACTGCATGACATCGAATGCCGACCCGTGAATGGAGAATGCCGATCCGCTCCATTGGCTTCTGTTGCGACGTGGAAAGATGACATACAGACTATTGTAAAAGAATGACATTTACAAGAAGTCTATAACACCTTCGAAGTTGAAACTCCTTTGTCTTTCACAATTGCTTTCAGATTCGATGTTAGCATCAAAAGTCAACAAATGCATTGGAAGAAAACAAAGCAAACAGCAGATGACTATAATGGTAATGGCAAACATGGACGGCTCTTTGATATCAGCCTATTCGAAAAATGTCGATGTTTCTCTAGGATCAGAAAGTTGCCTGTCACTTACAAAGCGAACAGAAGATCTTTCTTTGATTATATGTAGAAGAGGATAGCCGTTTGGTATCGAAAACTCCAAAATCGACTCTCTCCACGTAATCAAAAAGAGCAATAACGGAGGGTTTTTCATCAAAGAACAGAAGATCGTGGATGATCAGCACTGTCTTCGATGACTATATGCAAAAATTTGACAAAGAAAGGACACGAGAAGGAAAATCGATCCTCATCGTTGATAACTGACTATCCTCCGATGTGTGACCTGAAATGTGTTCATTCATCCTCACGCTAACTCCCGGACTAGAAAATGTCCAATTAAATTCATTAAAATTCAAAAAGCTATTGAGAGGTATGCGTACAGTCTGTAGGATTTAAATCCCGCTTCTTTCAGACGTTGATATGCAGCTCTAAAGCAACAGTTGATACCAACAGCAAATCTCCAGCCTTTTGCTAGACGCGAAACTATCTGAAACCGATTTCTCTTCGCTGGAATGATCAGATTCAATCTGTGACTATCACTTGTCTTCTGAAATTTGGTCATCCAGATCCTTACAACTTTGCTTCTTCACACCAACGCGCCCACCAATTCCAATCAGCTAGCCTACATGATACATTCAAACATTGACTCTTTAACAACACTGCGCATGCTACGTCCACAACGAATCATTTCAACAATTTACGATTTTTTCTTGGTGCTTCATCATGCAGCTACGACTTATATCAAAACGACAGCAAAATTTGCAATTCTACGATGTCCAAACTTAAACAAACGTTGATCCTGTGCAAAAGGATGAACGGTATCTTCATATGTTCATGCAAGAAAAGGCACATACACGTAGAAATCTGTTTGAGATCAAGATCGACTTAAATATTTAACAGCGGCTATTGATTAGATAAGTGTTTTCTGTCACGCATCACAGTTCAGTCTTAATTGTAGTTTTATTAAAACATCAGTGCATGTTTCTGTCACGCAACGTAGTTCAGCCTTCATTGAATGTACTTTTCATTAAGACGCATTATATAAATGTTCATCACTTACCAAATCCTGCTATAAGATGTTCTCCACTTGAATCAAAATTTCCGATGAATGATGTGATGAAGCTATGATAGTCCCAAACACTTTCTACATCGATAAAACCACAGAAAAGCATTTCAACAATGAGATGTTTCTTTAGTTTCGAGTATTTTGGATTATCTCACTACTTTGAACACATTAGCAATGAAAAGCACATATTAGAACGGTCAGCATTAGCATCCCCCAGGCTCACTTTAACACTTTGAGCGGAGAATCGAACTCCTGATGCCAAATATACTGCCATACTCTTATATGCGATGTACATGAAATCACAGATGAAGAAGGAACATCTGTAGAATTTGGAAATGCAATAAAGCGTTAGGCAGGTAGGATTTGACTTTTTAGGTGATAATTATTTTGGTTATTAAGTACCGTAGACCTTATCTATGTAGACTAATCAAAATGCGAATTGAAAAGGTTGGTAAAAGAAGCATATGTGCGGGTGCTAGGTAGCGGTGACAGGTGGATGCCTTACCAGAAGTTGCGATATCGACATTTGGACCATCCATTACCACCTGCAGGAGTCTAGAATTGTCCAGGCCATCGACCAATCCCTCAAGAGCTTTGTGCATCTGAGATGCATCAGCATGACCAAGAAATCTAGAATTTCAGGTATCTTGTCATCGCCCTGTCTTCAGTTCAATACCTTCTGTGAACAATGAACATCCATTTATCCGCGATGAATTTACGTGAGTTTCGTAGCATTTCAGATTTCAGACTGTCATCAGAGTCCTAATCAGCCAACTACTATCTATGAACGCGCAAGCGTGGGAGTCCTGAACCTGCTGAATAATCTCCAGAGGCAACTCGCCCATTGGCCGATCAATCTGATCAAACTCACATCAATGGCGTGGGTCGGATGAGAAAACGAAGCATCCGTCCTAATGCCAAGGATCCAGATTTCCTCGGCTGCGTACGCACATTCCGTCTGGACATTTTCAAAGCAGCTTTCCCCACCCATCAGAGTGGATCTGGTCGCAGCTTTGGAGAAAAGCGCAGCAGCAAACTAAGAAAGCAAATAAAAGCAAAGCTGGCCTCCTTGTCTATACAAATTGCTGAAAATTAGTGAAGCAGACGTACAATGTTTCAAAATTAAAATTATAAATGCTTGACCAATGACCATACTTTTCTAGCGAATTTGCACTTATTGATCAAATCTTCAAACGATATAAAAAGTGATGCTTATATCAAAAACATGGAATTTCTACTTTTTCTTGTTGTACAGTAGGCAATTTTGTATATTTTGTCATCAGTCATAGATACATTTAATCTTTACTGCTCCCAATTTTAAAATTCCCTGATTTTTCCCGAGTTATACACACTGAATTTTTCGAAGTAACGATTAAAATCTCAGCGAACTTATCGCATGATTTTTCGGAACAAGGGAGCCACATACTTTGACCCGAAAAATCATGTCTGTAGAAGATTACGTAGTAGGGCCTATTTTAAGGAAGGGAACTGAAATGATAGATTTCAGGACAGTAGGCCTATGCTATGTTTCACAAGATTCCAGGATATGTCATGAAATGACTTCTTCTAGATACCCGTAATCTCCAGGTTCAGCCGCATCTCTCACATGTATTTCATTGCCGCTTTCATCTCGATACCAAATTGATCTTGGACATAGTATAATCCATCGCCGGCTATTCGGGAACACCCACTCAACTTCGAATTTACCCGAAAATAGGAAATGCGAGCAACTAGCCGACTGCTATGTAGGCTGGAAGTCATTTCTCTGTGAAAGCATCCAGATTGACCGAGAGACAAGTGACTGACCGAGATGACATTCGCAACTTATTCGATCTCATGAAGGTATTTGAAAAGGAATTCAAACCAATTAGAGCTAGGACACAGGATGACTAACATAATTCAGGTGAGAACACACTAAATCCTGCTACAACACAGAGCCCATGCAATTTTCTTCTGATGGCCATGTTACCACGGCTCACCTGTTTCAGCTCCAAAAACAATTACTCAATGCAACAAGAATCAGGAATTAGAATAGGCCTATGTATCGACACGCACCTTTTTCTTGCTTCGTCTTGCTTGGTCATGTTCTCGGACTTTCTCCTTTTCCTCGTCTCCTTAATTTATTAGCTGGAGAAATTATGTTCGAAGCAAACTTGTTTCCTAGCTAAAGAGACTTCAATAACACTAAAATGACAGTAACAGGCCTGTGATTAGCTTATTAGAAAAATTGAGGAATTTTTTTGAAAAATTTGAGGAATGTAAACGGAGCCTAATATAATAATTGCAAGAAAAACTCCAAATTTTAACAGGGATTTTGGGCCAAACTTCATGAAAAAAAGTCAGAAAGAAGGCAACCCCAGAGTTGACCACACTCCACACTTTTTGTAGTTATATGTATTACAAAAGGATATTGGCCTGGTCATAATTACTTTCCGCGTTGTTGCGAAATTAATTTGTTACCTCAAGTACTATCTGCTTAGAATGTGACGAGCAGAGGATGTCAGATCAAGATGTTGATATCGCTCTGCTTCACGCTATCGTCTCCAATTCAATGATGCCTGTCAGATTTGTATACTGAATTTTTTTTAATGTAGGAAATATCCTCAACTACATGCATCTGGGGTTTAGTGACGATTAATTTTTACGGATTTTAGACAAATTTGGGAGGAGAGCAACCCGTAAGCATAGAAAGCTTAAAATCGTTGACGGAATGCTTGTGGTTAAAAAGTCGGTAGTTATTTATTATGAAGGATACGCCACATTTCACACTAATTTATTAATATTACCTTTATACTGCACAAGTTTTGGTGGCCCTTGTTTATCTGTTAGCCTTTTGATCACATCGCTCCGATCTACATTTAAATGAAACATGAATTCTCTCATACGACACAAAAAAACTGCTAGGAACAGGCTTGCCAGCTGAGTGGTTGGTCTCATCTAAGCAAAGAGTGAAAGATTATCACCTCTATTCCCATGAAGTTCCGCAGAAGATATTGACAACCACATCTTGCAGTAGACCCAGGTTGAAAATCTGCCAACCCAGTACTATGTGGTTTGATGAATGTCTTAATTAATCCAAGTTCGCATACAACGATAGACAATCTGTGCATTAATTTCACACCAAGCTGTGTTCAGCAAATTATGAAAACGATCTATAAGTGGATAACTCATCCAGGATAAATGTCGGTCGTCAGACCCTGAAAAATGTAGCAGCAAACAGACTCATGGAATAGCAAGCCTCATAAGCTTCCAACCTCCGCACGCTAGTGACCAGGCAGATAGACACTAAATTTGGAGACCATCCGCTTTACCCCGTCACATGCGTTCATGTTCAGCGGAAATAAAATGGAAGAGAATGCTTCAAAAGCTTCAGTTGATAAGAGCACTGAAATCCAAGTGGGATGGGATAGCTACACGTTATACACATAATGGATATAGAGGATCGATAGCCTAAAGTTCTTTAAGAAGTACAGGCATGCATTTGGCAGCATATAGTCGCAGAAACATATAATGAAGGCGGTGAAACCGGTTCAGAAAATTAATGAAAATAATTGAATAAGCATTTTACTGTTGGAATTCTACGCAAAATTATGAAGTTTGAAGAAAAAAATTGCTTGTAGTGTTCAATATACAATTTCGGTATACTGATCGCAGTGTTTTCACGCATTAAACACGTGAAAGTGCTGCACTAAAGAGTTCGGCAGACAATAACTTCAGACAACTTCTCTGCATAACAAAATATGTTCGGACGAACCTGAACATTTGCAACCCTGTAGCTTCCAGAAATTAAAACGACGTGAAACAAAATCAAAGTATAAATCATGATTGATTCATGTTTAGCAGTCAGGGTGTAGGATACATGTTATATGATTCTATCTTAGCCTCTTGATTGGAAGTTTACAGATAATCACCATTCGCTAAAAAACAAGACATTGTCCGACATTTAGTCTAAAATGTGTCACATTTGAAGAATTTCTTTTAGTTTAGCTATATTTGAGGAATTTTTGAGGATTTGAGTGGAAAAAATTTTTGAGGAATTTGAGGAGCAATCACAGGCCTGCAGTAAATATGTTGTCAAAGATTGACTCGCATCTTAGTCAGAGGCGGATCCAGCTTTTCGGCGCGGAGGGGGTCGACAAAATAAAAAAGTGCGATCAATGTACAATGTACATGTGCGTGTGTAAGTCACGACGCATCTCTACATTGAGTGTGAGTTGCTTCCCTACACAAGTACATCAAGATATGAAAATCAAAATGAAGTGTCAAGAAATTTGTTCATCACATCAGTTTTCAAAAGTTCCTCTCGGATGAGTAAAATTTTAAATTTTAATCAAAAAATGCACGGAGAGATTAACTGATGCTTTCCTGATCATATTTACGATTTTGTTCACACCAAACAACCACGCATTCCTATTCTAAGAACAATTCCAAAATTTGTTCATCACATTGGGACTACCTCGCAGCCCTGCAAGACGACATTGTCATTTTTCGCTTACTGACACTTCCTGACTACGAACAAGAAGTAACTAGGGCTTGCAGGGCTGTGAGGGTGTCCAAATATAGTGAACAAATTCTGGAATAATTCTTATAATGGGAATTCGTGGTTGTTTGGTGCGAACAAAGTGTTGTTTGGCGTCGGGAAGTAGCAATAAGTGAAAAAATGACAATGTCGTTGGTTTCTTTTATGTTTATGCTATAGTAGCGAGTATTGTAGGGCTGGGAGGGACTCCAAGTGTGTTGAACAAATTCTCGAATGGCTCTTGGAAAAGGAATCCGTCGTTTTTTTGGTATGAACAAAATCGTGAATATGATCATGAAAGCATCAGTTAATCTCTCAGTGAATTTTTTTATTAAAGATTTTAATCCTGATCCCGAGAGGAATTTTTGAAAGCTGATGTGATGAACAAATTCCGTAGATCATTTTTCATCAGGCAAGTGAAAATCCGGATTGAAAAAATTATTTCTAAAAATCTTACTTCCAGATATACTGCTAGCTTCAGTTTCTTGAAAATAATTATACGCTAACTGCAAAACTATTCTTGAATTCAAATTCCCCGCAAGCATCCCTTTTCTTTTTTCCACAATGTTGCTTGTAGATTATGGTGTCTCACCTATCAGATATCACTCAAGCGACATACGATTGACAGACGAGCCGTTCTCGGATTTGCCCTCATGAGCCGCTCAGTAAAAAAATTCGGTTGGAAAACTGAAACACTTCTGTGTAATTAACGACCATCATGAAATACTGTGTAATACCGGTATTCAAAGATTTCAAAACTTGCTTATTTTAGTATGTTAAACTTTGTATCGCACACTTATTTGTCCTGATCCCGTTTCTAGTACTCGACAAAGACATCGAATGATTTCTACTTCGAAGGATAGGAGCTACCATTGATATTTTGTGCTGATCAACAGATATCCTTGATTTCCAAATTTCACATGTCTTTGTATCTTCCACTGTTTTTTGCCACGATTGTCAGTTCTTCCAACCATTCCTCGGAGATGGTGCACAAGAGGATGCGCCTTCGGATGTCTGACGCGCATCTAAACGGTCTCTCTGATTCTGAGGAGATTTTGGAGAATTGGAGAGACGACATCCAACCAGGATGAGGCCTGTCTGATGTTGGGGTAGATGTCCACATCAGCATTGCTGAGATTCCCAACCACTATGTCATGTATTAAAGGAGCATTTTCAGTAAACAAAAAGTGGATACTAAAGATGATAGGTTGCGGTTGTGAAAATAAACGTGAACTGTTCCAGGCTTTAAGTGAATGCCATGGACGTGATTACTCCTTTCATAATACAAAGCTGCAGGCCTTGTCTTCAATATAATTCAGCAGAATCGATAACTAGTAAATTACAAATGTAATTGCTGAAGACCCTAAGCCATTTCAGGGACTGGTTTCAAACAACAACAATAGTCAGAATACAAAATTGATAAAGTACAAACAACTCTGGAAATACAGAAGGTAGTAGACACCAAACGTTCCTACAGCACATTAACCACAAAACCCTATGATATAGCGCAATACAAAATTGAGACCAGTCCTGCACAAAAAAATACGCTCATGGGAAACATTCATTCTCATTAAAAAATAATTCAATTTCATTGGGATCACCAAATACCAATCAAAAACAAGCAGTGATTTTCTGTAGCATACCAAAGCGGAAAAATGATCTTCGCTGGAATTAATGTAAATTTATCACTAGAATAATGCTATGCTCTTCACACGATCAACCAACCTTGGTATTCGCTCTGAATTAAATTGTATGAAAATATTTTGATATATTTCCTTGCATTCATGTTCATCCTCTGGACTTAACTTAACGGTGCACATATATCTCTGGCTGGATTCTCTTGCATAATAACTGTATCTCCGGTCGTGTTGAGGAAGCTGTGTGTTAAAACTCAGATATGATTAGTAGAATAACTATTTGACCGGTTTGTAGAACTGTACAAAACTCATTATCCAATGTAGAAAACCGTCATTTTTATGATAACTCTAATCATTTTTCGAGAGGAACATCGGTATTTTCCGGTTTTACCGGTTGTTCGTGTAGAGGAAAAATGCTGGAAGTTGCTAGACAAACTCCCTAACTAGGTAACAACCAAATACTTGCACCAAATCTTATATTTGAATTTGTATTTTGAAGTCGAAAGGAGTTTGAATTTTGAAATCACTTTATCTGTGCAAACCAGGGCTTTCGTCGGAGGGGGACGCTTGAGAACGGAGTTCCTACCTGCCTTTGTTGTGGAACGCATAGGAACGCCAAAGTGCCCTCTTCGAAACGGTGTCATTCTGAGCCAGATGGTACGAAAATAGATCATCAAAGAGTGTTATTAATAATATTCTGAAAATCCTAAAATTCATTTGTACAGAATTTCTGTAACGCCTTTTTCTTTCAAGAATGGCTACGTTTGTGTAGATAGAATAATTAAATATTGAGTAGCATCCTCAGTTGAAAAGCCGGGAACAGACCTAATAGCAGCTATTTCCTCCAATATCAAGACTCATCAGCAGGCCTAGTTCACATCTCTTCTCAACGCATCGACACAACTCCCTATTTGAAAGTTGCAGCCATGGCCGGGTCAATTGGAGATTTGCAATTAGTAAGTTATTGAAATTTAGACGGGCATTCATTAAATATCATGGCATGTTTTTCATAAAGTTTTGTCTCGTTTTAACTATTGTCCCTCATTAAAGCGTTTTTAATTATTTGAGTTTGCCAAATTTTCAGACGAGATATAAATATATCCATTTTCCTGTTCGATATTTCAATGTCATATGAAACAATCAATTTTCTGGAAGTATTGATGAAGGTTTAGTAAAATATAAGGTTTCTTAGTGAAATGTGTTCTATAGTAAGTTTGTTAGAAAATGATGCATTTTCTAAAAGCTTCTAATATCAAGTTTTAGGGACTAAAGGATTTGCTCCTAAATGAACTGATAACGAAAATTTAGACCTAGCAAATCATTATTTTTATCGGCAATAGCAGCTCGACTTATTAAAAAACGATTGATATACAGACGCTGAATGTTTATCAGAATTATTAACTGTTCAGCAAAATATCTTCTTTTTTGGGGTATTATACGAAGACCTCTTGGCTCTTCTCTGGAAAAGATATAAAATACCGTCATCGGGGTTTACTTGGCCATTTTTCATTATTGAAAGTTTGTCCCTCCTAACTAATTATTAAAAAATTTTCCCCGTCGTCTCAAAGGTCCAAGGACATTCAGACTTTATCGCAAAGCAGCTTTTCTACAATTTGAGTCTCAAACAGTATTTTTTTTAGAAAGTGGGTGGTCGAATTAGATGAGACGTTTGTGTAACTTGGCCTATATCATGGAAAAGATACGAAATCACACATTTTATGCAGTAAAAATGAATTCTGTTCATCTAGCCTATTCTAGGATCCGTTAATATCTGTGCACCTATAGAAGATAAGTTTTATTTCAGAAACATTATTTTTACTAAGCAATAGGCCTAATTACGCTAGGTACCGGTAGATACAAAGGTATACATGACAACCCAACTAGAACTAATAAGACGGCATCGTATGCATACGTACGCGGACGGTACTATAAGTGAAGACGCCCGTTTTGTAGAGATCAATTTTAATTGTTTCAATTTAACCTCCAAAATCCGAAGTACTCGAAACTCAGGAAAAAATACAAAAAAAACTATAAAAATGTTTGATATTGCAGACATTATGTTATATGTATTCTCAATCAGATCAATCAGTATCGAGAGAGTCACGTGAGTGGAAAGTAACAACAGAAATGGACTTGTAACCAAGGATCTGTTGACTTAAGCATTCGAAAATCCTGATTTTAGGATATCCCAAAAAATACCATAATTTATGGAATTCCTAGCAGGGTTATAGACCTACATGTATTGATAATGAGATACCCGTATTAATTTATAGCCATTGGTATAAACACATAGATCACAAACGTGATATACATTAGGCTTTAACGTAAATTAATTGCAACAAAATGTGCCCAAGTTGCCCATGAATACGGGTGGGTCCAAGTAACCCCATTTTTTTGAAAAATTTCAAAATCTGAATAAATCATATAGTACCTACTTATGATGCACGACATATTAATAAATGACATCAAATTATGAAAATATAATCATGAATGCCATCTCTCCTGCAAGTCTGGGTTTCTAACCTCTAAATATTTTTTTTCATCTAGGTAAACCACCATTTTGAATTGTTATTTTTTGCTCGAATGAAGTAACCAAAATGAACCACCCATTAGAAGACTATTCTTCGTTGAATAATCAGAGAACATGCATACAAACCCAACCATTACTTCTGTATAAAAAAAATTGAATTGGGGGCATAAATAAGTTCTATTGATTCAAGATACAAAGGAAAACAACAAAATATTTTCAAAGGGGCCCAAGTACAGAGTGGTGGTCCGAATAACCCGACCGACGGTAATTTTTTTTCCAAATACGACGGTATAAAAGCTCTGTAAATGACAGTAGGTCTACTGTGTAATGCTGATAAAATTTCATCTTAAACATTTTTGTTTTGTATATAATAATAAATCGAATCTTACATATCGAAGCAAATTTATATTCATGAATTAAGCGAGAACTTAATGACCATAGGGTTGATACTATCAGATCGCCTTTTCCGGTTGATATTATAGAACTATCAAATATATATTCGGTACAAAAAAAGCTGCGTTGAAAAAGCAGGTTCGATTCACGCGATAAAGAAATGCAATGAGTACTATATAGGCCCTTGCGTACAATAAATTACCAGAATCAAAGCAAGCTATTCCCTAACTTTAAGATAGGTTTAGGAAATCCACCGCTTTAGCCTATGGCCCTACATGTCAAAACAGAATGCATATACGGTGTAAGAAAAGACATGCCCGTAAAAATGGGTTAAGCTACAGGTTAAGAGCTAGTGATATCTAGTAGGCCTATATGAATCTGAAAGTTAATCAAGACCGGAGATAGAATGCACCACGCGCGTCGACATAAGTATACTCCGGATACTCCATTATATACATAAACTTTTCGATCAAGAAGAGGCAGGTACGCCGAATATTTCAAAATTTACAATTTTGTGCCTCGTTCGAAAGAACTTCGGCTAGCTTTATTATTTTCTCAAGCATAGCAATTAGCTTTAGAAAATCTCGATTCCAATAGCTTTCTGCCAGCGCCTTTGGATGAACCAACCGTATCATGACCATAGACACATTGCGTGTTTTAAGACGCTCAACGCTGACTTAGCGTTAAAGATTTATAATAGGTAAAACACACTCAATCTTCCTCAACATTTCATATGTACTAAACAATTTGCCATTGATATCATTGCTTTAAGCCATGGTCAATGCTTACAATGATTTAGACTATTACTCCGACTTGAATTATCCATTAGCTGAACGCTATCATTAAAAGAAACCAACGTAACATTGTTTGACATTTATAATCACACTCGTTTATTGGTCAAAAAAATATTGGACAAACATTATACACAAACAATAATGCCAATGAGGGTATGCTTGAAGTGAAAAGAAGACTCAATGTTAATGTGATGACGAATTCCTTCACTAATGTAACACCTGAACATTTCCGAACACATGATTAAAAAAGATCATCAAAGTACTTTTGAGGATAATTCATAGGAATTTGAAAATGTTCTCAAATGGTCCTGGAATTT
>CAJQUW010001125.1:0-34888 GCA_907163375.1 Prostheceraeus crozeri | reverse complement strand
TTCTCTCCGATTTCGTTGGAAACATCCTTCCTATCCCAAAATTTCACGTAGATCCGAATCTGGACTCCGTTTTCATCAGATCCGATGCTTCGGTTTGGGCGCTACACCACCAAAACGTCCCAAATTCTAACTCTGTCGTTTTTCCCTCGAACAAAAAATGTTTTGAAAATTTTTTGTCGCCCAGATTGACTTGAAACTCCACCATACAGAATATAGAGAATATTCACGCGTGATTGCCAAATCCTGGCCTCCGTTTTTCTACGTCATCCGATGCTTCGTTTAGGGCGCTACACACCAAAACGTACCCAAATTTAATTCTAAACTCTCGTCGTTGTTTCGCCTCAAGTGTCCCAAAATCTTAAATGGCGTCTCACATCTAAACGAAGACAGATAGGAACAAGCCGATTCTCTCACTGAATTTGTCTCACTCTTAGCTTTCAAACGAGCTATCGCACGACAAAATCCGTCCACTGGAAGCCAAAATCGAAGCAAGCTGTCCAGAGGGGGGGGGGACGTCAGCCGAAAATTTTTTCTCTCCGATTTCGCCTTGGAAACAATCCTTCCTAACCCAAAATTTGACGCAGATTCCGAATCTGGACTCCGTTTTCTCCATGCCGAAACACTCCATCCACTCGAAACAACCCATTTACAACCCAACATTCAGCAGATTGCACCAAAAACATCACACACTATAGCCTCAACACTAATCCTGGCGGTCGCCCAAGTCCACCACGACACTCTATCGTTCCAGAGGGGGGGGGGACTCAGACCCGAAGCACCACGGCGGCCGACCACGACACTCTGCCGTTCCAGAGGGGGGGGGCGCCGGTCGAGTGTTTGTCACTTGCTTACTACTTATGCTTGAGAATATTTGTAGACGCCTCATTGTAAAAATTTCCAAATGTAAATATACTCATCCTCTCTCCCAATTTTTTATTGTACGCAACAATGTTTCGTGTGACATGCGACACCAACGTGCTCTTCTGCCTCAGAGGAGGAATCGAGCTTTCTACCGGAATTCTTTTGTTAAATTTTCTCATTTTTCTTGATGCCTGATGTACATGTTTCCGTTCCCTCCCTGTCATATACCGCTTTCGTATTGACCAATAAAGATTTTACATTTCCATTTCCATGTGTGATCGAGGCTAGGCTTGTCTTCTCTACTGAATCACCGAGTGAAAAGACAATCCCTTTTCACTATTACGGTTCATTCCCTCAACTATTACAAGCTTTGCATGCACTGCTGTCTCTGTACTTTTATTTGACAGAGAAAGTTGACAGCAACAGATAATTTGTTTGTATTTTACTTCGGGTCTAGCTATAGGCCGGAGTCCTATCATTTGATAAGACTCCAACTCCGACTCCAGAAAAAATGATAGGACTGGGTAAATCCAATTTATTCCACAACATTTCTGTCTTTTCAACTTTGGGTTTCAGATTTCCGTGAAAGTTTGCATATATACTCATTTTTTTTACGCTGAGCACGAAAATCCTAATGGCGACCACACCAAATAAAGACTTTCCATAGAAATCTAGCACTTTTAAAAAAGCTATATTTTCTGCATCTCGGTCAGAGGACACATGATCTCGGTCAGAGGACAAATTGATCTCGGTCAGAGGACACATGATCTCGGTCAGAGGACAAATTTGATCTCGGTCAGTGGACCTTGCTTACCTAATAGACCTATACTTATATGATTTTTGTACAATTTGAGCGGTATAAGGCTACATTACATGTAGATTGTTGGTTTGTCAATGTGCTATCTGCTCCAATTATAATTTCAATGAAAACTGGTGATTTGAAAATAACCACTGTATTTCCAGAACTCATAGAATATCCAAAACGAAATTGCCAACGAAATTGGAATAGTGCCTACAGTGGGCGCGCATTCACTCATCGTTGATCAAAAAAGCTGACAGCATTTATCAGACTGCTCTTTTCGAACTCATAGCCTGAAGTAGCTCCAGGCATTGTGGAAACAGGCATAGGAAGAAGATGACAAGTCTGTCTCCGGGACACACCGGTGTCCAAATCGTCTACAGTGGGGAGAGTGTAGAAAGATCTTTTCGTGTCCAATGGTACACTGACATACCGAATCCGCAAGAAGAGCACATGTAGGACCAGAATCAACAGAAATAATTTGTCCGATGTAGATACGTCGATTGGACCGGCGACCGGATGCCGCGGCCAATGCTACGGCCACCCAATGGCCTGTGCTTGATTGAGTGATAGGCCTACATGGTGTGCTAGCTACATCGCTAGTAGGAATATCATAAGTAGCATCGTCTAAAGTCCATACTTTTGGATCAAAACACTGACATGTCATATCTAGGGTACGAATGCATGTGCCACATGGCATGCGTCTGCAGTACATTGGTCCATTGCATGTACCGAAAACGTTATGCGTTTTCATAATTCCGGGAATCTTCGGCACCAAAGTTGGAATTTGGAGCCTCATGGAGTCAATTTCTTCCGTAGTCACCTGCAAGGAAACGATAAAAAATAGATTTTCTGTGAATTTTAATTAATTGTTTTTAGATCCGTATAGAAAAACTTTAAGCATAAAGTTACAATTTGATGACCCATAGTATTCATTTTTCCAAATGTATAATACACGCAGTCACAAACATAAGACGTAAGGATCAAAGTCTACATTAAAACATGTTAGAAAACTTTTCGTTGACTCGAAGATGTTATCACAGTGTCTCTATACAAAACCCTTTACTTTACTTACTTCTTTCACCAAAATTTTTGAATCGTTTGATTCAAGCAGCTGCACGATATCTTTGCTGTTTCTTACATGATTCCCGGTCGAGACATGTTGATCAGCTGCACGCTTTATGGATGCCCCGATCCCATCTGGCTCCTTTCCCATGTCCCGCCTCCGAAAAAATCCATTCAAAATTTTCTATCTGTTGCACTTGACAATGTGACGAAGAAGGAACATTGTCGTTCTGTTTCGATACTGAGAAGTCGGGGAATCGGAAATAATGACAAGCTGAAACCGAAATTTGCCATCCTCATAATTAAATTAATTTTAATTTACAATATGGCAAGTTGTAATTGCACACAAGACTAATTGCAGAAAGTATTTCGAAGCTTATAATTAATGTTCGTATAATAAAATATCTATAATGTTTAAGAGATTGTTTATGCATGCACATGTACGCCCCAACCTGGTGCAAATGGCCAATAATGTAATCTATTAATTACATGAATGCCTATACAATGAAATGAAATTCGAAACCAATTTAGGCCACAATTCACAATGGGCCTAACCTGTCAGTCATTATACACAATAATAGGCATGTGCCCGGAGGTCTACCAGGACTTCAGCATAGGTCTTCTCAAAATTTCGTGCCACGAAGCTCTGTTTATAGCCTACCTTCGAAAATTTGTAGATATTTTTCAATTCCTCAAGAATGCTGAGGAGATGAGCTGCCACACTTTCGCTTGTTTTTTGATAATCGTCCGAAATTGTGGAGAACGATTGTTTAAAGTGATCCCCATAAGCCATTCCTTGATGGATAACAATTTGAGATGAGTGCCCGAAGTGAGCAGATTGGACTTCTGTTCCATACTTTAAAGTATAATTTTCGGAAAAATCGATGTGCAAGACCATCAATCCTGTCTCAAGAATATTCATCAAATGCGTGATGGCTTTATAAATTTGCTTTACCCGAAAAGTATGAGCTGAAAATTGCTCCGATTCATGTAAATAAATTCTCGTCAATTCCGCTACACTTTCAAGTTTCTAAAAGAAAGGAATGCATGTTTATTAATATTCCAAAGCAACTTAATTTTAAAAAATGTACCTCAACCAATTTTGTTGTAATATGATCGCCATCATCCGATCGCTCCCAGCGACAGAATTTGACAATGTCGGCGGTTACATTGTTTGCATGAATACTGTTGCGACCGTTACAGTTATTACACTTCCGATAGGCGCAGTTTTCGCTAATGATATCACACACCATCTCTGACGCTAACGTTTCTTTCTCCCGACTGGCTAAAATACCTCTCATGTACAGTGTGTCCACCAAAAGCTATAAAATGTGTGACGTTCGTGTTATAGCTTAAGTGACAGAACAGACTCAAATTTTATTTTATTCTAAATATTGTTGTTCATGGCTCTATATACGTGATAGCGATTTTTGCTATAATTAAGACTACATAAATATATCGAAATTTATTATTATCGAAGTTTATTACTTCGAATTATTTGTATTCCACAATTTGCTCCCATGTATAAAAATGGAAGCCAAACTCCAAACATACTACAACACATATAGTTGCAAGTATGAAGCAGGTCTAATTTAAAAAGATAAATGACTTATGTGAAAGTCGAGTTTTGTTCACTGACCTGAAAGTTGGTACATGTTATACACAGACAAGACTCCACGATCTTTCAGTTTTGGTCGCATTGCATAGAATGGCTTCAACGTATAGAATGTACTGCGTCCTACAAAAACATCATACTGTTACAGAAGTATTTTATAATATTGCATAGCATGATAATTTACCGATGGGTTCAGCATCCGGTCCGCGCTCAGACAAAAATTTATAATAGAGCTGGTCCATTGTAAAGTTCAAGTACCGTATTTGTTGTTTTACTCCTTTAGAGGTACGTGTTTCCTTCTTTCCAGCAGTTGCTCGGCTGTTGTCGTCGCGTAAAAAGATATCGACGACTTCATTTCTCTGAACTGTGGCTTTGCGCTCGATTGTCATTTTGTCACTCATACTCGGATCGATTTTTGACAGGGATTTGAAATGACACTGCATCCCGCGGTATTTTGATTTCAGCTATAGAAGAATTAAACTTCGTACTATTTAATTAAAAAAATCAAAACTTCAATTTTCCAGGATATTTACCTTTTTAATTAGGTCACACATCTTAATACGTCTCGCGTTTCTTTTTTTAATAGCACTCATAATGCGATGATGCGTCAAAACTATCTTGGAAGTTTCAGTCTCAGACTGCAAGGTTTGCGTGGCTGCTTTTATTGGTGACGAATTGTTTGAGTTCACATCAAGATTGGAGCATTTCTATGGTGGCAATATAAAAATGATGTTATTGAATAATCGTGACACACTCGCATATATAGAACTCTTACCTTGCGTCGTTGCAAGCGTTTTGTTAATCTCCAATTTTCCCTTTTCAATTATTTTACTTCTTTTCGCAGCTTTTTAATTTTATCTTTCTTTTTCCGTGTCTCTCGTTGTTGTGCCTTAAAACTTTTCTCATCTGACTCAATGGTTTGCACAGAACTAGCTGACACATCTATTAAAGAGTTGTCGCTTTTAGTTGTCCGCATGTGGCGCTTCTGAGCACTCCAATTTCTTCTTCGCAAGCGCTTAGCTCTATCATCTTCACTATCTCTCTTTTTCTTGTATGATTCTCTTGAAATTATCCTGCGCCTCTCAAGGAAGGCTTCACCCTCTCTTTTTTTCTTACGTTCCCGATAGTCTCTATCATACTGCCTTTTCCGTTCACGCTGTTCAGCCGTGAGTTTTTTCTTCTTTTTTAATATCGGGCATCACTTGTGCTGGACAATGTGAAGAAGCTAGTTGCACTATATAGTGAGACTGAGATTTATTCATGCATTCCATATAGCCTACATTTGTAAACTGTGATTATTTAAGTTTGCATAGGTGACACTGAAGCGATATCGCATGTAATTCAACACTTTACAGGTTTTGTTTCATTTGGGTTATAACTTTTCTTATTGCATTCATATATTAATTCAAATTTACTGAGGGGTGCGTTTAAAATACTTCAGAATCCGAGATCATGAAATGACATGCATGACAATTAGATTACTACCGGCAATGTGTTGTTGGTTACATGTACGAAACTATAAATAACAAGCCCAATAATAAAACGCGAATTTTGGAAATTCATGATAACTTCACTGCGAGTAGTAGCCTTCAGCAGCTAGCAAATTGGAATAGTAATAACTGTATTAGCAATAGCCTACATACAGAGAAACATGAAGCATTTAAAAGAGAAATACATGCATGTATGAAGACATTTCAAACAAAGAGCGAAGTTATACGGTGGGAATGCATATTATTAGTTGAATTAAGTTTACAGGCCATAGGATGTAGCTATTTGATGTTGCATTGTTATGCTATGTTAAACTACATGTATGTCATGTGGCCTAAGTAGGCCTATCTAACCTGCCTAGACTGAAAAGACTGTCTGAATACAATCACCTTTAATAAAATCTACAATTAAATACATTGAGGCCCTTAGCATGTACAAGATGACAGCATCATTTTCACACCGAAATTGCGCACTTAGTAAAACGGTACACTACGTGCATTTCATGTGTGGTAGGCCATTCATTCACTCAATATTATTCATGATCAATAGCTACAAATGCATACTAGATTATAATTGTCATAACAGCTATAAACATCCACCGATTGACCATATTCTGGCGCCGACAGAATGGATGTCAATCTCAAAAGAGCACAAAATATGCTTATAAAAGGAAATTAATGGTACATGAATACCAGTGAAAACAATATGATACACATATTTGCATTTAATTGCATTATCAAGATACCAACAAAGTGAGATAGTTTGAATCACAACATTTTTTGATTTGGATAAGCAGCATATCTATATGATGCGTCGAGTACCAGACAGAAGCTATAATTCAGGATAAATGCACTTCAAAATGATTGTTTCTTTCTACACTGTAGTTTAAATTAGTGCAAATGACGCACCTCACCTTAATATGCGGTTTCCATATTGCAAATGTGTTATAAACACATACAGATGATCACCAAGTGGCATGATACACGGAAAAGCGATAAAATGATCAAAATATAAAATTCAAAATCACTGAGACGAGTTGACCCAACCGACGGAAAGGCGATAAAATGATCAGAACCAGGAATTCAAAAACGTTGTGACGAGTTGAAGCAACCGAAGGAAAAGCGATAAACTGATCAGAACCAGGAATTCAAATACATTGAGAGCGCTGATCACCTACGAGCAGCAACGCGAGATGATGAAACGATGAGAATGAGCTATTCAATGCCATTCGCTGACTGACGTCGAGAGAAATGCGTCTTACGCTTGGTGCGATCGAAACAATGTGCTATTGTGTCTGATGTGTGAGTCAGTGATTACGAGAGTTTCTGGTTCCTCTGGTTTATGCATTAGGGTTCATGAGCCTGGGAACTCGGAGTGAATATTTGCATGCGCAAAACGAAATGACCTAAATGCAATGCATATGTAATGTCCTCTGACCGAGATCTTCAATTTCAACGCTGTCCTCTGACCGAGATTTTTATGGTCTCGTCAGAGGACATTTTCGTGGTTTTTGGAGATTTTGAGAAGGTTTAATTACGATAAATGAAAAATTCTTTTGCATAGATGTTAAGAGCATGGATCCCTCCTATGCTGTGAAATTTCATCGATTTCTGACAAAATTTCTGGTTTCAGCATTACTATGAACTTTTTAGGAATATTCAAATCCTCTGGTCGAAAAAACGGATAAAAATATTTTCAAATCAATATTGCTCACTTGTTGCGGCACCATGTTGAATTTTCTTTACGGATTTATAAACTAGCACACTAGAGGATTCGTTTGGTCCAAAAAGTTTGATGGAAAAATCAATATTCTTCGAGAAAAGGTACCTCGGTCAGAGGACAGAAAACGTCTCGGTCAGAGGACATTTTTTTCATTGGACAATGGAAACCCACTGAGAAATCAATGATCAATATGAAATACGATACTCAAAATTAGACTGTCTTAAAGAGATGATCTTCTTCTTTCAGATGATATAAATATTAGTGGGTGCATTTCAATGCAACTAATCGAAAATGTGTGTTGAAGTTGGAGTACTGCAATTTTGGACATGCTTTTTTGAGTTTTTTTTTGGCAAAAAACGGGAACTTCTGAAGAAGCTTTTGGCTATGTGATTTTTTAAAAACCACGGCATAATTGATGAGATCCTGACGGTTCGATTAAAAAAAACTATTGAAATCGGTTCAGAAATATGGATTTTACAATTCGAAGACACATTTTCGTCAAATGTTGTGGAATAAATTGGATTTACCCCCGGGACTCCGACTCCGCACCCCTGATTGGCAGGCAGTCAGCATCAAAGAGAATGCGCTGTAATTCCTTCAGCAACGAATATGCCTATTATGAAACACCTAATTTAGCAGGCTTATATCGATTGTTATTACGGTTGAATCGCATGTACACAAATTTATTTGATTTTCCCTTCTTTTGATGAGGAATTACATCTAAGATGAATGAAATAGTTTTCATTTTTAATGTAAGCCATTTTGCTTGCTCGGATACAATTTGATTTTGATTATTCTAACTGCATTCTATTTAGCTTCATGCATGCCTGTGAACAGAACGTACCCGAAGAGAATCCAGATGATGCATGGACAAATATAAATATTGGGCTGATATGACATCATCTGCCGTGCAATCACTTCAATGTTCTTCTTGTTGTATAGAGAATTTGTGATAAAAATTAAGCTAATTTAAGAAGCCCAAAAACGGCATTCCATGACAAACAGAAATCTTCAATTTTTTCAGAAGTTATAGTGTCTGACAAATAATCAACAATTGGACCATGCTGTTGCAATGAATGGCTCTGATGCATAATTTGTTGTCTATTAATAGGATAAGTTTTTATAGGGCAGAATTTTCCAAATGAGATAACAGGTTTGATGTTTTTGAAAATTTTGTTGGCCTATAAACAAAAGCCTAGGTATGTATTAAATTGATCATAAAAAACGGACCACCTAAATTAGGCCTATGTCAAACCTTCAATCGATTCTCCTGCTTTTCAATTTCATTTTACATTGACATTACTCTGGATAGCATCAGTTGTCCTGCAATCACTTCAACTGCTCATGGAATAAAATTGTGACAAAAAGTAAATTAAGTTAATGATGAGAACTTCAAAAGAAGAATTTATGTGATTTAGTTTGCTATCTGACTTTCCAACTTGATAACAATTTAGGCCTGTCTCTTTCCGACAAATTTCATGATTTGGTGCTTTGTTTGAATCTAGGCCTATTCTCTTTTCATCATATTCTTTTTGCTTTGATTCATAGTTCCATTTATATGTCTGTCTATAAATCTCTCATCGATTATGGCTGTTTGTCTGCAGGAAAACAAGCATGCTAGAAATTAATAATAGTGATGATGAAATGTACGGCCCATTTTACCCAAGTGATGTTTTAGGAGTGGAGCTACTGGCACTTTTCTTAGACTCACACTTTACGGGAACTATCAATTGTGGGCCTAATGGAAGTTAGATCGTCAATCTGCATGAAATTACGAAGACGGGACAGTTTTCGTTTGCCTAGAACAATCACTCAACATAGAATGAGAGGCTTAGCCAGACAAGCGTCTGATTTCACTGTCGTTTCGTTACTTCTGCGATCAAATTTATGCATTTTTATCGCTGTTTCCTTAGTGTGTGCGCGTGTTTCCTCGAATAAGCTGCGCTGCCACGTGCGAATAAATGATGACCATGACTAAAGCTTAGTTCTCTGTCCAATTTGAAGTTCATACAAGCAATGGGCCGAAGAACTCAAATTACCCGTTAGTCCCGCCTCCCCTTCGATGTTAATGGGCTTTAAAATTGAAAGACAGCAAGCCGCGGTCAATTCAGCTCCATAAGCGTAATAACCTTCGTTCGTAGAAATATTCAATATCATCATAAGCATTCCTAGGAGAAATAGAAACATTATACATTAACTGATTTGCAATCGAATTCAACAGCGGTAAAATGCCTCGTCACAACATTACAGCAATGTGATCAGGTGCAGCAATATTTTTAGAACACTATTGTTGCTTTGATATTCAATTTGTCTGTCTTCGTTGTAATGATCATTTCGACTGTAATTTATGTCATCTTCATTGACTATGTTATTTCGTTCTCGAGTAGATGTCTCCATTTTTCATTATCGCTAAAAATACGACGTTCTCCTGGTTCCCGAGCTGAATTTTTTTCCTTTCCCTTCATTGCTTATATCAATTCCAACAGAAGAGAAAAACAAAAGTCACACGTGTTAGTACTCCGCCAATTCCTCTATTTCAAAATAAGAGCGCAGAAAATTTTCTGAGTAAAAATGCATAATTGTAACTGTACATGAGAGTTAAGGCCGAGTGCGCAGCACATGAATAGAACACCACATGTAGAGACACTAGGTCGCATGGCTGACATGCGCGCATTCAGAAATGCCAATGATACATGAAGGAGAGTCATCCAAAATAACTATGGAAATCAGTCAAGGGACCGTCGCCTGCTCATAATTGATAAACTGACAGGTTAACGCGCATGATCATGGTTAATAATATAAATTGCGATGCTATACTCAACAATGCAATGGACGGCATGTCATATGTTTGAAAAATCCCATGCCAATGAATATATCTGACCCTGAATGTAAGCTGCATGCGACGTGTTCATGTTAACTTGAAATGTAACAATTCTTGTGATAAGGTTAATGGATGTTGCTTTGCAAATGTTCCCATGATTTATTGATGAATCAGATGAGAAGGTAGACGTACGTGTTATACTGTTGTGTATTATAACAACATTGTCTCGATGTCTCCATGTGACTTTTTGTATGGAGTTGTTATGCTAGGAGAATGAGATGAGCTGTAGCGCTGAATATACTGAATTGATTGTCGTCAACGCTATAGCCACATACAGCTGTATGCGAGATTATGCATTACCCTGACCGAAAAACACATAAACAACAATGTTGTTGCAGCAAACTTCTCTTCAAATTATTCCAGTTCATCAAACTGATATATAAATGATAGAGATGAGCGGTTCATACAAAACATTACATAATTACATGTATGTGAAAACTTTAATAATTAGAAAAATATTTATCACATGCTCTTTAGGAGGTCGAAACATTATCCTTCGTTGTTGCTGTGGAAAATTAAAGTTTAGTATGACATTTACGAATTCTGCTTTGGAAACATCGAAAGTAGACAAACTGAAGATTGGATCCACGACTGGAGACGGTCAATGTCGTGTAGTAATGACAAAGTTAGTTCGAATTTCATTCATGGGATGTTTGTAACTGAAATGATCTTGCTGGAGATGCCGACATCGGCGTGCACCTGGCGAAGCACTAAGTAGAGGTAGATGGCTCATCTCTCTTTACACTACTTGTCTGCTTTAAGCTTTGACTTTGCCCGACCTTTTCGGGTCTTCACGGTAGAAGATATAGCATATATCAAGTCTGTAAGACCAATAGTACAATCAAATCTGTGATGATATCAACGACTCGTTTCTGCATTCATTTATTATGAATAACTGTTTTTGAAGTTTGAGAACCTCTCACATTTAGAGAAGTTAGATATACAGTACAAGAGTGGAAAGAAGTCTTCATCTTTTCAACATTTTCTTGCAGTAATTGGAAAATGCGACTGATATTAATCAAATTAATTTAATAGAAAAACGAATTTGTAAATCAAAAATCATTTAAGACATTGTTTTCCACACCAACAGAAAGACGTCAATGAATATTTCATAAAATTGCTGCTTTACCAAAGTTGTGCATTTGAAGTTCAAAATTATTAGATACTTTGATGTTACTTTCTTCGACTAAAATTAGGCGGAACGATTCATTGAATGACTACACTGATCATTTCAGTAGACAACTGAATA
Organism: Prostheceraeus crozeri; assembly: GCA_907163375.1. Classification (NCBI taxonomy): domain Eukaryota; kingdom Metazoa; phylum Platyhelminthes; order Polycladida; family Euryleptidae; genus Prostheceraeus; species Prostheceraeus crozeri. Next base: position 23,208 of record CAJQUW010001125.1, on the reverse strand, counting down.
TATCCACATACTTCTTGAAATCGCACATCTCTGTCATTTACAATATCGCTATCACTGATGACTACCAACTGTAGAAAATGTCTTTCATAGTCTATAACCGGACTTACACTCAATCCGACGGCCCCCACAAACCACGATTGGGAACAAACGAACATAGGCATGCACACAAATGCAGAAGAAGTGGTTTTAATGACTCATTGAATGAACCAAAAATAGTTTGGAGGTGCCGTTGCCACAGATCTGTGGCCGTTGCTCTTCTATGTTCCACCTGTCGACGGTTAGTGTGTGACATGTGACACAGATCATTACTGGGAGAGCAACTGTCCATTATCGACGCTGGGTGTCGACGTGGGGGAATTGGGAGGGAATCCGGGGCGGGAGTGAGTCCGCACGGGAGCTGGGCAGGTCATACATGAAGCGACAATGTACAACTCGCGCGTATAGAAAGGCGATGGATACGTGTCTCAGCATGCTTCCCCGGAGGAGGGAATGCGTCGGTACACGATGTGACACGACGCGTGATATGAGTCGCTCCAGTAGGACTGCTTGTCCATCATTTCTTCCCCAGCTCTCACACAATAGTGCCGGGCCAAGAAACGACACGAAGATAAAGGACGCCGCGAGCTAACTTCAGCATCTGGACGGCGTGACTGTGCTCCACGTCGGTGAGCGGATATTCGTTTGCGGCTACCAGGATATCACCACACCTGAAATCAATAGGAAACGTTAGAAGATAATATCAATGATGATCAAGTAGAGCTGCAGGAGCGGTTGCATTTTCTTTTCAAATTTCAAAATTTTGAATTCAAATTTAAAACGCGAAGATCAACCAAACACATGAAATAGATGTCTTATACAGGGTGATTCTGATCTTTCTGCCGATTTTTTCTGTCCTTGTACATTCACTTAAAACTGTACTAGAGCCGATATTTGTGGAATGTATCATTACTCTCTCAATACGGCATTGTTGCAGATGGAGTAAAGTTACATTACTGATGCATTTCAATTCGATTTTTGAACATGTCATCTAATAGTTAAGTATTGTTTAAGTTTCAGGCACTGTATTATTGCAAAAAGTAAAATCGCGGTGGAGTATCACATTTCAGAAAATGCGATATAGTAACAACAATAGTGTCGCATGCATTTGCGTTGACTGTAATAAGGAGGGGCGCATGTTTGAAGAAAAGTTAGAAAAGTAGCCGCCGCAGACTTTCCAAACATAATCGTTTTGTTTATTAGAAAGAAATCACTGACTTCATTTTAACGAATATCATTAATGATGCCCTAATGTTGTAGTACAGCAATGCTTAGTAAAATGCGCTCGTTTGAACATTCAAGTCCTGCGGCTCCAAGACCGTCCCTTCCCCTACCCGGCTAGTAATGGGCAAAAGACCGTTCCAGGACACCTAAAATTCAAAAAAATAGTATCTTTAAAAACGACATAAATTCATGAATTTGAACCCTTTTTCAGGTTTTTAAGACCTAAATACATGAATTTAGTCCATTCAAAAAGTACCATTTTTCAAAATGGTACTTTTTAAAAACGACATAAATTCATGAATTTGAACCCTTTTTCAGGTTATGAAGACCTAAATTCATAAATCGGCTAAAGCCAGAGGAGCTTCGCTCCGATTTGGGCGTTTTTAAAAATACCCAATTTTTCAAATTTTTCAAAATCTCAAAATTTGAGAATTACAATCGGGCGAAGCCCTAGAACCTTCGGTTCGATTTTCACCCTCGCTTAAATCATGACCGTTCCAGGACACCGAAAATCATAAAAGTTAAGAATCTCAAAATTTGAGAATTACAATCGGGCGAAGCCCTAGAACCTTCGGTTCGATTTTCACCCTCGCCAAAATCATGACCGTTCCAGGTCATGTAAAACCGGACACCGAAAATCATAAAAGTTGAGAATTTCAAATTCATGAATTTTATCCATTTTTCAGGTTTTTAAAATATATCATGTGACTAAAAATATTTCTTTAAAAATGGAAGAAACAAAAGTGGATGAAACAAAAGTGGAAGGAACTTCAGAAATGGAAGAAACCGCAAGAATATATCCTTCGTTATCATATGAACGTAGTTCTACTTTAATGGACATTGAAAAGATTAACATTGAAAAAATGAATAAAGAAAAACACAAAGATAGAGTTAGGTATATGAAAGATAAGGAATCTCAATTATTATTAAGATTAGAGCATTATAAAAATTAAGAAAGAGATGGACTAAAGTTAAGAATGTAACACAAGGAATTGGCATATTCTTAACAATAAGTTTAGGTGCTTTGACAATTGTTATATCTTCAGGTGTTTTAGTAATTCCAGTAGTTGCTACAGCTTTAACAGGTACGGGTGTTTTTGCAACTTCACTTGTTACAATGTTAGATAAATCTTTAATAACTAAGAAACGAAAATCATTAAAAACTAAGCATTTACATATTAAAGAAGTCTATGATAAACTACATTACTACTTTCAAAGAGTATGTGATGATAATGTTATTACGTTAGATGAGATTGAAAAATTTGATCAAATAGCTAATGAAGTAAATCAAATATCATTTCAATCACAGACAGAAAAAGTTGATGATAAAAATAAAAAGGATGGCAAAATTTCTAGTGATGCTAAAATTTCTAATGAAGAAAATGACTAAATTTTTTTTAGAAGAGCTAAAAACTTTAAGCGAAAATTTAAGCAAAACTTTATTAAACAAAACTTAAAACGAGAGAACTTTAACCGAGAAACCTTTAAACGAAAAGATGTTAGACAACAAAGAAATAAAAAAATAATTTGTTCAGTAAAATGTTTTTGCTGCATTCCAATGTTACCACAAAATTCAAATATTATATTTTAAAAATGGATAAAATTAAAGCTGATAATTTTAAAAGAATAAAACAATTAGAAGAGTTAATAAAACAAAGAAATATTATGAAAGAAAATCATCTTCAACATAGAATGATAAAAGCTGGTATTCAATCTGATATGTTTGAAAAAATGCAGCAAACCGAGCAAGTAAAAACTGATTTTGAAAAAACTATGAAACCATTTAAAACTCTTGAAAAAGAAAGTACAAATAATGATAAACAAATTGATATAACAGATCCAGAGCACAAAACTATATTAGATGACTATGGATTACTAGAATCAAACATTAATAAGAAATTACCAAAATCTATGCAATTTGAACATTCTATCTCATTTATAGATGGAAAAACAATACCTAGATTTTATCTCGGACAAAAAGAAATATTTCCACAACCTTTTCGAGGTATAATTTTTTCACCAGATAAATCTCCTTTTAATTTAGATAGAAATTTTGTTAATCTTTTAAGAGGAGCAGATTTAAATAATTATGCTGTAGAAGATCTCATAAAATATAAAGCTATGTTAGACAGAGTTGGTGCAGTAAAATCTCTTAGACGTATAATTAGAAAATTTATTATCAACGGGAGTTAAAGTAGGGAAAGGTTTATCTGAAAAACAGAAAACTGAAACAACTGTATTTTTACCAGATGATCCACAAGAATTACTAAATAGATTAAATATTTTAATATCTGCAATAAAAGAAGGACATAATTCTAGTTTCAATGAAATTCATGCTATATTGAAAAGACTGTTAGAAAAGAAGATTCTAAATGAAGAGGATTATAAAAGTATAACCGGTCATCTCTGATGTCTTTAAGGGCTTCGCCCGTAGCTGAAATATGTTGTTGTTTTTAATTTTTTATAAAAAAAATATTTCATAAAAAAATATTTATTTAAAATTTTAACTAAAAAATGTGTTCAGCAGATTTAGACAAAATTAATAATCATTTAGAAAATTTGATAGAGATTTTGGGTTCATCAAAATTTAGTACGACGTTAAAAATTATAACAACTACTTCATCACACACTTGTAATTTAGAACCCATTCTACATTTGGAACAAAATAAAAATTATCAAATTGCATTGACTAGTTTCTCTACATTTAACACTATTCAAAACGTTATCAAAGATGTGAATGATCAATTTAGATATTCTACTGATAAAGGTAAAACATGGAAAATACTAACTTTTCTTCCTGGTTCTTACGAAGTTGAAACAATATCAAATGAAATTAAGAGACATTTAGGTATATCATTTAAAGATAAGAAACAATTACATTTTGCAGTTGAACCGGCAGTTAATAAATTTTCTCTTACTTTAGACGAAAATCATCAAGTTGATTTTAATCATGATAGATCATTGTCAAAGCTATTAGGATTTAATAAACAAACCTATAGTCAAGGTTATCATTTAGGTGAGAAGATTCCAAAAATAACTGAAATAAATTCAATTGTTGTACATTGTGACATTATTGAAGGAGGATATATAAATGGTAAATTATCAAATTTAATATTCAGTTTTCCAGCTTTTACTGTACCCATTGGTTATAGATTAAATGTAATTCCACAAACATTAATATATTTTCCTATTACAAGAAAAACTATTAACAACATTGGCATTAGAATCACTGATGAGAAAGGACAAGAAATAAATTTTGGAGGTGAAGAGATTATGATAGATCTTTTGGTTCGGGAGGTATAAACTCCCACGCGAAGCTAGAGAAGTTTAATTTTCTTCTTCTTCTTTAAAAACAAAAATAAAATAAAAATAATTTTTTTTATTAAAAAAATGAGTGAAGTGCTACCATTAAATAAAAAAAAACTTAAATTTAATCATCATCCAAATTTATCTAATAAAGTTTTGTCAGTTATCTGTGGAAGATCAGGTTGCGGAAAAACGTATCTATTATTTAAAATTTTAACGACTCCAAATTTTTTGGATTATAACAATCTTATAATTTATACAACAACGGCAGAACAACCCGTCTATCAATTTTTAAAATATGGATTTGAAAATAATCTTAAAAAAACAGCAATTGCTTCATTATTCAAAGAATATGAAAAATCTGAAGATGAAGAAGAAATAAGTTCGTGGTGTGAAGAAGCAGCAAAAAATAATCAGTTAGTAGAATCTAATAAAAATAACCATATAAAGATACAATTAATAGATGATAGTGGTAATATGCAAGATCCTAGTAAACTAGATAAAACAATGAAACATTGTGTAATTTTTGATGATTGTGTTAATGATAGAAATCAGTCAGTTCAGAGAAATTATTTCACAAGAGGTAGACATAATAACTGTAGTGTATTTTATTTAACACAAAGTATGTATTCATTAGACGGAAGTGTTATTAGAAAGAATGCAAATATATTTATACTATTTGAAATATTTGCAAGAAACTTAAGTGATTTGTTAAGAGATTTATGCGTAAGAAATAAAGATGAATTTAAACAATCGTGTAATAATGCTTGGTCAAAAGATTATGGCTTCATTACAATTAATATTGATAAAAAAATTCATGAAAGAGTTATCGAAAATATTTTCGCGGAGTGATAAAAATATACAAATATAGTGTTACAATATTTTTTTTATTTTATATATATATCAAATTTGTCTATCTTAGAAATTAAAAAGGTTCAGTAGTTATTCCATCAGGTAAAATTTTTCTTTTATCATCAAATGGATCTAATGCTAATTTATGTTCTTCTTTTAAATACATGTTATGTTTTTTTGAATTAAGTCTATAATTACATGCTGTTTTTATTTCATTATTAAATAATGCATTTTTATAATCTTGAAATGTTATTTGATTAGCCACTGATGCCTTTGAAATTCCTTTTAATGTTTTATGTGTTTTAATATTATTAGTTGTATCATAACAATAACATTTAGATTTTAAAAATATAGCTTCTGTTATGAAATCTTCATTTCCTTCTAATTCATCTTTTACTTTACATAAATCAGAAGGATGAATGATATCTTTTATTTTATTAATTTCTTCATCAAGTGTAGAATTATACGGTATTGTTAATTCTAAGAAAACAGAATCGGTATCTGTAAAGTGTAATTTATAGTTTTTGCCATAAGCAGGTGCTAAATAATCATATATAAATCTATACATAAATAGTTTAGCTAATTCTAATATAGTGAAACCAATAAAATTAAACTTATCATGTTTTACGCTAATTCGACGTAAATGTACAGCACATAGTTCATCACTAAATCTAGTAGTTCTTTTATATGTAGGTTTCCTTGTTAAATTTTGAAACCTATCTTTATCATAAACTATTTCAATATTTTGTCTATTACGCACATTTTCTAAAGTCTTACCATAAAATGCATTATTCATTAATTTGAAGAACACGTTTCCAAAATCATCTTTATTTCTTTTAGCTATTTTACGTTTTTCAATATTGAACTCTATATAATTTTTTAACCACCTAGATTTTTGATAAAATAGTTTTCGATGTATTTTGGTGAGAATCATTCCATGATCTAAATACCAATCTAGCATTCTTCCTTCAACAACATACTTTCCTTTATTGCTTTGTGTTAACATAAGTTTTTTTGTTGGTCTGTATTTCTTAGGAATTATAGACTTTTGATAATCTGAAAAATCTTCTATATTAGGAATTTTGTTTTCGGGACAGAAAGGAAAATATTTTGTTTTATCTTTTATTTCATCAGGGTATACTAAATCAACTTCATATATATAACCATGATTATAATTTCCATCATATGTTTTTTGATAATCTAGAATATTACACCATGACATTTCACCTGTTGGTAATTCTTGTATCATGCAAGAAGAATATAAGCTATTAAAATCATAATATAACAAATAGTTTTCTCTCATGAATTCATCAATTGCATTTTCACGTTCTACTCCTTCTCGTTTCGTTCGAAAAATTTCTAATATTTTTTCTTTTTCTTCTGGAGATAAAGGTTTCATTATTCCATATTCTTGTGGATTTACTTTCTTATTATAACATCTAACATATCTATTACCTAAAACTGATGAAACTCCACCTCTAATTCCAGATTCAAAAAATAATAATTTATCATATGTATTTTCTTTATAATGTTTAAGTTTAACGGACTTTGTCCTAGAGCCATCGGCTTGAACACCAGTATGTTTTAATCCTGCTAGCCATGTTAAACCTGGTGTAGAATAACAATAACATGGATCTATTCCGTAATATTCTAAACACATCACGAAAGTTTTCGAAAAGATCAGCTAGTATTAATACATCTATCTGAAGATATTTCATTGTATAATCATACATTGTTTTACAATTTAACTCTCTCCAATTCTTTTCAGCTTCTGCATAGTCTTCGTCAGATAATTTTGATTGTTTTAATGTTGATTTAAATTCATTTATTGGAGGAAGTTGTTTTTCTTCCATAATTTTATTCACAGAATTAAAATCAGTCTTCGACTGTGAACCACAGGTTTTATCTCCAGTTATATCAGTCTTCGACTGTGAGCCGCAGGCTATATACTCATACGGAAATATTCCTTTTAAAGGTTTTAAATTATATTTATTTAATATTTTACATTGTTCAGATTTCAAAGTTTTTCCCATAACATCTAATGAATAAGGAGTAAAAAATCTAAATGCATCTAAAATTCTAATACAACCTAATTGCATTGAAAAATATTCTTCCTCTGTTTTACATAGTACATTTATTTGTTGTTGTTGTAATTTTTCAGATGAAAATAAATCTTTCATTACTAGATGGAAATCATATTTAGAACCATTATAGAAATATAAAGGAACAAAGTTATATTTAAATTTATTAGCATTAAGATTACAAGAATTATGTGCTGCACCTCTATATAATCCATTTAGATGATCATGATCTTTTACCTTGACGGCAGAGCCGTCGCTTCGCCTATCAAGATATCTACCTTTGCCATTTTTATAATTTTTTGTAAATTCTCTTCCACAGTAATAACATTTTGTTTCATTAATAAAATTTAATTTTTCTTTTTCTGTTAATGGCATCATCGGTATATTTGTTTCAAGCAATTGTGAAAAACGTCCTTGTAATTCTTCTACTTTCTTTGTAAACATTTCTGAACTATCTTCACCATAGTATTGAAAATATTCTGATTTAAATAATTCAGGATAATTTGAATGAATGTACATTCCCCAACATAATGGTTTTTGTTCAAATAAATATTTTACTTTACTTTGTTCAGCTGAACTTTTTCCAGGTGCACTTTTTTCAGAATTAAAAACCGAAGGTTCTAGGGCTTGGCCCGTACCATTTTCAGAATTATAATTTTCAGAATCGGGTGAAGCCCTGGAACTTTCCGTTCGATTTTGTGTCATATTAACATTATATGCTTCAAAATCACAATAAATAGTAAAGGGTACTTTATTTTTAAAATACCATTTATTATATTCTAAATAATCATCTTTAGGAAAAGTATTTTGAACTGCTTCGTTTTGTTGACAATTCTCCAAATGTCTATTCATTTCTTCTTTAGTTCTAAAACTTGTCATACATTGAAGACAAGGAAAATTTTTATTATCTGAAGTTTTTGTAAATATAGAAACATCTTTACACAATATAAAATGACCCTGATAATATAATATATTCGCTTGTGCTGGTTGTTTTGACTGTTCTAGTTTTTCAAATTCATCTTTATATATTTCATGTGTTTCATGAATTTCTTTTGTAAGATTAAATGTATTTTGATGATAATTTTGATTTAATATTTGTAGCTGATAAATATATTCTTTATCATATTGTTCTTTATATTGTTGTAGACATTTTTTTAAACATTCATTTAATCGGAGCGAAGCTCCTCTGGCTTTAGCCGATTCTTTATTTTCTTCATTATTTAATTCATTATTTTCTTCATTTAATTTTTGAATCGTTTCTATCTTATTTTCATATTTATGGCCATATTCTTGTACTAATATTTTTGTTTGTTGTTGATAATCTGTTTTACATTTTTGTAAACTTTTATTTAAATTTTCTAATTTTTGTTGATATTCTGAAGATAAAGATGAATATTTGTAATTATAATCATCAGTACGTCCTTTATAATTATTATGATTAATCATTATTGGTGATAATGTTTTAACAAGTTCAAATTTTTCAGTACATATTATATTTCCTTGGTAAAAAATATTATGATGCATGTAATTTCCTCTATCATTATATACTATTTCTGATTGACATAAATTTTTATTATTCAAATAAAATTTTTTTGAATCTGAGTAAAGTGGAGTAATTTTACCAATAGAAACATAATTCACATTTAATTCAAAAACATTTACTTCTATTAAATTTTTATTCTTTTTATGAAACTTTTTTAACCTATTATAATCATATGGAAATTCATCTAAGCCATCAGAGAGATCAAATTCATTTATGTATTCTTCTTTATTATAATGACTTAGTCTTTCTTTATGATATTCTGCAGGATGTAAATGTGCTATAATACTCCACAGAAAACAATAATCATCTTCATTTTTTATGTTGATTATTTGTGGTGAACTGAAAGGCAAAGGAACATAACTACCACCAGTATTATTTTTATATTTATCAATTACTATTTTCTTAGATAGTATTTTAACAAATCTCCAACCAGATTCACGTAACTGGGCTTCAATTATACAATTTTCTAATTTAAGTATCATCGATTCAAATATGGGTTGTATATCATTTACATTATGAATTTCTTGTGAATTTGTAAAATGTCCTTGTATTATTTCTTCAGGAATTCCATCAGGTCCATTTTTTGTATAAAGTACTTCTACATTCATATAACATTTGAAAGATTTCTTAAATATATTATAAAAGTTTGTTAATACATTATAAAAAGTTTCATCGGTTTCATTATATTCAACGGGCGAAGCCCTGAAAGACATCTTTGATGTCCCGCGAAAAGACTGATTAAATAAATATTTTATATTTGCTAAGGCTTCATCAAATTCATCTATTTCGTTAAATTCATCAGTATCGCTAAATAAATATCTTCCATCTGGTACGGGCGAAGCCCTGGAAGACATCTCCGATGTCACATGTATGGTCTCATCTTCACTATTAAAAACTTTTTTATATTCCGAATGTGAATAATCATCAAACATTTTTTTAACTTTTATATCAGTAGGCAATGTTTCTAGATAGTTTTTATAACTATTTAATTTTAATATATTTCCTTCATCAACTCGTTCTACATTTTGTAAATGCAATTTACTATTTAAATGAGATTGATAACTTCTTTTTGTTTGCAACTTTTTTTTACATAAGACACAATAAAACTTGGTATTTTCCATTTTTTTTATTTTTTTAGAGAAAATTTAAGAAAAAAATTTGTGTTTTAATTTTAGATATAAACATTCTAATATCAAGGACTTGAGTGTCATTTTATATTATTATATATTTCACGTTCTTTAGTTATTTTTTTCTTTATCACATTAAGTTTTATCATATTAAGTTTTATCATATTAAGTTTCATCATATAATGTTTTATCAAAAGATAATTTAAATTTATTTTCACTAACTATTGATTCTTCATCATCATCATAAATTGATTCTTCATCATCATCATAAATTGTTTCTTCATCATCATAAATTACACTTTTTGGTATAGGATGCCCTTCCATGATAGGATACCATTCTCTTATTGGAATATCTAACTCTAAATTACATCTTTTATCTGATAATAATATAATAGAGAAAAATATTGGTCTTTGATCTCTTTTGGAAAATTTAATAACACCACCATAATCTGAATCACTTTTAGTTTTTGTTAAAGATGATAAAATTTTAAATTGATTAGATGTAAATACTAATTTAAATTTTGTAGACCCGACACATAGTTGTCTAACAGTATCTTCAACTATACCATCATTATTATTTTCAATTGTAAGAAAATGAAATTTAGATAAATTTTTATAATTACTAATATTTTTATAATCTTTTTTACCATTTACACCTTTTTCAGATGTTACAGAATCATCATTATTATCATAAGATTCTTTAAGATCGGGCAAAGCCCTAGAATCTTCGGTTCGTTTATTATGATTATGATTATGGTCATTGTTAATAGTATAAGGTGTAGTCCACATATAAATTTTCTCTTGTTGAGCTAAACCATTTATATAAGATTTTAACAAATTAATATTTAAGTTTGAATATAATCCTATATAAGTATCATCATCATATCTTTGCGGCATTTCTAATGTTTCTTGTTTATAAATTGTGTCTCTATAATAAACTTGACATAATAATTCTTCATTATGTTTTTTACTCTCGATATGAATATTATATTGGTTTTGTTCATCAACAAATAATCTAATTTTTTTTTCGAAAAAGATTTTAATTTTTTAACTAATTCTTTAATATTGATATAATTAATAATTTTAGTTTCTATCCAATCAGTATTACTAATTGGTAACACTGCTCTAATAAATCCATAAACATTATTATGACCTATTATAACCATATTTTCTTTATTTAATTCCACATAAGCTACATCATTATATTTACTAACAATATCCATAAATTTAATAAATGGATCCCCCGGAAATAAACAATAATTAGTTTCTATAGAAGGTAAACCTTTAGTCTGTTCTCTAAATATTTCGGCTTGTAATAGAAATAAAATATTAACATCTATACATGGATTATTATTATTATTATCAAAACATTTATTTTCAAATCCCGTTGATCTCGTCGAATAAGAAGAACAGGATGATGCGGGCGAATATAATTTTTTTAAATTTGGATTTTCCATTTTTTATTTTTATTAGAAAAAATTTTATTTTTTTATTTTTATTAGAAAAAATTTTACTTTTTTATTGTTTTAAAAATGATGTTACCAAATGTTGGTGGAGGTGCATATATCCCGAATAATCGTGAATTAGAAATAGAGATAGAAAATTATATCATGAAAACTGGAGACGTTTTATCTGGTCCATTGCATCTTTCTATTCTTCCGCAACAAAATACAGAGTTAACAAATAAACAATATGTTGATACACAAATCAATGATTTAAAGGAAAAATATATAAACGATGTTTTGGTTCCACTGATGAATGAATTAAAGTTGCTAAAACTTAATGACAAATCATTAAACGAAAAATTATTAAAACTTGATAAAAAGGATAGAGAGCTAGAAACAGATATAGCAAAACTTTTTAAAAAGATTTCTGAACAATCAAAAATTTTAATATTACTTTCTTTAAATTTAAAATCTGCTGTAATTAAAAATAAACATCAGATAAAAATGTTAAAAGAACAATTAGAAGATGAAATAGAAAAACTTCCTGAAAGAATTAAAAAAAATTTAAAGCAGTTACAAACTACATTCCAAAAAAGTGTTGATGAATTAAGTTCTAAAATTACTCAACAAATGAAAAAGATGAATAGAATAATAAATGAAGTAAACTCACTTAATCAAAAAGTTGATAAAATGAAAACTCTTAAAATCAATTTAGAAAATGAATTAAAGAAAAATTTACAAGAAAACTCTAAAGAAAATAAGGAACAGTTAGATGCTGTTAAAAGACAATTAGATGTTCTTAAAGTTAAGTTAAATGCTCTTAAAACGGCGTTGAAGATGAATCAGGAGAAAATGCAAGTTAATAGAAAAGAAATTAAAGTACATCACACACTGCTTGACGCAATAGATAAAGTGCAACAGGCAATTAATAAAGTTATCTCGAAGTTGTTGTCCATTCACAAACGTAAATCTTAACACGTAGATATTTTTCCCAAAAGTCAAATTTAATCCTAAAAAATGCCTATAATTTATAAACACAATCTTAAACATTTTGCATCAAATAATAAAATTGCTCATGAACCATCTATGAAACCTGTGTACCATTATGATAATAGAGAAACAATCGGAACAGAAAAGTTCCTAGGCACCGCAGGTGCCGTTCAAAAAGAAGGGGATGGCATCTTTTCTGGTATTGGAAGTATCGTTAACTTGATAAAAAATAATAAAGATTTGATTACATCTGCCGCAAAAGGAGCAGCTGCTATAGGTAGTACAGCTAGTGCAATATCAAATGCTGTCAAGTCTCAAAACGAATTAAAACAACTAGAAGCTATTCGTAAACTTAGGAATGATTCTGAAGAACTAAAAAAATTAAAAAAACTTTCAGATGAAACAAAGAACACAATTGCTAACATAGCTGTGGATGGTGAAACCTTGAGGAGCGGAGCTCCGTCTAATAGTAAACATAATGAAAAAACAATTGAAGAAATAAGAGGTAATGGCGTGAGCAGCAACCTTCGGTCTAACCAGCAAAGCTGTAGCGGAGCTGGTCTAGCAAAATTCTAAAATTATATTTAGTAAAATTCTAAAATTATATTTAGTAAAATTCTAAAATTATATTTTAGTAAACATTTTTTCTGTGTGTGAGAAAAAACAAAAAGTCAAATTATTTCTTATAAAAATGTCTTCGCTTATCGAAAATAAATTTAGATTAGATGATCCCCCGTTCACCAGTTACAATCAAAAAAAGAATGACTATATAAGAATTGCTATGAATCCCGGATCTTCCAGTAGAGTAAATACTGGAGGAGATTTAATTTTTGAAGTTGATAATCAGCAGAGTTATTTATATTTACCTGATTCATTTTTACACTGTGAATATTCTTTATATAGTGATGCTAATTTTACAACACCATTACCAGATACCGATAATATTACACTAGAAAATAATTTTTTTCCAAGATTATTTACACAAATGCGGTTAGATGTTGCAACTCAAAATATAGAAACAATAAGTGATTCCCCAGGTGTAATTGATACAATGCTTAGATTTGTAACAATTGGTGAAAATAATAAAAAGCATGAAATCGAAGGTTGGTTTCCTGATACTAATGATGGTATAATTATTGATGATTTAACTCACGCCGGAACAGATGCCGCAGGAATTGCGAAAGATGTAGAAAATATTGCAAAACATTTAAATAAAACAAATAATGATGCATATAAAGAAAGACGTGAATTTAACAAGAAAAGTAAACAGACAGTAAATTGGTCATTGTCTCCATTATTCGGATATTTAGATTATGACAAAATATCATATCAATTTAAATTTAAATTAATAATTCATCGTACGGCAAATAATGAATTAATCTTTTTTGGCAAAACTGGAAAAAAAGCATATTTAAAAATTGATAGACTTGAATGGTGGATTACGCATATTACTCCTAGTTTAGAGGTTGAAACAGCTATTGCAAAAAGATTAAATACTAACAAACCAATTCCAGTAAATTTTCTAAAGCGTACTGCTAGTTCAGTAACTTTTTCCGAACAAAGATTTAACTGGCATTTTACTAGAACTGCGAATACCCCAAGATATTTATTACTAACATTTCAAAGAAATAATTCTCCAAGTTTTGATAAGAACAATAATATTTTTCATATTAATACAATTCGAAGTTTACAAGTTTCATTAAATCAAACTCGATATCCAATTGATCCATTAAGATTCGATGATACCAATAATCAATTTATGGAAGGATATGATTCTTATAGAAATCTTTGTATAGAATTTGGAGTTGAACCACAATTAACTCCTGGAGATTGGAGACATTTATATCCAATTTTCTGTTTCGATTTAAGTGCACAATCTGAAGATATTATTAAAAATGGTTGTGATGTAACAATTAATATTGAAAAGAAAGATTCCACAACTTCATTGATGGCTTATGGTTTATTGCTAGAAGATGTAAAATATTCTATTGAAGTTCTTAATGGGAAGATGGTTAGGATCGGCTAAAGCCAGAGGAGCTTCGCTCCGATAGGTTAAAGCCCAAGACTTAGTCGATTAATTAATTTTTTTCATAACAAGAATAGATTAAAATTTTTGTTAACTTAAAAATTCTTAACTTAAAAATTTTTTCATAACTAGAATAGATTAAAAAAATTCTTAACTTAAAATTTTTTCATAACTAGAATAGATTTAAATTTTTGATAACTTAAAATTTTTTTATTAAAAATGTCGCAAGCGAAAAGTAATATTAATAATAAAACTGTTGAATTAAAATTACGTAATATTGTTGACAAAAATACCCCTAAAACTATTACGATTAATAAAAAAAAGTATTACATAAGTAAACCAATGATAGAGAATATTCAATTACAACAAGAAAAGAATGGCGGGATTCTCCCATTAATTCCACTAATAATAGGAGGCATAGCTGCAGCAGGAAGTGTTGCAGGTGGGACAGCTGGTATTGTCCAAGCAGTAAATAAAAATAAATCAGAGAAGGCAGCATTAGAAGAACAAAAACGTCATAACAGAGAGTTAGAGAAAGTTGCTAGGGGTGAAGGAGTAGTAGATAATTTTATTAGTAAATTAAAATTAGTTGATGAAGGAAAACGAGTTCTTAAAAATATTCTCCACAATGTTGATGATTTAATTGAAATTAAAGAAACTAAAGATGGTTCTGGAATATATCTAAGTCCTAGTATGATTCGGTGAAACATTCATTTTATTTTATCTTTTAAATTTTTTTTATCTTTTAAAATGAATTCTAAAAATTCCGAAAATTTAATTAAATTAAAAATTTCTAATTTAGATTTATTGAATTATCTATTAAACAAAAATAAAAACTCAAATTGTAAAATTTATGAAGGTAACGACGACAAACAAAGTTTGGCTACTACCTACGGTGGTGACATACAAAAAACATTAGAAAACTTTCCTGGATTTATTTGGAGTAAATATTCGAAAGAAAAACATCTTCCTGGTCATTCATATACCGGTCCAGGAACTCGATTAGATATAAAACTAGATGAGAATAATAATCCGAAACCAGGTGAAGAACCGATAAATAGAGTAGATGCCGCAGCTTACAGGCATGATTTAGCTTATCGAAATCATGATCTAAGTTCTCGACATGCAGCTGATAAGAAAATGATTCAAGAATTAGATAGTATTCAAAATCCTTCCTTTAGAGAAAGAATTGAAAGAATGTTTGTTAAGAAAGCTTTACAAGCTAAAATATTATTCGGTCAGGGTTTAAATGAAAATCATAATTCAGACGTTTATGCATCTGAAATTCATAAAGAATATAGAAAGCCTAAATATTTATTAAAAGTAAAAGTATTTAATAAAGATGATATTTGGAGTGCTGATCTTATTCATATGCCGAATGAAAGGGACTACAAATACGCATTGACAGTTATAGATTTATATACACGATACGCTTGGGTAAAACCTTTAAAAAATAAAAGTGGTCTATCAGTTAAATATGCGTTTGAAGAAATCTTTAAAGAAAGTAATAGAAAGCCAAGGAAATTGTTTGTTGATAAAGGGTCGGAATTTTATAACCGAAACGTTCAGCCACTATTTGAAACTGTTTATTCAACTGAAAACGCAGGAAAAGCTATAGTGATAGAAAGATTCAATCGGACGTTAAAAAATAAAATTTTCAAGAAATTTACTCAGCAAGGAAATCAGAAATGGTTAAAAATATTACCAGGAATTGTAGAGCAGTACAATAATAAAGTTCATTCAGGTATTGAAGAAACCCCAAAGAATGCTTCTGACGACCTGATTTGATACGAAAGAAAATATTCGAGAATAATAATTCGAATGAGAGTAATCCGAATTTGCAGAAACTTAAGCCGAAATTTAAAATTGGAGATAGAGTTAGAATATTTAAATATAAGAATAAATTTGAAAAAGGCTTTGTTGGCTATTGGACTAAAGAAATATTTGAAGTTTCTAAAATAAATCAAAGTTATCCGATTACTTATGAAATTAAAGATTTAGATAATGAGGATATCAGAGGCCGTTTTTATCAAAATGAATTACAGAAAACAGAGCTTTAACCTTTAGGTGGCACTTTAGCTAGCTTCGCTTGAGTTATAGATTGTTTAACTCTAACATAATATCTAGAAATGGTACTCCTTCCTGTAATTTAAATAAAACATAAAGGCATAATTGTCCACAATAAGTAGTGCCTGGTGTTTGAATTTGAAACGTATTGTATGTTCCCGTTCCAAGTAATTCTTTTACTTCATTTGTAGGGGGCAAACCGTATGAATCAAAATAATAGTTCTGCTGATGATTTTTAACGCCTGCTGACCAATGTACACCTTTTTCATTTGACGTATGAAGATTTGTTATGAAATTTACAGTTATTGATGGAACTTTGTTCCGGGAACTGAAGGTTCCTGTTGGCCTATTTTTTAGGAATTGTAATTCGTTTCTCATTAGAACATGAAAATTCTTTATTCCTAATTCATTTGCGATTTTCTTTAGGTCGAAATTTGTCGTAGTTTGCGTTCCATATAATTTAAAAAACTCATTTATGTTGCTCATTTTATAATAAAAAAATTTCTTAAGAGACCCCTAGAAGTCAGAAGGGGGGGTATTGATTTAAAACTGGTCTCTAATGATGTCTTTCTTTACTACTTAGTCAGAAGGGGGTATTGATTTAAAACATTTTTATAATGATGACTTTCCTTACTACTTGGGGGGGGGGTATTGATTTAAAACTGGTCTCTAATGATGTCTTTCTTTACTACTTATTCGATTTTGAAATTATTTAATTTAATCTAAATTTAAACGTTACATTGTTGCATTGTGTTAGTGTTTAACTACATAGAGTTGGTGTTTCGCTCATCTTTTAACAATAGTAATTCATTACTCATCAATATGTGAAAATTCTTTTCTCCCAATTGCTTAGCAATCTCATTTAAATCGAAATTTAATGTGGTTTTGTTTGCTGTATATTTTTTGGAAGTCTCTGATGTTTCTCATTTTTATAGAAGATACAATATTTCTATTATATTCCCGTAAATGAGAAATTAAAAGCAACACATGGATATTTCAATTTGGTTACAACCACTTTGCATACATTCAATTTGGATACATTGAACTACATGTAAATTTGTCCACGCGAGGACAAGGTTTCATTGGATGAGAGAAAAATGACGTCATATAACAACATAATGAAAATGATTGAAAACAGGAAATAACATTGCATTTAAAACAGGAAATAACATTGCATTTAAAACAGGAAATAACATTGCATTTAAAACAGGAAATAACATTGCATATAACAACATAATGAAAATGATTGAAAACAGGAAATAACATTGCATTTAAAACAGGAAATAACATTGCATTTAAAACCGACAGATACAAATTTTCTAAACAATGGGTTTTCTGTCCACGCGAGGACAAGGTTTCATTGGATGAAACACTCTATTGTATTTACATGTGCAAGAGGAAATAACATTGCATTTAAAACCGACAGATACAAATTTTCTAAACAATGGGTTTTCTGTCCACGCGAGGACAAGGTTTCATTGGATGAAACACTCTATTGTATTTACATGTGCAAGAGGAAATAACATAGCATTTAAAACCGACAGATACAAATTTTCTAAACAATGGGTTTTCTGTCCACGCGAGGACAAGGTTTCATTGGATGAAACACTCTATTGTATTTACATGTGCAAGAGGAAATAACATTGCATTTAAAACAGAAGGGTTGAATAATCAATTATTCCAAAAACCCTCATCTTGTGAAAGACACTGCTCCAAGATTGAAAGATTAGTTTTTAACAGTCGTATAGGAAGCGAGACTCTACAAAGAGTCTGATATTTATCTGCCAGTTTTGCCAACTTCATTGCGAAACTCAATTCAGTTCGTGAAAAGTTAATATTGTGATGTTTTAAGAGATATGTGAAATCTGCTTTATTATTCTCACACAAGGATAATATATGATTTGCGTGTTTTCCAATAAAAATTTTACATGTGACACTCAAAAGATGGCTTTGTTTTTCGTATTTCAAGTGTTGTTTCAAAGAATTCACTGTCGTTGAAATGTCCCCCCGCCGGTTCTGTAAAATATTCCACTGATTCGATGAATGTATGACGTTCAACAACACTTTCCTTCAACTGTTTTGTAAATGTTTCGATTCTGAAGGGAAGTGCTGCTTCTTCTTTGCTCTGGCTGCGATTTTATGTTGCTCTTTGTATGCTTTTCGAGCAGAACGTATAGCGTCAGGATTGAAGAGTAGAGGCGCTTTCTTTCTTCACTTGCTGGTCTATATACGAAAAGTATTCAGAATGTTTCTCCGATGGAATGAACAAATCCGCAATATTTTTGAAGAACTCTGGAAGTACCGTTGCTATGTTGGCTTGTTGTTCAACGACTGCTTGACTCATGATTGACGGATAAATTAGTACAAATCACTATGTTCAAAATATAATAATAACGTAATTAAAGATAGCGGAACGATGAGAGCAAGCAGATGATAAGTGTTGATTGAAATAATAACACAACAATCTGAGCACACGATACAATGACAGACGAGAGAGATAAATGAAAACAGTACAGCTGGCAGATATCTTAACGTCATACGGATGTGCTGACGCACTAACAAGAATTTAAAACAACTCGCCTAACGTACAATTAAAATGTCATTGTTTCACAGAGTAGTAGCAGCTGTTTGTTCTTTCATACATTGTTTCCTTTCAAATGTTTGAGTTGGAGGACACAGCTCCTTACACTGAAATGCATTTTATTCTTAAATGCGGGAAGCAGATGTTCTCTACAGTTGAATGACAATTGTAAAAGTACCTAAACTTATTGTTAAGAATATGTCAATTCCTTCAAAATATTTTTAGTCACATGATATATTTTAAAAACCTGAAAAATGGATAAAATTCATGAATTTGAAATTCTCAACTTTTATGATTTTCGGTGTCCGGTTTTACATGACCTGGAACGGACATGATTTTGGCGAGGGTGAAAATCGAACCGAAGGTTCTAGGGCTTCGCCCAATTGTAATTCTCAAATTTTGAGATTCTTAACTTTTATGATTTTCGGTGTCCTGGAACGGTCATGATTTAAGCGAGGGTGAAAATCGAACCGAAGGTTCTAGGGCTTCGCCCGATTGTAATTCTCAAATTTTGAGATTTTGAAAAATTTGAAAAATTGGGTATTTTTAAAAACGCCCAAATCGGAGCGAAGCTCCTCTGGCTTTAGCCGATTTATGAATTTAGGTCTTCATAACCTGAAAAAGGGTTCAAATTCATGAATTTATGTCGTTTTTAAAAAGTACCATTTTTGAAAAATGGTACTTTTTGAATGGACTAAATTCATGTATTTAGGTCTTAAAAACCTGAAAAAGGGTTCAAATTCATGAATTTATGTCGTTTTTAAAGATACTATTTTTTTGAATTTTAGGTGTCCTGGAACGGTCTTTTGCCCATTACTCCGGCTTCTCAAAGCTCAAAAACAGTCTGAATAGGGTAAAATAGGGTTAAAGATAGATCCAAATCTTAAATGTCCATACTTGTGATATGCAAGCCCTAATCAAATACTGATTAGGTCTATATAGCTTGTAAAGCTTCATAAGCTATATAACGGCAATTACCAAAGTTCCATCAGCTTTAAGTAGCCAAGAGTAGGAAAATGAAGCTGATCCTCAGCGCTCTAGTTTCCTCTCCAAATCATCGCTAGCACAGCTCTGGTTTCTATACATCGCACTTTTGCAACGCCGACTAGTGGACAGACTTGAGGCTATTTAAATAGGGTCAAGCGTTTTTTGGAATCAATGACAAAATCAATTTCGCATCGGAACTTAGTTCATCTGTAGTTGCTGCAATTTTTGAAAAAATCTAAAAAAAATTAAGACCAGAAAACAAGTGCTCTACAGAAATTAAGAACTTGTAGATTTGAACCTAATTCTGTTCAATGATTGTTGTTTTGCAAGTGAATCTCCAGGCCTACATCTAGTAGACTCAAGATCTATGAGAACTTCACACCGCTGGGTACATGTAGTATGGACTTTGGCCTTATCGACTTTCGGTCAAAAGTATGAGGCTGAATTCATCATGAATGCATTGTCTATTACATGCTGTATACATATACTGATGTCCTACTAATACAGTTATGTATTTACTAATCACCTGAAATATTAATCGATTCCATTCCATTAAAATGCGTAGAATAAATGAAAAAACGCTAAAAGATAAGTACTACCAATGTCCTGATTTTACTGTTGACCTGGGGCGACCACACAGAAACACTCAGTGGTAGTGCTAACAAATCTCGAGTACTGTCACTAATCCATTGAAATTTCCTGGTCATTAAAAGCTCACTATCTAACGATGTTTCTGTGTGGCTACCACTGCTTGTCAACTGATAGACCGGTGTATGTTTATTTCTTTGGCAGAATTTTTATTTTTGCCTAATCCATTCAAGTCCCGAAGCCATGCTAACAA
Source organism: Prostheceraeus crozeri (assembly GCA_907163375.1). Taxonomy (NCBI): domain Eukaryota; kingdom Metazoa; phylum Platyhelminthes; order Polycladida; family Euryleptidae; genus Prostheceraeus; species Prostheceraeus crozeri. The sequence continues at coordinate 2,102 of CAJQUW010001125.1, read as the reverse complement.
GTAGGGATAGGGTAGCCATCATGCACTCGCAATTCTCACTAGGTTAGGGCTAGTACAGTGGTCGGATTGAGAATTTTCAGGATTTTCGTGCCCACCCCTCGAAATTCGTGCCCATGCAGTGCCACCAGCTAAAAGAGCTTACCGCTTCACATGCATGACTATAAATCGTATTGTACAATCCTCATACTGTTGTTTTGAGTCCGTAAATGCACATTTGTTGCATATACATGTAATACTGAAAATATGCCGATGTCTAGAAATGCACTTTGTATTTAGCTACAAGTACGAATATTATTCGTGGTACGTATATTACGTGGAAAAGTTCATAAAAATAATTTCTGATTAGGGACAGCATTATCATCGTCAATGTCAAGGCAAACACTGATCCTTCTTATCATGAACTTTTGAAATAGTCTGTCTGATTCCAGATTTTTCTCATCCATTAGCTTCGACATTTCATTCAGAAGAACCTTCAGATTTGTATTAGATTTTCCTAAAACAGCTTACAGCCGAAAAAAACATATAATAGAATATACTATCTAAAACTGAAATCTATGTATAAAACTGCTAAAATTTCTTCTTGGAAATGGCCTACTATTGACCGGATGCCATGACTGCAAGAAGTCGTTTCATCAAAATTTTGAATTTTGTTTGAATATATTTCTATTAATTCATTTTATTGATTGAAGTACTAGTTCTGTCGGGGCGCTACGCAGAACGTATTTAGAGAATTAAGATACTTTTGTGTTTCTAGAAGTTTAGAAACTGAAACATTTCACATATTATCCTCTTCTTCGTCAGGTAAAATACGACAAATTGCTATTTTTGAGAACATAAAGCTCCGGGCCTTAGTTATAATGTATAGACTGCAACGTACGCCTGAAAACACGGCACCTGGTGCGTTCGATTAGGAAAAGAAATCGTGCGAAGAATATATATCGTATATTAAAAAGATTAATTTCCCCTTTAATTGTTCAAGTTCATAATCAAAATGAATCAATAATTAGTATGTCTTTGAAATAGAGAGCAGGAAATGTGCCATTGTCTTAGGAATTCGTGTTCCGCCTGCGGCGGTTAACCAAATCCCTCATTATCTCAGCTCTGAATGTCCTTCTCAATACACGCTGATGAGCAAGTCTTTCTTATTGACACCTAACAATTAGGGACCTGCGAATCGGTACATGATTCGCGAATCGAATCATAGAGAACTTTAATAGGCTATTTAAGCATGTTTTTAGCTACTAAGAAAAGAGGCCGATCTAATAGGAACAAATGATTATGCAATTTACATGGTTCTTGAAAGATGAGGTAACTCCTTGGCAATGATAAAGAGATAAGCAGTCAAAATAAATCGGCAACCTATTCGCGAGGCTGCATCCCATTCAGCTGGTCCCATTCAGATGGGTCTTTGTGTTCATTACATCATCAAAAGATGACTAAGCTATCGATTCGAGTTCCCAACCGGCTGGTCATGCAGTCTCAACGAGCTGGGAATTTTCAAGAAACAGCATGAAATTGGTTCAATCACATACTGTCAAAATAACTGACAATTATATCATCATGATAATTTGATAAGTTGAAAATTGATACCTCTAAAGCGGCCATAAACGCGGTACAACATTCATTTCCAAGCACTTCAATTCGTGGATGTCATTTTCACTACACCCAATCGATTTGGCGTGGAGTCCAGCGACTTGGATTGACAATTCCATATCGAGAAAATGAAGAAGTTGGACGCATAGTGAGAAAGCCCTCGGTTTGCCTTTTCTTCCAAAGGACAAGATTGATGAAGTATGGGTACGGGTGATTGGTGAGTGTCCTGAGGAATGTCAAGAATTTGTGGACTACGTCACTAAGACATATGTGGATGATTTGGATGCCATCTTTTCAAGAGAGATTTGGTGTCATTACGACAACAGTAGTGGAATCAGGACCAATGATGCATTTGGAGAGCAGAAAAGCAAAATAAGCTTCTTCACCTATCTCGGTTGAATGCCACATATCATGTAGCGGTATTATGGGTATATTAGTACTTAGGCCTATCATGGATTTTAAATTCTATTATTGATGATATTGTTTTCTAATAGTTTTCTTAATTATTG
>CAJQUW010001124.1:0-52547 GCA_907163375.1 Prostheceraeus crozeri | reverse complement strand
CAATCTGCAACCACTCAAATCGTGACATGATTTACAAACGAGATAGTGGCTATCACTTCAGTGATATTTGGAATCCACTTATTTCTTTGTACAGCAAAAAACTTTGTTATTCATTGACTCTTACATTTCATTTTTATTTATTCATCTTACTTATTAGAATTCATAAGTAGCAACATGTAGACATTACTTTGTGACACTCCTGCATTTATTTTCACAACTTGTGTCATAGTAACATTTGGTTTTGACTTGCCTTCAACTGTTGAGGTACAAGCCTGTGATTTTATACCACGTGATGAGATCTAGTCACTCTAGAATGCATGTTCAGCTTGTACACGCAAAATGCACTTTGCATGATTAAGACAGCAGACATCAGTGAAAGCATACGAGAATTCACGTGTATTGCAATAACAAGTTGTTTTTCGAAAATAAATTTACCGGAATTATAATTACGATCAGTTTCTTTGATCATGATGTTTTGCTTTTTCAGTGGCAGGTAGTTTACGATATGATCACGCCAAAGTAAATACTCTTATCATAATAAGGCTGAGCTTTACTGTAATAGTAACCCATCGAATTGCTAATTTAACAAACCATGCTACCTCTGCACGAATTTGTAAATTACTTCTCTTCCTTCTATAATGGAACTAATAATTCCAATGGATACAGTAGCATTGCATCCGTACCAGGGATGCGGAGTCGGAGTCCTATCATTTTTGCTGGATTCGGAGTCCTATCATTTTTGCTGGAGTCGGAGTCCTATCATTTTTGCTGGAGTCGGAGTCCTATCATTTTTGCTGGAGTCGGAGTCCTATCATTTTTGCTGGAGTCGGAGTCCTATCATTTTTGCTGGAGTCGGAGTCCTATCATTTTTGCTGGAGTCGGAGTCGGAGTCCTATCATTTTTGCTGGAGTCGGAGTCCTATCATTTATGCTGGAGTCGGAGTCCTATCATTTTTGCAGGAGTCGGAGTCGGCGCTCTATCATTTTTGCTGGAGTCGGAGTCGGATTCCTATCATTTTTGCTGGAGTCGGAGTCGGAGTCGGAGTCCTATCATTTTGCTGAAGTCGGAGTCCTATCATTTTTGCTGGATTCGGAGTCGGAGTCCTATCATTTTTGCTGGATTCGGAGTCGGAGTCCTATCATTTTTTGCTGGAGTCGGAGTCCCATCAAATGATTGGACTCCGGACTCCGGCCTATAACTAGACCCAAGAATACTGCATCCCAAAAAAATGATGTACTTTTTACATACGCTTTTGTAAACTTTTATTCTTGAGAAAGTTTGCACAACAAAGTAGCAATCATATTACAATAATGGACGCGAGTTGCCACATAATTTTTTGCTTTTTGCATTGTCACGATGATTACTGTAAGTACAGACGACGCATTTCCAATGGTTGTCAGTGTGTTGCTTCTCTCCAATAAGGAGATAGATGCTCAAGGACTTCCAAGAAAGCTAAAAATTGATTATTACATTAGAATGAAGACAAAACATATTTTAGACAAGAGATCTTCTCATTTTGATTACACGCTGTAGAGGTCATGCCGAAACGAAAAACAATATCCGCTGAGACTAAGTTATCCATCATTGACGGATTGAAGAATGGAGCCAAGCAGGCAGATCCCTGTCGAGAATACAAACTGTCTAAGAGTAGAAAAGCCACGTTTAATAAATCTGAAGATAACCTGAGAGAGTTCATCCATCGCGTCGATACTGATGAAGGCATGATAAGAAAGAAGCTTCGTAAGTCGGACGATCACGAATTAGATGAAGCTGTCCTACTTTGGTTCCAACAGTGTCGGGCTTCTGGTACACCTGTCTCTGGCCCACTCTTATGTGAAAAGGCAGAATTATTAGCGAAACTGCTTGAAATTAATTCCGAATTCAAAGCGTCCACTGGTTGGTTGTGGAGATGTCAAAAACGTCACGGTGTTCGAACCCTAAAAGTAGTTGGAGAATCCCGTTCTTGCGATTATGAGGCTCTTGATGTTTATCTGCCCGAACTGAATAGTCTTCTCAAGAACGAAGAATACTCTCCAGATCAAATATACAATGCAGATGAAACTGCGCTATATTGGAAATGTGTGCCAGATAGAACACTCGCACAAAAAAAACTGAGGATTCTGGATCCAAGGGTTTTAAGACGCGGAAGGATAGAGTTACTTTTTTTGTCTGCACGAATGCAACTGGAACTCACAAACTGAAACCTCTTTGCATTGGGAAGTCACGCCAACCTCGTTGCTTTCATCACGTCAATCTCCGAACGTTGCCTGTTCTCTACAACCATTCAAAAAAGGCGTGGATGACCCGAGAGATATTTCTGAACATTTTTTTCAACGACTTCGTTCCAGCAGTTCAACAGCACCAACGACGTTTAGGAATGATGGACGAGCCCTGTTACTGCTCGACAACTGTCCAGCTAACCCGCCTGCGACAGAACTTGTTTCGAATGATGGAAAAGTGCGTGTGGCCTACTTACCCAAAAACACAACGTCAGTAATCCAATCAATGGATGGTGGAATCATTGCAGCATATTCATCAACCTTCAAGAAGCAATATCGAAAGAAGATCTTGCGAGACATCGTTCTAACAAAGGAAACCAACTTTCTCGAATTTCTCAAAGTGTTTTCGCTCAAAGACATGATGAACCTTAGCGCAGACGCCTGGAGCAGTATTCTAACGAGTAGCATCGAGCAGATATGGAAGAAGACGCTGGGTAATGCCCTTCCGAATGACACTGATCATAACAGTCTACACGATGACGCTTACGATGAAGATGACATTGTACTCAATGAATTGATGTCGGATATAGACAGCCTGAACTTACTCGATGACGTTGAAAACCATGAAACTGTGATTGATACCTAGCTTCACATTGATGACGAGACAGAGATAGCTGTCACCCTGACAGAAGCAGAAATCGTCGACAAAGTCCTTCAAAAGAAACCTGTGTCAACCGATACCGCGCCAGATACAGAGGACGAAGATGAAAATGACAGCGGCGTCAACAATCCTCCACCAACTGCAAGTGAAGCTGCTTGAGCGATGGAAACTGCAATTTTATGGCTTGAAACCCAAGAAATCGAGTCTGTGAAAATCATTCAGATAAAGCAATTACTGAATTTATATCGTGGGGTCAGTTTGAAGAAAAATCGACAAACGAAAATTAGTGATTTTTTCAATAAACAGTGATGTACATGTACATTTATGCTGTATTTGTTAAAAATGAATACTATCATATGATACTAATGCCTGTATTTTTTCATTAATTTTATGAATTAATTCTTTACGTACCCGTATCTAAGATGTTAATTAACATGTACCGGTACATGTATTTGTATATACATGTTTATACTTCCATTACTCTAATGCATCTGTAAAGTAACTCAGGATATCAGCTGTATCAGCTTGGAAGCTTCTCAGACTTTATTCGATATAACGAACCCCTCGCTATAGCGAACCTTAGGCATGGACCCCATAAGGTTACTGTACAAACAAATTATTTATCCTCGTGCATACATGTAGTTGTCACTGCCTTGATGTCAACTTTCTCCGTCAAACAAAAGCACAGAGACAGCAGTGCATGCAAAGCTTGTAATAGTTGAAGGAATGAACCGTGATAGTGAAAAAATGATTGACTCGGTGATTTAGTAGAGAAGACAAGCCTTCCTAGCCTCGATCAAACCTACGCGCGTCAAAGGTCACATCAGAGACAAAATTAAAATTCTAGTTTGTTTGAGAACATTGTCTCTTGTCCTCACGGTAATCGTGTGTGATTGCTCCTCTAAAGCGCATATTAGAATCGAAAGTGTGCTCATAGTTTTTGGAGAAGGATGGGGGATTTCTCTGCCTGGTAGAGACTGAAGAAAAGCCGTGTAGAGCACACATCAACAAGATGGAAGCAGCCGAGTTGTATGCATGCAACTGAAAGCGACATTTGATAAACCTTTATCGAAAATGATTGATAATTGATACAGCAATTATCACTAAAGATAAGTTCAGGTAAGCCTATAATGATCATTTATAGGTTACCAGTTAATTTTTCAAAGAACTAGACTTTTATATGCTTGTCACCCGGAGTCCTATCAAAAGCCGGAGTCCTATCAAACCCGGAGTCGGAGTCCTATCAAAATGATCCCTGATCTGTACACTTGCGGATTGGAGAACGCCATCAGTCCGCATTAGGACTACTTCAATTAATAATTTGAATTATTAAGCATCCTTTTCCATTATAAATGGCTGCTGGGATGATTTTCATCACACAGTATCTCACATGTGATCGCACTCAAGTTCATTTAATGAAATCGAAGCTGTATACACATTGAGGATTTAATAAATGCTGAGTTCCTACTCTGCCTAAGACACTTACTGGTACTCTATGAGTTGGCCCCTTTTGCAAGTGTTTGGTTTACCTGCTCAAACTAATATCAAACAGTAAGTTGATTTTTAGTAAACGATGATGTTTGATTAAGTTTAGCAGATCGATATCACTAATCCCTTGAGTATCTTTTAGTCATCTTATCAAATACATGCGGAAATAGGGTGTTCATATAAATCAACGGCATTTGGTACAATATCAGTTGTACTAGGAGCCGGTTTTGCAATGCTTGATGTCACCTGAGATAGCTAACTTTAATGAAATTGGTTTATTCCATACGTAGCAGAACACTTACATTTGTCCACTGTTTCAAATTCATCTATCCCTATCGGAAATAGGCCTACATAGAGCCATAATTGCTCTTCTTTTAAGCCCTAACAACAGCTGTGGAGATATCAAGCTCATCAATCACTGCTGTGAAAACTTTGCCAACAGTCTGTTTTTTTGTAAAAAATATTTATACACTTAACTGCTAAAAACTATACACGTCCGAGCTTTCGTGAGCGGGCTCGCATTGTGAAGGAGTAAGGCAAGAGTGAGGGCATGCTCAACGTCTGGCTTTTTCGTGTCTTCCGTTGAGTGCTGGTCTTTGTTCTTCAATATGATTGGCTTCTGACAGTCTCGTCTCTATCGGTGATCTGCACCTGTCAATAATGTCTAGCTGGAAGTCTGTGATCGTCAAAACGTGCGCTCACTCCTGCCTTACTCCTTGACAATGCGAGCCCGCTCGCGAAAGCTCGCATGTGTATATAGTTTTTAGCAATAAAGTGTATAAATATTTTTAGCAACAAACTTTTTCTTGGGGAGACGACACAAATTGGTGTGATATCCACAATCAAATGGAGCGCCTTTTTTCAACAAGCGTTGTGTTATTCGATCAGGTCCTACAGATTTTCCACAATTTAAGTTAAGAAGCCTTTTAATACACATCAGTTTCTGCAATATGAAATTGAAGATGTTCATTGGAGATGCTGGCCATAACATCATCGGATTCCTGGTCAATATAATTGTAATATAATTAATAGTGTTTTTATAGAACACCTTGGACATTTCGATGAGAAGATTTTCAACGCTACCATGATCATTTATCAACTGTTCGAAAACATTATTCAGCTTCTTGCTTCCACTAGTAGCATTTGCAATTGACCACACATGCTTGCTTGATTTCACTTGCTTCGAAGCCCACGCAAGTTTGGCTTTCAAAATTTTTCTTTCACCTTCGGTTTAAAATGCTCATGCAGATCCCGCTTTTCACCCTGTGTGCCTCCGATCTAGGCCCTATGTTGATCTACGAATTCAAAACGGGAGACACCCAAGGTTTTTCCTTTACGGACATGGCAACTGTTTCACAATGGATAACTGAAGATGCAGAGACCAAGGGTGTGCAGAAAGCATCGTACATGGTGTCAACATTACTCTCAAAATGCAATACAAGTTTGAAAGACGATTTACATATTTCACGAAATTTGACTGTATGTGATCCCAGACCGAAACAAGTCGACGATTAAGTTCCGAAGCAGCATGACTTCGCAAAGGATCTAATATGATGCAATTGTGATCGGAGCTGCCCAATGGTGGACCCACTTTTGCCATTACGTCGTACAGATCACTCAGAAAATCATCAAGCCAGAGATGATCTAACAGCGAAACCTTCCTTGTTGCAGACTTAACATTAAGTTATTGGATGCGATGCTACAATTGATGTAAATATCTGATCTACCTGATATTCTTCCATTCAACCTGTCACCATAGACATCGCTAAAAAAACTGTGCTACGGATGCCGAATGACACAATATTTTCATGAGTGATTTATTCAAGCTTCTTCTACACAAAAGGTAGAAAATGCACCAACGTGTAGCCTCAACAATATAAAGTCAAAATGTTTACAACATTAATAATACAAATGATAGAAGCAGTTCAGAAACAAATACAGCACCGTGAAAGATTAGCGAATAGAGTTCATAAGTTGACTTAGTAATTCAGGCACTGTTGATTCAGGCAGAGTTGATTTCATTCTTAGTTTGACTTGACGAACTGGAGGGGACAACATGTGGCAGTCAGTGAACGTGTTTCCTTCACTCGATATCTGAAACATTACTTAGGCCACTCCGGACTTCACAGCTGACGGATAGAATCGCACAATATTCGAGAACACTGATTTCATCAAAATTATGTGGTAAGTATGGAAAAACCGTTTTAATCTGTTGTGTGCACAAAATTTGATTGTTTAATCGCATCACTTTGCTAGAAGTGCAAACTGATTCAATCAGATAGCATATGCAGAAACTTAATAAGTGGGCAAAAAGAAATTTTTAATACCTTACAGAGATAGGAAAAATAGTCGTGCGTCGCTTGCGGATTGCTCTGAATTCCTTCAAAATGCTCCGATCGCCATGACTCCTTCAGATTCGAAGAATTCAGATCATTGCGCAAAGGTTTTCTCGATAATGTTGGTCCTCTGATCATTTTAAAAAAGTTAGCAGGCGCATGAAAAAACGGTCACAAACTTCTCTGTAGAACCTCACATCGTCTGTGTCTCTTTGCTGTGTGATCCGGTTGATAACAGTCACTGAAACTTCGCACAATTTGGCGTGTTTAATGTTGAACTGGCTGCTCATTGTTCGATTGCTATGGTATTATGTCAGCAGATTGTGCCAGTTCATTTACGTTACATGTTCCAATGCTTCCTTTCTAGACAAACAGAAGAAGAGGCGACCTGTCTAATTCTGTGGTTGTGTGATTAAGCTTAGGCTGTTTTATACATTACTTCATAATTACTCAATAATTACAGTCCGTTTCATAAAAAGGATCATCCTAAAATTTGACTTAATAAAACATAAGTATGATACAGAAAGCATTTTTCATGTTATTTCATGTCCCTAATATATTTAAATGTCCTTATATAATCTGATAAGCTATGATACAGTAACGGTTCTTAAGATGCTAATATTTTGTGGCCCTACCCTTATTGTCAATGACATTACCAATTCGTCTAGGCATTGATTCGATGATATCGCTGATTTTTGACTGATCTAACTTTCCCCACTCTCTTTTTAACAGTGACGTAAGTTGTGATACGCCATCTGTAGGTAGCAGTGAACGACGAACGTTACGTTTTAGAATACTCCATACATTTTCTATGGGATTCAGATCAGGAGAACGAGCTGGCCAAGATAATGTCCTAAGCCCTAATTGAGACTTGCATAAGTTGACTCTACTACTCCTGTGACACGTAGCATCATCATCTATAAATAACTTCTTTTTGTATGCTGATCTGATAATTCGATCTGAGAGGGCCTCTTACAGCTCTTGAAATTCGACTCAATAAGTCTTCTACGAATAGTGGACTTAGAAATAGACGAGACTAGTGCAGCCATTTCAGTTAACGAGAGACTTGGATCAACTTCAACAAATCTCAAAATTAGGCGGTCTCTACGTTTGGATGTTTTGCATGGACGGCCAGAGCCCTCTTTACGACAGAGTTGAAAATCATCATTATGCCATCGATGCACATTTGTGTAAGGGACATTTAGTCGCTTGCTTGTAGCTCGCAAAGAAAACCCTGACACTTTGCCTTTTGTGAATGCGATTTCGTTATTGTTCATTTGTGCTTTGTATTGTTTTCAACCGGTAAGAGATAGATTTCTAGCTGAAAGCAATCAGGAGTGCTGCCAACACCACCGCAACGAAGTCAGGAAGCTATGGAACATGAAGTCCAGTTAATCACATGTAGCAGTTACATTATTGTTGATGAATAATGGTGCTATACTGGCTCTGATTGACCGATTTTCTTTATTTTTGTTTTGCTTGATAGCTTTTGGCTTGTAAAATAACATATTTCATAACAAAGGAAACAAATGTAATTTTATAAGAGTGAGGTATGATTTTGTGTAACATTGCTAAATGAAGATCAAATTATCAACTACTTTTTTATCTATAACAGGAAAACAACTCAATATTCATGCTTGAAATTTCCAACAATGATATTAGTAAAGACAACTGACATATCTTCCAAATTTCAGAGATATTCGTTCAAGTTTGGCGGAGTTAGACAAAGTTGAAGTTAAGGCGATGTTTAAGGGTGATCCATTTTTTATGAAACAATCTGTAGTATCTATATTTCACAGTACATTAATCTCCATGATTATTGCTTCCATAGTAAAGTCTATACTTTCCAAAGAGTGCATAAATTTCAAGGAGTGCGATAAACATTGTCTACTTATATTTCTAAATCTATGGTGCAATGATATAGGAATAATGGCAGTTTGTACAGTGCTGCCTGCTGTGGCACCAATGGCATTACCCTGCCGTCATTTTTCCATACTTATAACATAGAAGTTACTGCTAAGATCATAGACTTCTAAATTGTAGAAGAATGTTCTGTTACAGGAAGTCTATGGATAGTTTATAGGTAGTCTATGGATAGTCTAGGTAGACTATGGAAATACCACATGATTTCTCGGTAAGTAATGAACAAATTGTCGACCCCTAATGTCTGATTTGTACAATACTTACATTGAAATCTCATATTATGATATTCCGACATTGTTACTGAGTAAGTAGGGTTGTCCGCCGCTATTTCACATGTCATTTTTCTATGAAAGTCGTTCATATATCTCCAAATCTAAGTTAGACGCATGATTAAGGCCGTCTAATTAGCTATGTAGTACCATTGAGGTAGGAGCATTTCACCGTCCATATGCGCATTCCCAGTGAAAATGGCAGTGAGGTGATTCCAATGGTTCACAGTTTGAACTGATAGATATCTCAAGCTTTACATACTTCAATGTTCTGAGCTACATGGGCTATGTAGAAAATTATCATAGATTTGAGTCTTTTACAGATCAAAACCTTGGATTTTGATATCATAGATTTTAGGTTCAGTAACAATGATATGATGACAGCTATGTTTTGAGGGCGTCAATGGCAAATTAGAGGGCCGCGTTAGCGGCCCGACAATTTGCCATTGACAGCCCGAAAAATGTAGATGTCATAATCATTGTATGCCATGTTGCGAAATATTTATATGGTTTCATTTCCAGGCCATGAATTTTCCGGGCCGTTAATGAATTTCTGGGCATTATCAAAGATATCAGTCTTATATACATGGTATACAATGCATATATTACCTTTCAAATGATCAGGCTAAATCGTCTGGCGCCACGCGCCGACCAAGCTGTCATTTGAAAGTTATATCCCTATCTATGTCCCTTTCCGGGAGTTATTTTTATTTTCAGGGAGTTATTATAGAACGTAATTCCCATCAATTGAAAGGGTATATTTACATAGAAAAATGTTCAAGATAAAGTACATAGATAAATGACAATGCTATACACTTGTAGCCCATACTAAAATAAGCAAATGACAGTAAGCATAGAAAGAAATAGAACAGTGTTCATGACAGATTAGTCGTCCTATATAACTGTTTAAATACGTTATAACAGAGTGGAGCTAAGATATGAATTACTCATGATCCCAAGTTTGCAACAGCAATGAACAAACTAAAATTTTACTTCTCCTTTTGGCCTCGTTAAAAGAAGCCAACCGTTTACTCTTTTTCTTGTGACGTCATCTCGGTATACTGGAGCATGGCGTGCACCAGCACATGAAATTACTTAAATGAATTACTTGTAATCTAGAACCACACCCACTGAACCAAATAAATCATAGAGACAAACACTGTTCTTGTCACTACCTGTAACTCAAAGGAAAACGAACAGGGTTACTGCGCAAATGAGAATTAATATTCTAAAGTAGCAATAGAACTTGATTGGCGAACTAATTCTCTCTTGCGCAGTAACCCTGTTCGTTTTCCTTTGAATTACAGGTAGTGACAGGAACAGTTTTTGTCTCTATGATTTATTTGGTTCAGTGGCTGTGGCCTAAATTACAAGTAATTCATTTAAGTAATTTCATAAGCATTTGTGTTGGTGCACGCCATACTCCCGTATACCGAGATGACGTCACAAGAAAAAGAGCAAACAGTTGGCTTCTTTTAACGAGGCCGAAAGGAGAAGTAAAATTTTAGTTTGTTCATTGCTGTTGCAAACTTGGGATCATGAGTAATTCATATCTCAGCTCCACTCTGTTATTACGTATTTAAACAGTTATATAGGACGACTAATCTGTCATGAACACTGTTCTATTTCTTTCTATGCTTACTGTCATTTGTTGAACGACGTGGGCCAAACATCAACGCGCCTCTAACATTCCTTCGTGCACAAAAGCAGTCAATTACAATTTGGTTCACCTCCACTATAAAAATTGTTCATTACTTTGCAATTTGAGAAATACAAGTTTCCAAGCTTGAACTGTTTAGAGTTGCTGTCTCTATCAATACTTTTGGATGAACATGCATCTTGGCTGGAAACTGTCACTTGTGAATGATGGAGAGACAATTGACTGTCTTTTATAAGGACATCAGACGTTCTTTTGTATGTTCTGACTCCCATCTGACGTATGCCCAGTGCGCTCCATTATGATCTGCTCATCCACCTTTTCTTCAAACATTCTTGTTGCGCATGTCGCCCTCAATGAGTGGTTAGTTCTTTCCTTTATTCCTGCTTCATTGCAAATCAGTGTTGTCATCTTGTTCGTTACATTCTTCCCAAGAGGTCTGCTGGTGTACCAATATGACGTTGTCTTCCAATGTCTTGATGGATACAAGTAGAAGCGGTCTATATTGGGAGGTCTAACAGACAAAAATTTCTCGAACAGCTCGACATGCTTCAATTTGTTGTTTTCGTTGTGAAAATAGCAACGTTCATTTGTACTTTTTCTTCTATCTTTCAGACCTCCATTGCACGTCTTCCCAGTTACTGGGCTGTATATAAGACACTTTACACCATTTCTCGAGTCAATTTGAAACTGGTTGATTGTCAACTTCGTCTGCTCCTCGCCACCTCTCAGTGCGAAGTTGATGCCATTCAGATTAAATAATGTTCTTGCTCATCTCTCTGGAGTGTCTCCAGCAAGAATTTCTGACTTAACAATTTCTTCCTCGTCAAAAATTGAGATCGGTTTGTGTTTGTACAATTCTTTGGTGGCAGTGATGATGTTGACCTTTTCATTGATGCATCCAGTGCGTCAGTGAAGCGTTTTGTTTTATAAGAGTTGAATAAATTGATTTCTGGATGCTCTTTTCTTACAATATTTTGAAGTCCTGCAGCAATAGAAAGCAGACTTTCCCGTGGATAAGAGGTTCCGTCTTGCTTTCGGACTTCGAGTATGAATTTGGATAGATAGTCGTTTATTTCGTCATTATTGAAATGTTCTAGTTGTTGCACATGACTGTCAATTTCACCCGCTTTGACTTGTTCCTCGCACCATGTGTTGAAAATGTTCTTAACCCATACATTCCTTCTTTTCACGGATGTTGCCTGAGCATTATCAATTTGTGACTCAACATTAACTGTAGCGAATCTTCTAGAGGAGTTCTCAGTCACATCATGTTTGTCGTGTCGCTCCCCTTTTCATAATAGGAATTAATTGATTGGTGGTCTTGGTGGTCTTGCAAGTTTATCCCACTTTGCAACATTTTCTCCACATCCTCTTTTGCCAAACAATTTGGGTCAAAATCTCCAACAAAATCAGCAGAAAAGTCAACAAGAGGATTGAATATCACGTCGTCTAGATTCATCGTCCCGGAATCGTTATGTGGAAATAGATAAATGAATCAATGAATTACGATGTCAATGGATTTGAAAACCAGATTTCTTAGTGTGGAATCAATGGTATCATAGCAACTAACACAGTTTGGATTTTATATCATAGAAATTTAGCTTTCCGGGAGTTAACTAAATAACTCCCGGAAAGGATGAAATCTATGAGTCTATTTAGACAAGCAATAAGTATATGATATCTACCTGATTCTAGGAGTTAACCAGTGATAATCTACGAGTCGGAGCGCAGCGAAGACGAGTAGATTTCATGGTTTAACTCCGTAAATCAGGTAGATATCTTATTTAAACCACTGATATCTACTAAGATTTCCAAAATGGTTTAGGGTTAGATGTCATTATGGTATTAAGATATTTAAACCGTTGATATCAACAACACATTGATGTAACATATCTACATTATAGCCATAAATTATTACACCACAGTAAAAGGTTTTTACTATTAAGATTTCCATGATATAACACATATAAAGATTTCTATAGATGTAAGCTATGGATTTATGTGTCCGTGATTTAGTTCATGCATGAACATAGTCCTAGTTTGATTTGCTGTTTGAAAATCAAAAAGCAATATCAAAATAGTCCATGATCAAAAGTATCCAATATCATCTTTTACTTAATCAGTCTTACGGTAAAAAAGAATTGAAAATGAGCAGTATAAGCAGATTTGCTACAACTACAGAGGAAGAAAGGAAAAAGAATTTGGAAGAAAGGATACCTTATAATACATTAAAGAAACAGAAGTGGGCACTGAGCATATTTAGAGAATGGCAACAATTCTGGAAATGTCGATTAGATGGAAGCTTAAAAGTCTATAAAGATATTGATGAAATGACCGCCTATGAATTAGACCAATGTCTTCGCGTTTTTTTATGTGAGGTTAGAAAAACGGATGGAACTAAATATCCTCCCAAAACACTGAAAGAGATGGTTGCAATGCTGCAACATTATTGTAATAATGTTATGGATAAAAATTGGTCAATATTCTGCGATAAAGACTTCAGTGAATCAAGAAAAGTGTTAGACGGTGAGATGAAGGCAAGTGCAAAGGAAGGCAACGTAAAGATAACCAAAAGAAGTGACATAATATCTTTCAACTCTGAAGAGAAATTATGGACTAACGGGCCTAACGGGCTGGGAACGAGTTCCCCTACACAGCTACAGAACACACTCATTTATGTTCTAAGCATTGAACTAGGGTTGCGTGCTGCTACGGAGCACAAACACTTAACTTTTGGGGATCAAAACGATCAATTGCGATTGATAGAAAAAGATGGCGTGGAGGTGCTTCAGTACAAAGAAAACACCTCTAAATCTCGTTTATTTGGGATCAAACAAGCCAGAATGGAGCCAAAAGTCGTACATGTGCTGCCAAACTTTGAAAGCCCGGAGAGATGTCCAGTGAAGATCTACAAAAAGTTTGTCCATTACAGAGAAAATGTCAAAGAAATAACGTCCTTTTATCTTACACCTATACAACAACCCAAAAATGAAACTTGGTTCAAAAAAACTCCATTAGGTATTCATCAAATTGAAAAAGTAGTCAAGAACGTAATGATGAGCATAAAAGCAAAAGGTAACTTTACAAACACAAGTACAAGAAGAACTGCAAAAACGCGAATAATAGCATCAGGATTACCAAATGAAGTAGCGAAAAAGCGTATTGGTCATGTATCAGAGGCAGATCTAAATTACATCGACATGGGATCGATGAACGAAAAGGTGACCCATGCATTGAGAAAAAGTGATGCTCAGGCACCTACATGTAGTCGTCAATGTCAACCAATGTCAACCAATAACCAATGCAATAATGAAAAAGAAGGAATTTCCACAGAAAATGTATCTTTTGGCGGAAATTTTCAAAACTGTTCTTTCAACATTTATATTCGTAAAGACTGATCACTATACTTGAAAATCACATATTTAGAATGATATTGTTATAGTTGATAGTAATACAATTACTTACATTACATTTGTTTTGCAGTACTGAGATTTCCCAGCAGTTCATAGATAGTGATTGCAGGAGGTTAAATGCAGGAGTTAAACGCTGATAACCTCCTACCGATTATACATTACAAAGATATAGACACCTACTGATGTCAGTGGTTTAAGTAATATTATTACACTGACTTCGATGTATTACACGGTCAGAATCTACGAATATGATGCTACGGTATTCTCCGAGCCGAAGGCGAGGAGAATACCATAGCATCATATGAGTAGATTTGAGCTGTGTGATACATAGAAGTCAGTGTAATAATACTATGTGTTCGCTGAATGATATCTCATGACTCCATGGATATATTTCATATTTGAATTCATGAATTTTGAAACAGCTTAATTATCTAAGCAAGCATTCCTTTCTTCACTTTTGACTAATCAATGACATAGGAATGACGTCGAGATTTGTAAACATGTCAGAGGAAGAAGTTAATTCTGATATCGATAATAGAATACCAAAAAGTACTTAGAATAAGATGAGATGGGCATTCAAGCTATTTGTCACCTGGCATGACCACTGGAAAATAAGAATTGACGATAATGTTTTGAAAGTATATAAAAATGTGAAAGAATTTACACCAAACGATCTCAATCACTGTTTGAAGTACTTCTTCGCTGAGGTCAGAAAGGTTGATGGAGATATGTATCCTCCAGAATCGTTGAAAGGCATTGGTGCGATGCTACAGCTATATTTCAATACAGAAATGAAATGGAAAATTTCTATTTTTACGGACATTGATTTCAAAAGTGCTCGTGATTCCCTTGATGCTCAGATGAAAAAATCAGCTCAACGCGGTAACGTAAAACCAAAGAAAAGAGCATTGCCAATTGATCTAGAACAAGAGAACGAATTGTGGGAAAATGGTAGTTTTGGAATTTCAAATCCAGATCAGCTAATCCACACACTTATTTATCATTTGGGAGTTCATTTGAGCCTTAGAGCGGCTAAAGAACATCATGATATGGAATTTGGAGACGAATCTCAATTAATTCTTTGTAAAGACAGTGATGATAAAGAATATTTGAAATACGTTGAAAGAATGTCAAAAAACAAGCGTTATGGATTAAAATGTGCCAGAATGGACCCCAAAGAGACTCGAGTTTATCAGAACACGGACAACCCAGATCGATGTGTGATCAAATTATATAAAGAGTACATTCGACATAGACCAGATGGTGCGTGCAAAGCATTTTATCTGACGCCCTTACAGAAACATCAAATAAAAGGAGCTGTTTGGTACAAACGCTGCCCAATGGGGATTCATAAAATTGAAAATACCACTAAAACGTTGATGAAAAATATTGCAAAAGACGGCGAATTCTTTACGAACACTTCTTTACGACGCACTGCTAAGACTCGACTTGTACAAGGCGGCATATCCAAGGAGGTTGCAGCACTCAAAACAGGTCGAATCAATGAAAAAGCAGATAGTGCCTACATTCATGCCGAGGTATTCGAGAAAGATATGTCGAAAGTGCTGTATGGATCATATGAAGCTACAACAAACAATGTTGTATCTACAAACAACACAAACACACGAGAAAACAAGTCTATCAATTTTTATGGATGTACTTTTAACAATTGCACTTTATGATGTGTTACTCTATTATTTGTATTGGGTTGGAAACTAAGCTCAGACTCATCTCGTAATTATTAATAATTTATTAGTCATCTGTAAGAGTGTATTAGTGGTTTAGAAGTCTAAGACAATTCCGTCTTCAATTTTTTGAATCTGGCACATCTTCTAGCTCTCATGGAGCATTTAAGAGCTAATTCTTTTCGCTTCGGTGAGTCAGAACTTAGTTTTCAATCATAGTAATGTTTCAATCGTTAAAGTGTGTTATAACACATTACAGGTAATCTACTCCCAGGTAATCTACTGCAGTAGATTACATGAGAAAGATATTGCAGTTCAAAATATACATGTTGAATATGGATATCTAAGCGTATTTTACTCAATTATAATCGACCGCCTAATTGCATTAGGGGCATAGCACATGAGGCGAATACATAGAGATAAAAATCAAATAACGTACAATTTCTCGGGAGATATCAAGTTAATTCAGGCCTTCGGGAATTAACGTAGAAATCTCCCTCGAAATATGTACGTTATTTGATACGCAATATATCTTCATTCTTTATTGCACTCCTTCTTTGAAACACATTAGCACATAGAAAGCCTTTCATCCTCTAAAACGGTGAATTCTGCATGGAAATTTCAAGAAATGCCGTTGATATCAACAATTCCATGACAAATAGAGGAAGATTTTTGATAGCTAGAAAATTCAGGGCTACCGCACAGAAACAGTGTTAGATAGAGAGTTGTTAGTGACAACTGACATTAGCTGATTGCAATCGGTGAATGATACTGCAAGAAATTTATTAGCCTAACAGTGCTTCGGTGTGGTCGCCGTTTATGGTCATACAATCTGAAGATCCTGTGAAATATAAAGTTGCTAGGGATGTCTATGACTAATGTGATATAGAACTCGGGATACACAACTCCCTAAGAGTGGAGAATTGACTGTGGGCCGAAGTTTTGCAAAGCGCAACACTTGCGTGGACAGTTTTATCCTTATGAAAATGCATGTAGTTAAGTGATGTCGGCATTAATGTGATGTATGGCATACACATACGCATTACACAGGTATAAATTGAGCTGATTATTATTAAATTGGGCTATCTTATCTCGGTTTGCTGTCATTGTTTAATGTTTTTGGACAAGCTTAACATCAAATTCCTAAACAAAGTCTGCAAAATGTGAATAATATTTTGGCGGTATATTTTTTATTCGCTCCCTGATTATAGATGGTGCAGATGAGAAGCTCCTGTCCATATCGCAGATTTTCTGTGTTTTTTTGCTCTATGCTCACACTGTCAAATAGTTATAACATTGTGTAGGTCATCATTAGACAATGATTTGCATCGTATGGTGTGCTGGCTTAATTTTGGAGTTGAGACAATTTGAATTGCTTCAGAGATTTCAGAATGAATGCAGTTGTGGAATTATTCCAGGCATCGAACTATTTGAAACCATCACTATCTTTTTGGAGGAGTACTTTCTTTAAGGAGTTATGAATATATTGGACGATGCATTCAACAGTCAGAGTATTGTTAAATATCAGGCAGAAAATGGCTCCCAAGGCACAGGAATTTTATCGTCTTGCAGCTTTGAAGGACATTGCACAGCAGTGGTGTATCACAGGTGCTGCAATTGCTGCATGCACGCGAAAAAGTATTATTTCTATGACTTCAAATGCGTGTTAATGTATGTAAATAATTGCGATCACATTTGCTCATTGATATGAATTGTTGTACTATTATTTTCGTCATTGCTAACCAATAGAAGTAGAAAAGAATGTCCGAATTTATGAACTTCCTCGCTTTATATAAATCTCTCCAACACCGCACCTGAAATCTTCTAATTCTGGTTTCTCATTGATTGAGACGATCGCTATAATTGTGCTTCCTTATTGATACCTTTATGCGCGTATTGATGATTGTAGACAGTGTATTATCAAATTTTGCCGTAGGGCTACAACAAGGAAGATTTCTACAGATGCTTTCCCTTGATGATCTCTCATATTCCGATGACCTGCATGTAGACCGTTGTACACGTAGCCTTCATGTAGGCAGTCTGCATGTCGAAATCAAACCAAATAATGAAGTCGGTATAACACAAAACCAAAGCTTGCAATGTACTATGCATGTTTATCTGATCTCCGCAGCGTCTCAAGAATATCTGGATATGTCTTGGGTGGAAAAATCACATCATAAATCAATCCAGTCTGCGCTCTGCATAGTGATGCAACAGGCTAGCATGTTTTTACAATCAGTATAATATGACTTGCTATTTACGGAAATTAGATTTAGATAGTGGGCCACAAACATTCTTTGTTCATTAGGTTCTTCAAAATTCAGTTGAAGTTGTCGTCGTCGTTACATTCTATCTGAATCACTTGAAATGCTCATTATAATCTTCTGAATACTGTTATATATGACTGGCCAGCATTGACATATTCTGTGAAAATCAAAGAAATGTTGTTAATAAATTGACAGCTACGTTGAGTTACATGAGTTACGTCGACAACAATATTAGCAAACTCTGCAGGCAAGTTCTTCACTAAGAAATTGAAATGAATCTTCAATCATTAGACCAATCAATTCAACTTGTCGACGTCTTATCGAAGATGTAAAAACTCCATGTTTATTATGCAGATTTTTCTGAATTTGCGTTAGACAGGACAACAATTCGTGTTATCACTTGAAAGCTTGTCAGTCCCCGCTAAGCCATTTTTCAGAAGGTTATTGAAATTAGTGCAAAATATCGAGATTTGAGTAGCACAATGACAAAATGAATGACAAAATTTGGCAACAATACAAGCCACTTTCTGATTTTCTACACAGACAATCCATATTTTCTCAACGGTTGACAGCACTACGTTTGGAAAGCATTTATGAGATCAGATTAAAATAACATTGCAGCAATGTTATATTTATATGCCTATTTAGAGGTCAGCAATGATCCAACTGGAGGTCGCGTTGATGACCGAGAAATAGGCATATGTAATTACATTGTTCAGGTTATCTATGGTGCTATACAGAACTATGCCCAGTGTGATGTATCATGGACGCCTAGATATATGAAGCACCATATTTCATTTCATTTTAATCTGCGTCAATTAAGACAATATATCTAGCTTATGTGTGCTTCATATATCTAGGCGTCCATGGATGTATCAGAGTTATCGGTAAAATTTTATGTAATGGTTAAAGGAGGTTTCATTGATATTTGCTGAAATAATGAGGACAATTATCTGTTAAAATTCCCGAGGGCATAGCCCGAGGGAATTTTGACAGATAATTGGCCGAGATATCTCAGCAAATATCAATGAAACTCCTTTAACCGTTTTAAACTATGCCAGTTTATCTCTATTCGGGTAGGGACAAATTAACAATCTTATAGTTGATCTCTATTCGGGGAGGGAAAATTAACAGGGATGATTAACTTATGTTTAACAGGGACAGGGATATTACGGGATTTAATGAGATCTCTAGATAGCAAAAAATACATTACTAGATAAACTGGCATAGTTTAAAGAGGTTCAATTGATAAATCTATGATATTATTTTAATTACCTTAGCCATTTCATGACCGCGTTTTTCATCATCGTTGACCGCTTATTAGCAAATAGTACCATAGTGATAGTCTGAACAATGCATAGAATAAAATAATTAGAAAATCTGGGAATATAGGCCAAGTGTTTATATTGACAGGGAATATAAAAAATGTTCGAATTAGAAAAAATTATTACAAACTCCGATTCGTATTTCATTGACCACCGGTCAATATCATCAGGGAGTATAATGCATATAATTTCAAATCAAACATAGAAATTTCCACTGTCATAAAAAACTTCAGCACACAGTCAATTATACACTCTTTGGGAGTTGTGTATCCCGAGTTCTATATCATATTATTCATAGACATCCCTGAAGTTACTAACGCAACTCGTGCTCAGACATGTTGTTGATCTCGAAAAATCCAATAAAGATGGCTACTTTGCACTTGTTGCGTAAATAACGGTTTCTGAACATTTGATGCGACTTTGATCAGTTATCTCCTGAGCATTGAAGTTGCAATTACTTAAGTGATGCTTTGATGCTGCGTTTGATGTCTTATATTCTTCATTGGAGGGTTCGACTTGCTTCTTATTGAAAAACATGACTTCACTTTACACGTAGTTGCAGTTAATGAGGACATCAAGGTGGGTTAGCTAATCCTATATCTATGCATCTATAGATTACAGTTTTGCTTACTCATAAAGTCATGAAATTTGATTGCATCATCAGCTCCACACTGCAAACCGTAGACCGACAATTATCCTACAAAATTACTGACAAAATCAACCGACGATTGTCACCTCCAATATCCTGCGATATCCGACGAATTTGTAGGTTCTCCACCGACATCGAAACAGATGCTTTGTATGCAAATTAACTAAACAAAAACTGTTGAATATTGATTGATTTTTTCGATTAGTGATTGCTTGACTTTTGGGCAATCTGTATTATTGTGTGGCAAAATCATGATTTATTTTGATGTAATTTAATTAATTACCTACGTTTTTGATAAAATTTGAGCTAATATAATTCATTGCTATTCAATTGGTCGCTTTTTCAGATATTGTAGGTGTTCAATGGCAATCATCCTACAAGAACTAACAATGACTGACAAAATAGATTTTGATTCCCCGACCGCACTCGCCTGACCTTTAGCTGTCATTCTCTTTCGATATTCAATAAAACTACGACAGACCTTTGTTGTCAATCTACACTGTGACGTAGTCGTATGACATGCTGATATGCTGTCTCGCTACAATATGAACGCTGTTAGCGTTCTGTCAATAATAATAGGACAATATGCTGTCGATATCACCTAGAGATGACTTCTGCCTTCACTCGCATTCCTTTTGAACCGTCAGCGTGGCCTAGTGAAGAAGGTGCGAGCTCGTCTCCACCGCGGACTTCGGTTCGATTTCTAGGTCAGGCGAGTGCGGTCGGGGAATCAAGGGTGTTGGTGTCTTGTATTGACTTAATAGCTGTCATTCTCTTTCGATATTCAATAAAACTACGACAGACCTTTGTTGTCAAAATAGATTTTGTAGGATATATGTCTGTCAATTCGCCCAAGTTCTGACAAACCGTCGTAAAGATTAAATTAGTTGTCTGACAAATCGTCGTAAAGGGTAAATTACCTGTGTGACAAACCGTCGTACGTCAAAATTGACATTTATCAGGAGGATACTTTTAAGATTTTTTGATGTTTATTTTTTGAATAATCTGTTCAACTATTGTGACTGAGTACATATGGAACCATAAGATTATGATATCTGATATTCATTGTAAATATTTTTCAATATATTTTACATCATATTAGCTATAAAATTCAAAATCAAAAAAATTAACTTACGACGGTTTGCCAGACAGGCGATTTACCCCTCACGACGGTTTGCAAGAACTGTGATTTACCCTTTACGACGGTTTGTCAGGCAGCTAATTTGACCTTTACGACGGTTTGTCAGACAGGTAATTTACTCTTTGCGACGGTTTGCCAGAACTTGGGCGAATTGTCAGTCAACGGTTTACAGTGTACTGACACTAATGCAGTCATCCACCTATCTAGAGTAAAAATTAGTGCAAAGTCCTCATTCAACCAAGTTTGATCGACTTGAGGTATGTAGAAATTTGCAAAAAAGACAAGGAAGATCCCAACCATGTGCCATAATCCGGGGCCTACTGACACCTTCCTAATTTTGCACACAAAGGACTTGACAGCATGGATTCGTAGATCTTCAAACGCTGAATACAAAATCAAAATTTAAAGTATCGCAGCCAGTCGCTTTCGATCATAGGTAAAGTTAAACGAGTACATTTCATGTTTTGACCTAATTTTGGCGATTTTACTCATTTTGTAGAGGCTCTCAGACATCAAATACTGAATCATGTGACTCACTTCAACTTTTATATCGAAGTTGATGTTCTGAACTGAACCATGTTTTACATTTCATAGCATTCTAATAAATAGTTTCTTTTCTGCAAAAGAGAATCTTCGAAAATTGCCATGTGTTTCACAATCCATAGACATTTCTTGGATTTTACCATTGAATTCCAATGGCAATCCTTCAACCTTACCTATAACCGAAAGCGACTGGGTGTGACACTCAAGAATTTGATTTTTGCATTCAGCGTTTCAAGATCTACAAATCCATGCTGTTAAGCCCTTTGTGCGTGAATTTAGGAAGAAAGTGTCAGTAGCTCCCGTACTACCAGCATGAGGGATCAAATTCCATCACACAATTTGACCTGGTTGGATGGAATGCATCTCGGCATCCCACCTCTTCAGACCGCCACTGATACTCAATTTGCAATACAGAGAACCTATAAGCAGCAGCGAGATGCAGACAGTTGTCATTACATGCTCCCTGTGATGACGTCATATCAATGCGACTTATCATTCTTGCGACTATGAATCGGCCTTTATGCTAGAGAGGAATAGGACAAAAAAGCGACAAGAGGTCGAGTAGCCTCTCACACCTTGGATGGGATCAGAGTAGGCCTACATTAACAAAGTAGATAGGGACTGAGAAGACATGCATGCAGAGAAGAATGCAACCTGTTAGTGATACTCACGGATCATAAGTATTGCAACAACTGCAGCCAAAATCTTCTCCATAGTTAGGTCTTCCGTGCTCTCAACGCAACAAGTGTTGTAAAGTCAATGATCTGAGCACCAAAATCAGTCACTTATATTTCCATATTGGTTGTACGAGTTCCTACACCACGTGTCATTTAGCAGAACATTATCAGTACATTATCCCGATCTGTAATCAATACTGAACAAATATCAATTATTCACCTCCAAACTAAAGTCACTATCATACTATATTTGATTTTGGCAATTCTTCTACTGTACTGTCAATACTGCTTCGAAATAGCAGGAGATCCATTATTGTAGGCCACTAGAAATACAACACGTCCATTTAGCATTCGACCATACCCGCGATTTGGCTCTGTGTGTGTGTGGATTCTATCGATTTGTTGACAACAAGTATTGTTTCAAACCACATACGATTATGACTAATCTGTCACTCATGAAATGCGTGGGAGGGAGTGTACTTTATTCACGGCAAATTCATGCATGTGACTTACTTGATTTTGCAATTTAACGCAGCAAGTAAAATTGCCACGTGTTGTACTTGTACGAATAATGTTAGTTTTCTAAAATTAAGTTAATATCTGTATTATCAAAGAGATACAAGAAGAGGGAACAGATACAAGAAGTGCTCTAATGCTGATATTAAAACCTATTTTTTAAAAACATGGTCTGATAGTCGTGCTTTGCTCATTGTTTCAAACCTAGTTTTCAAACATTGAATATGTAAGAGGTTAGACAAGAGTTTTATACTGCGATACGAACTTGGTTGTTAACCTTGTATTTAAACATGTTAGATATCACGTCTTTAAGTATGATTTCTACAAGCAAAGTACAATTTGTCGCACAGTAGCAGGGCAAGAAGTCACAGCCCAGCTTGTGTCAATTCACTTGCACATAGGCAGTCGTATTTCAGAGGCCACAGGAGAGCCACGAGAAACTTTTTGGCTGAAACAGCGGATGGGCATCGCCATTGCCAGGGGTAGCGCTCTAAGTGTTAGCCTAACAGGTGCTAAGGCAGCTTCCTGACTTTGACTTTTTTATCTCATATATTTGCTATAATTGCTTTTTATTAATATATAAAATATTTATCTTGTGCCATACGATTCTCTGACATAGCTCGTGACATAGATCGTGAAATCGCATAACCACGTGATAGTCCCTTGCAGTAAAAGGAACATTTGAAAGATCAGAAAACCCGTCTGAACCAGCGGGTGCGATTCAGAACCGTTCGACTCAGTGCACAACTAATCAAAAATCGCGCGATTCTGAATATTTTGAGATTTTCTCAATCTCGGTCTCAGTCTGGCTGACATATTATCTTTAATTTCTAGACCATTAATTTCATTATGAATTCGATAATTTCTATCATAATGTGGACCAGGGTTGGAACCGGCCGAGTTTTTAGCGGCCGGGGCCGGGCCGGGCCGGCGACCGGCGTCTTCAAAACCGGCCGGGCCGGCGCTCAGAGAAGCCGTCCGGGGCCGGGCCGACGGCCGGCGTCATCCAAATCGGCGTATCTAAAACTGGCTGGTCGGAGGCCAGCCTATTTAAAATTCTGATGCTTTCATGGTCATTGAAGATCATGAGTGTGTAGATGAGTATTACTACGTGTACGTTCCAAAGTAACCGCATGACATTTTTGATGAGATGAATGTAACTCCGATATGTGAGACTTGATAAAGGACTAGCATAATAATTTAGGCTATCACAGGACTTGACGTTTCTTAATAGCATCAAGGATTTAACCCATATTAACCCAAAATTGATTTTTTTATTTTCTTTCTGAAAATTGCATTTTTCTACTTTGATTAATCACCAATTCGACATTATTTATGAAAATAATCAAGGTTATAAGTAATTATATACGATTTAGTAAACGTCCCTTTATAGGGACACTGGGTACGAATGGGTACTGGTATTCCGCATAAGACATATATAACATATGATTTTTTCTTTTCGTTTTTATTAAATTTACACTT
The DNA here is from genome assembly GCA_907163375.1 of Prostheceraeus crozeri. Lineage (NCBI taxonomy): Eukaryota > Metazoa > Platyhelminthes > Polycladida > Euryleptidae > Prostheceraeus > Prostheceraeus crozeri. Next base: position 28,293 of record CAJQUW010001124.1, on the reverse strand, counting down.
CTTCATCAAGTCAAGGATTGATGCAGTGATCGATTGTTCACTTTTACAACATTTAAATCAGAAGTCATTGATGGAAGGTTTGCAAACATTCAAGGTGGAGAGGCACTTGGCACTTCATGCAACGTCTGTAAGTTTTCTTCCCACAATAGGCGCATCTTCTTTGTGTACTTTCTGAGATGATGAAATGCCCTTTTCCATCACGTCTAATCTCACCTGGGACTTTATTATCCAAGCGTGCAATCTTTCGTGCTACTGGTAAATTTTCATTTGAAGCTGAATACCGTCGCAAATAGACATCAACAATCTCTCGTCTGAAAGACAGTTGATCCAATTTTTCTGAACTGTTTTTTCTATGTAATAGCCAGGCATTTTGCAATGCCATATCTAAGCAATGCGCAAAGAAAGGCCACCACCATTTCTTTGTCCTGATGTTTATTCGATAGCAAGAGACACTTTGATCCATACGATCGACCCCTCCCATAGCTTTGTTATACGCTTGTACGATGCGTGGTTGCTCAACCTGCATGAATTTCTTTTCTTTCATTGACCACCTTTTGGCGCTATTCAAAGGGAAGACACCGTGTATGTTGGATACCAGTGTAACAACGCTGTTATCATTCCAACTTACAGTTATGATTTCATTTTGTCGATCGTAGCGGTAATCAAATGCTCCTCTCGGTTGTTTACTTAATTCTTTGGAAGAGGAAATCGAACATTTTTGAAGCCGATTACCTCTGATTGTCCCTGTTGCTCCGAATCCTTCTTCGGCTAAATCAGACACAAGACGTAATGACGTAAAAAAATTGTCGAATGTCACACAAAAGGGGAGGTGGCTTGGAAGCGAATCAAGAAGATTGGTGACCACGCTATAACCTAATCCAAGATTTTTGTCATACGTTGATTTACTGCCTTGATACGGATCGAATTGTATTACATAGCCTCCACTGGTAGCCAACACCCATGTTTTGAAACCAAATCGAATGGGCTTATTCCTTATACATTGTTTGTTGCCATGACGTCCAAAATATGGAGTCATCGACTCGTCAATTGATAATTCTTGTTCATTTGGCTGGATTTTCAAGCATCTCTCATTCATTTTGTCAAGTAGAGGACGAACTTTCGAAAACCGGTCGTCCGAAGATAAATGGTCATTGTCTGCCAAATGTAGATATCGAATGATTTCATCAAAACGATTTCTGGACATTGCCTTTGATACAGCTTCGTTGTGAACATCAGACTTTAACTCCCAATACATTTTCCTTCTAGGAAGAGGAACGTATCCAGAAATGATAAGAATTGCCAAAACTAAGCGTATCTCATTTGATGCCACTTTAAAATTATGTTTTCCATTACTAACAGCATACCTTGTAGTTTCTTCCATTATCATAGAAATAACATCGTCATCAAAAAAATTTTCAAATATCGTGCTAGGGGAATCGGATTCATTAATCAGTGATGGCATATCGTTTGTCCAACTTCTTTGAGTAGATAAATTCGTCGGAATATCTTCCTTTCTCCATCGAGATGATATAATTCTGCTGCACTCTCGATTTCGGTATTTGGCAAATCGTGATTTTGGTTGATTTGAGGCATCCGCAATGGATAACTCATCTTCCTGAAATGTAAAGAAGATGAATGAAGATGCTTGTTATCATTTTGCATTCGATTGACGTTTTACCTTACAGAAACTAAGATAATTCCATATCTAATGAAAAGATTATGATTATAGGAACATATCATTAAAGCGCTAGTGTAGACTAATAAGCTTCAAACTAATGAGAGCGATACAGAAATTAACAGTAGCCTACTTTGGAAAGTAAATTAATTAAACCAGATGTAAACTGTCCAACTATCAAGCCTACAGCCTATTTTGATAATGGATAGCTATTCATTCAATCGTCGGTTAACCGCCATTGAGATATTACTAATATGTAGCCAATATGTTTATATACAACATTTATAGGCCTACCCCTACCTATAGGTAAAATATTAATCTTGCTATTGACTGGCACATTTAATGCAGATACTAACCTTCTACTACATACAGTTCATTGCGATTATCATAGCATACCCTGAGAACAATTATTTAGATGAAATTAAAACTTACCGTTTTCGACTTTTGGTTCTTGTCTTTTTGGACGCCATTTCTTGATTTCGCATAGATTAGACTGCATGAATTCAAATTCCATGAGATTTAAACAAAAACTAACTGAAATAATTTTACAAAACATAACTAAATTTAGAAAAAATGAAAGGAACATGTGTACCACAACACATAAAATGAGTCAGAAGTTTATTCAAATTACGTTCTGAATGTTTTCATTTTTCAATGTCACGGGGGTCATTCGTACCCAACGTCCCTAAATCGGGACGGTTACATAATCGATTATTTCTCCAAACAGATAAATTATTTTGCAATCATATTTTGACTGCATCACAACAATGCATCAACCAACTAAGGATTATCACATTTCTAGAAGTTAAGTATGATGGGTCATGTAAATGAGTATTAGAAAATATTTTTTTATTTTTTTACTAATAAATCTTAAAAATACAGAACTCTATCATCTGAGTAGTAGTACAGATAATATTCAAGACAAATCCATGTATATTATTAATATATTTGGTAAATAGCTTCCCGTTAATCTCTAAGTTTGTTCATTAATGTTATATTTTGACGTTGACAGTCGAAAGATTAAGCGTCCCTTTTTAGGGACAGTGGTATAATATGGGTTAATTGTCTTGTGTCATGTTGACCTGCTCGCAATTATTCAATCTCAGGAAAGTTTAGAGGATGCCATTTCTTGTTGTTTACTTGGTTCCGAGGCGACCGACATTTGTTGCTACGATATTGGGCAACATGAGGACGCGGGGCGATCTGCATACAGCCTCAGCAGCAACGAAGGAAGGATTGGCAAGCGAGGGGCAATCATCAAATGTGAATTGAGGTGTCACGATGAATGCTTTCGAAAGAAATTGCGCAACGGCGGGGTAAATCTGAGTCGAAGGATGCCGTGATAAATGTAACAAATATCTACCTAATTTAACATTTGTTTTTTGTGATAATGCACCAATATTTGGTGCTCTCTGTGTGATTCGAAGGAGTAGGAAAGAGAAGTGATGTAAAAAATACCTTGCCGAGGGAAAATAGATGCAAGGGTAGAAGCATTGTGCAGGCTCTTACAATGTTGTAGCAGTGATGCAGTTGGTGATGTCGGCAGTTGACAAACACAAATGACCGGTTCCAACCGTGATGTGGGCTGTCAGACAGATAGCGTACTTACACATTAAGATAATCCCTTCCCTTCTATGTAATGCGACTATCTGTTTCTACATCTTTGAGAATGCAGCATCACAAATCAGAACACCAAAAAAAGTCGTAAACAAAGCGTAAGGAGCTAGTATTGGGAATCTATTACCATGAATCTACTGCAAATTGCATTGAATACCTCACTTTACATCACACCACTGAAGAAGTTTCATCGCGCGTCGGTGCCTTCCATCCGCCTTCTGTGCTCTCGAGTTCGTAAAGCGGGAACGGAGTGTGTGACATGCGTCGACAATCGTTTGGTCGACGCTTGTTACTGCCTCCTATTTGCAATTCCCAATTTTTAGTCTTTTGGTCTTTTTCAACCATATACTGTGTGCCACTTGCTAGACGTACCCAAAATAGGCTATCTACCAACATGCACATATACACTGCACTGGTACAGGATTCGGCTCTATCGTAGATAATGTATATGCTTAATGAGCTCCAACCCACGGCATTATTCATCAGCTTATCAGGAATCAAGTAATTTGAAAGTTGTAGCCTATTATAATGTAGGCCTACACTTGCTATCGGGAAAGTAAGCTAGACTTACAAATTGCAACATCATGACGGTCACCTTTTGCTATAGCCTGCGATTTGTCGTGTAGGCTAATTAGACTAGATGCGTTAGGCCCAACTATATGCACCAAAAATCCATCTCGTTTGACTTGCTGGGGTGAGCTGGCTTGCAACCTAAGCCTCACTAGAAAGCCAATGCATGGTCTATCCGGATACATATAGCCTAGACACAGAATCACCTAAACACATGGCCTAGACTCAATGCCTGTGTATGAACCGGCCACTAAACAGTCAGGAAAAGGTCTAGATAGTATAATTTATATATGTTATAGGCCTAATGGTATGGGGCCTATGGTAGCTAGAATTTTCCATCATATTCGGCTTGGGTGTGGAGGCCTAGCCCTCTAGGGGACCTAGAATGCAATCCTATGGTAGTGGAATTTTGCATATGTTTAGGCCTCGGTCATCAAAATTCTTGCTTGGGTTGCTTGGGCGTGGGGTAAACCCAAGCAAAACCCAAGCTCTATAGCAACCTTGGCTGGCATAATTCTGTCAGTAACAGTAGGACAAGAACCCGTCGGTATCACTTGAAGATGACAACCATAGACATCAGCTGCAAAGAAGTTGCACTTGTCATTGCCAGTCTCACAACTGCGGATGCAGGTGAATTAGAACACGGTGGGCTGTGACTTCTTACACCGCTACTGTGCGACACGCAGATTTAGATTGTTTAATCGCATCACTTTGCGAACAGAAGAAGAAACGATCTGTCTACAGGCGCGTTCACACTAGCAATATCGTGACGATATTTCATTTTCTCAGATCAAGAATTTATCGTTGGGCTCTGCTGTTCACAATGTAACGATTGATCGTGGACATGAAATCCTTCAATTGCACAATTTTATCAGTTCTGCTTGTTGCAAAGGAATTATTCTACAGTCGTTTTCAATGGATGAAGAACGTCTCCTGGTTTTGCTGCTGCTGCGAAGAAGAAGACGAAAAAGAGACGCCGCTATTGGACTAATCCATTATTTACAAAAAGAGATGAGCTTGGGGGAGATAAGCCGATCGAAGATGAAGGGCACTTTGACGCAACATCTGCTTTTGCTTCAATAAGCGATATTTTTTCCTTTTCTTTTCGGTTCTCTCTCTGATAGTTTGATCAGGTCCTTCGGATAACCACTCAGCCGAAGGACTTGTACAGCATGTGATTTTGATTCGAAGTGAAATGTGAACAGCGCCATGTTATTTATTTTCTCTCATTTCTGATGGTGGCTACCTTTGTTGTTGATGAAATTTTTGAATTGAAATTTACATTCCTTTTAGCTGGTACCAGATTTGTTGTTATAAAATGTTTGAATTAAAATTAATGAAGATATTCTTCTTGGCTGGCTTATCTCCAGAATTCGAATACACTTTCATTTGCTGCTATGACAAATTCAAGAAGACTCAATTGCATATTTTGTTTTGGCAATTCTATTCCGAATCAAAATAATAGTGCTTTGTGGATTCAGGATTAAATGAGACACAGAAGCACTTTCTTGTCCATCTGGGAGTGCGTAGCAATCGTCAAAATCCATTTCAAAAATATGAATGGTATTTGTGCTCTGATGAAGCACTCTCTTCTCGATGTTGGTAATTATTAAGTATTGAAATTTTTCCTTCTGATAAGTCCATAGGCAAATGCAAACAATAAACACTAAATGACACTGTTTTCAATTCATTTCGTCTCCGTTATGCATACATGTTGGAGCACAGTATTAGATTGTTTAATTGCATCACTTTGCTAGAAGTGCAAACTGATTCAAACAGATGGCACATGCAGGAACTTAATAAGTGGGCAAAAAGAAATTTTTAATACCTTGCAGAGATAGGAAAAATAGTCGTGCGTCCCTTGCGGATTGCTCTGAATTCCTTCAAAATGCTCCGATCGTCACGATTCCTTCAGATTCGAAGAATTCAGATCATTGCGTAAAAGTTTTCTCGATAATGTTGGGTCCTCCGATCATTTTAAAAAAAGTTAGCAGGCGGACGAAAAAACGTTCACAAACTTCTCTGTAGAACTTGACATCGAATGTGTCTCTGTGCTGTGTGATCCGGTTGATAACAGTCACTGAAGCTTTGCACAATTTGGCGTGTTTAATGTTGAACTGGCTGCTCATTGTTCGATTGCTATGGCATTTAGTCAGCAGATTGTGCCATTTCATTTATGTTACATGTTCCAATGCTTCCTTTCTAGTCAAGCGGAAGAAGAGACGACCTATCTAATTCTGTGTGATCATGTGTGTTTTCTTTTCCGCTCTAAAAATAACATGGATATCTAACATTTCGACTTCTGTGATGACGACGACCATCATTTGCATTCCTCTTGTATACCGTCATCGTGGCCTAGTGAAGAAGGCGCGAGCTGGTCTACAGGCGATTCGTGGGTCAGGCGAATGCGTTCGGAAGATCAAGCGTGTTGATGTCTTTTATTGACTTAATCGTTGTCATTCTCTTTAGATATTTATAAGTTGAACTGAAGAACAAGCCGCTGTGCATTCATGGTCAATTTCGCTATTGGCACTGATCTCAAGTCTCAACTGTTCAGAAAACAGCTGTCTAGTCCAACATTTTTGAATCGTTTGAATTTATTTTCGGTATATCTGCAATGAACTCTAACAGTATAAAACAGGGGAACTGTGCAGGAGTCAGGGTTGGAACCGGCCGGCCGGCGAAATGAGTGGTCGACAAGCAGGCAGCCGGTTCCAACCCTGGCACGAGTACAACAGAGTGCGTGCGCCGGGACGTTGAGGAATGTCGCAAACCAGAATGACCCCTAGGCCCTCGAGATAATAGATAATATCAATGGACATGCATAAATACACAGCACTTTCTGCAAATAATTGGAAGAACAAAGTTAACTAAATATATGAAAGTGTAGATTAGTGGCGTTTAGCGGGAAAAAAATAATTTATCATCTTAAGTCATTTTGCATTTAAGGAAGAAAGGCAATACTGCAGCTTCGTCAAGGGTCAATCCACGTTTCACGAATCCTCAGAATTTTCGGTAAGGTCATCTAGTAGTGAAACTTTGGGCATCTCTACCGAGTCAGTGGTCACCTGGTCTGCGTACTGGACTGTAGATCTCTGAGGGTTGTGTTTGATTCCTAATATTCACTCAGTATATATCATTTGGTGAAATATGACTCCTGTCTAATGCCGCGAGGGATAAACTGACGCAGCTGTCACGAAGATTGAGTTCTACAGAAACATTCAAAAAAGGCATACTATCTCTTTTAAAACAAAGATTGAAGCACTGAGTCAGTCGATTCTCATCATCACTGATTGGTTATTGATAAAACGCACCACGAACCAAGAATCATATTTTCACATATTTTTAGGGGAATCTGACACCGAAGTGTTTTTCAGCATGCTAAATAACATCGATGCAACTATTTTAGCGCAAAATTCTATCGTATCATGGGAGTGGCATCAAGTTTCATTCCAAATCACAGAATTTACTGATTAAAACATTTTACACCACAACCCAAATCTCTGCCATTTCTGAACCGCTTCTCATCAAATTTAGAATATAGCACTTCCAGGCCATTATCTTAAAGGGCGTCCGACCGATTGCGATTTCACTATTTAGTTCCACAGATATCGGACTTGGGAATTTTGAACACGAACAAATAATTCAAAAAATACAGGATCATACCAACACGCAAGACATTTTTGTTTCTTCACCAAACCTGCCCAAAACTCATATGCGGAAGCCTCAGGGCATTATCTCTAACTCCCTACCTTCAAAGCACTTGTTTCTTACTACACTTGGATCGTTTGCTATAGTTTATGAAGATCAAACATAGAAAATTGGAACGACATTCATAAATTGTGGTCGCAAGATTTGCTAGCTGTCAATTTTCATTAATACATTATCCTACGAGAAGTGATGTCTTTGAGGTGGATCTCGAGAAAATGCTAGGCTATTCGGCATTTACATCAGAGGTTATAAAGTAGTCCGAGACTACTGACGTTTTTTTCCTAAATTCGCATACAAGCTTCATATCATTTTTTGTTTGCAGATTGCCATCCAGCATCAGTAAAACGACAATTCTTAAGCCATAACTCCAGTCTTCTTTCAAGATACGGAGGGAGGGTCAAACATCGCAAAATCCCATTTATTTATGTAGATCAGTGCATTTCCGAGTTTAAACACTTCATCCAACATTCATTTAATTACTCAAAATGAGTTTTGCAGCTTTTATGATAATGAGTGCACTTTACAGGCAGATTTCTCCTGCAGTTCGTTGAAATGAGACATTTTTGGCTGCAGTTTGCTTGCCGGACTTTCTGTTGAAGTTAACGAAAGCGTCATGACAACGAGATTTATTGTTGTAGTTAAACAAACACATTTTTCAGCTCACAAAAATGATCTTAACAGAATTTCTTTTAGGTGCACCACGTTTTATTCATTGACTTTATGAATCAAGCATTCTTACAAAGTATGAAAGTTACATAGACAATTATTGCCACAACTTCAATTCGACTTCCTGCTTCAATTGTGTTCCGACAAGACGGTGTTCATATCAATTACGAGTATGATGTACTTCGGTCATTCTTGATTATTGTCTTAGTTTCTACAGATCTGTTCATTCAATTTCGCTGAAATTCAACCGATTCTCATGTCTTACAATCGTGTCGCATATCAACGTGCAATACATTATTCGAATGCTTGCATTCTCAGGAGCAATAGGAGATAGGATAGACTTGTATTCGTTCTCGTATTTGCTGAGCAGTGCTCAAAATATGAAAATTGCTCTATTTACAAATCGCATTTTTCAATAAGAAGACATCTGAGTATGATAATGCCTCAGGCACGAGGAGAACGAACATTTTCTGAGCTCACTTTTGATATACTGGTCATCAAAATCGGTGAACTAATAAAAAGTTAGTGATATTGTGAAGTTATCACAAAATCATGACTTTTTCGGTTGAAAATGATATGTTCTCTCATTTTTCATCAAAAATGTCAGTGTTTGATATCTTCAGAATCTTTTCAATGTGAGGAGTACGAATATGTAAGTTATGTTGATACAAGTTCAACAGTTCTTTGTCAAGCTTCGTCAATATTTTTTCTCATTTCCGCAAAAGTAAACAAGCAATGAAGGTAAGCAATCGGCAGCTGCAATGTGAAAACAAAGACATGCATTCGTCAATTGTCTTGTTTTCAACCTTCGTTCACCTTACAATGTGTCTGTTTACTTTTCAGGAAATGAGAAAAAATATTGACCAAGTTTGACAAAGAACTGTTGAACTTGTATCAACATAACTTACATATTCGTACTCCTCACATTGAAAAGATTCCGATGATATCAAACACTGACATTTTTGATGAAAAAAGAGAGAGCAGTACATTTTTAACCGAAAAGGTGATGATTTTGTGATAACTTCACGATATCACTAACTTTTTATTAGTTCACTGATTTTGATGACCAGTATATCAAAAGTCAGCTCAGAAAATGTTCTTTCTCCTCGTGCCTGAGGCATTATCATACTCAGATGTCTTCTTATTGAAAAATTGCGATTTGTAAATAGAGCAATTTTCATATTTTGAGCACTGCTCAGCAAATACAAAAAACGGGTACAAGTCTATCATAGCTCATTTTAAAGCTGAGGATGCAAACTCTCGAATGATGTATTGCACTTTGTTGTGCGACACGGTTGTAAGCCTCTGTGCATTCAGGATTGAATGAAAAACAAAAGCACTTTCTTGTCCATCTGGGAGTGCGAGGCAGTCGTCAACATGCATTTTGAAAATATGAATGGTATTTATGCTCTGATGAAGCACTCTTTTCTCGATGTTGCCAATAAAGAGCATTGTCATAATGCTTGATAAGGAGGATCCCATTGGTAATCCCGTAAGTCGCTCACGCTAAGCATTCTAGCTAGAATGATCAAAATTAAAGGAGCTTTGGCCTTTTAGCATTACATTATGTTTTCCTTTCATTCAAGAAGTCCTTTAGGACTGGTTTCAATGCCATTGGCCTCAAGTATTATCATGCTTTAGGAGAATTGCATTGACACCGTCCCTAAGAGACTTCCAGCACTAAAGGAAGGCATGATGCATCCTGCAATTCCCATCAATTACATATATATATAAAAAAGAAAACATACATAAAATATATAGCTGTCGGCACCACTTGAAGATGACAACCATAGAGATCAAATATATCATGGCTCATTATGAACTTTTGAAATGAATTACTCAGCCTTTAATCATGATTTAGTGAATTGTTGCAAATGCATCACCTTTCATATTGGAATTTAGACTCAAACTAATAGATCATCGACAACTTTGCTTCTTCTTTGGTGGGCTTTAAGGTATTCATTTTCCTTATACAGCAACGAAGGCGTGGTCATGTAACTTAAATTACTTGCCAAGAATAGAAAAATTACTCTAAAGATAGCTTCAGGCGATTTTCCTGAAATATGATAGAAATGAGAATGATAAGAATAATTTGTCTGACTACATTCACAACTGCTACCCATCATTTCACTTTAATTAATTGAATAATTAAGAACACATTAATGTGTCTTAATTAACATTAAGACACAATTAAATTGTCCAGAGAGGACAATGGATGACTAGGATGGCACCAGTCTGGACCACAGAATTAGATTGTTTAACCGCATCACTTTGCTAGAAGTACAAACTGATTCAAGACGATGTCACATACAGGGACTTACTAAGTGACCAAAAAGAAATTTTCAATGCCTTACTGAGATAGGAGAAATAGTCGTGCGTCGCTTCCAGATTGCTGTGGATTCCTTCAAAATGCTCCGATCGCCACGATTTCTTCAGATTCGAAGAATTCAGATCATTGCACACATGCTTTCTTGATAATGTTGGTCATTGCGATCATTATTAAAAAAGTTAGCAGGCGCACCAAAAAGCGTCCACAAACTTCTCTGTAGAACTTGACATCGACTGTGTCTCTTTACTGTGTGATTCGGTTGATAACAGTCACTGAAACTCTGCACAATTTGGCGTGTTTAATGTTGAACTGGCTGCTTATTGTTCGATTGGTATGGTATTTAGTCAGGAGATTGTGCCATTTCATTTACGTTACATGTTCCAATGCTTCCTTTCTAGTCAAACGGAAGAAGGGACGACCTATCTAATTCTGTGGTCTGAACTCTGACAGCGGGTCTGGTTAAGGACTTTTTTCACGCAGAGTAAGATCCAAGTGAGATACCGTATGTCACATTCATGTAGACGACATGAAAGAGATTCATAAAAATTGATCTTGTACCAACAGACTTATTATTCACGTTTCCTTCATAATTGCAAAGATCTTCATCCATTGCAAACGATCCTGTGCAGTGATATTCCAGCTTGCATCCAAACGATTCTACATGCGATTTAGTGATTTCATCTTCAGTGGTCGGCCATGTGATCGATTTTCTTCAATTGATAATCATTTTGAATGAATTCTCTTTTTTTTATCAAGACACCAGTCTCATTCTATAGAACATTCACTTGTTTAACAGTTAATCAAGAATCTTCTGTTCTATTCGGTTGACTTTTCGTGACTTATCGTCCACAATATCTTCACTGCAGTTACAATCATTTCAATTCATTGATGCGATGATACAGCGTCAATGAGAGCTGTCGCAGATTGTTGTTGCATACGTCCAATGTAAGTAAATATTAAGTATTGAAAGCTTTCCTTCTGATGAGTCCACAGGCAGAATTGGAAACCACAAACACTGAATGACACATATACAAATGACTCTGCTTTCATTTCATTTCTTCTCCGTTATGAGTACATATTGAATATATTTCATGTCCGCTCTAAATAACATGGATATCTAACAATTTGACTTCTGTGATGACAGCGACCATCATTTGCATTTGGAAAAGCCGCGAGCTCGTCTCCAGGCGATTCGTGGGTCTCCTGCCAGGTCCACCCCAATCTATGGTCGCTTTTATGTGTCAAGTTGTCCACACCAGTATCAATGACGCATTAAAATTTCGAATGTGCCACTCTCGAAAACAGCAGCTACAAATTTGTGAACGTACCAGTTCGTGAAACCACACTGTTTCTAAATAAGAATTCATCAGTTAACGAGAAATCTTTAATTAAGATTATAGGTGTCAGGGTTTTGAAATTGGTCCTACCTAATTATCAAAGCAATCTCACATCGCATATCTATGAATCGGCAACCGTATCAACGAATGAGAGTACTCGTTTCAAGCATGTGCCAGTATCACTGAATTTCATTGCGATAGTTAAGGAACTCATTGAGCTTGGTGATAAAATAAATTGTAAGTGACACGGATATAAAGTTAGCGTGAAAATGTTTCTTTATTTAGTAATTAAGAATATAAGAGGCGAATTTCACATCATTAAGAACTATTCTTCACTCAGAGAGGTAGGACATTGCCCCCCCCCTCAGTACTACAGTGGTTCGGAAATTGCCGAATAATGATCTACATAATCCATCAATTTCTGCCTTCTTCAGAGTAGACTGCTTGAGGTATCAGGGATGCCCTGACGGCGAAGGTCTTCAGTTTTATCACGCCAAGGTAGTGAGCTTTACATGTAAGTGCAAGTGCGCGATGCGCTTGATCTAGTCGCTGGGAGTTGGTGTCTGTCATACCCGTAGCCTCCAATTTCTACAGCATAAACAGACTCTTCGGCATCCTTGACGAGTTTGGTTTCGGACTGATCTTTGGCGGTTGAAGATTACGTATGAATCTTCATTTTACTTCTGATCGCCTGTGTGTTTTACGGCTAAGCTGTTATGAAATACTGAATAATGTATAAAATATACTTTAATAGGGACTTTCTCTGGTAAAGCACTATCGACGTGAGAAGTAAAAGCAAGCCTCATATTCGTAATCAGTTACCTGGAATTAGATAGAAATATTTATTTGACTTTTTATGTGATGCAGTGCAATCATTGTCATTATTGCTATCATCATGTATTTCATTCGCATAGTAAATTTCTAAAAATGGCTCAAACTAGTCAACTCAAGAGTGTGAGATGCTTCTTAAACAGATGATAGGGAAGGGATAGATAGTTGAACGCTGATGAAAAAATAATTTTCCAATGTCAACAGTGATTTCAAGTTCGAACAATATTTTGAAATTGATAGCATTAAAACCGCTGCAATTGCACTAAGTGTCTTGAAGTCAATGCCTTAAGGTCTAAACGATAAGGAAGAAATCAAATTTACCATCCCTGCCGACGTCAGAACTTCAAGACATCGCATCAGACATTCGGCGATGTCCTATACAGCTTGAAAGACTTAAGTGCACGATGAAGTGATTAAATCCTCATTTTGAGCAGATAGATGTTCGTCAGTGCTCACAATCATGCTAAAACTGTGCACTTTATGAGGACGGCTTCATTGTTACAGTTTTAATAATGCTTTTGCTTTCTTCGACTTTGATTTCTCTGTTTTCCCTTTCGAACCTAGCAGAGGAAGAGCAGTGGCTCCAATTATTTCAAATTGATAAGGATTTTTATTTATGGTTCATCTCTCTCTGAGCATTCTGTGCTCCGTACGAGTCTTGTATGTCTTTGATGAAATCACGGACTAAAGCTATTCGTGGCCGATCATATCTAAATTTGTGACAGCTGCGTGATGTGGAAGATGGTAGAAATGATGAATCCAGTGAATCCTCGAAGTTATATAGCCCAATTCCTACTTCGCTGCACTTTGCGTGCACTTTCAAGGAAGTTTTTGATGTGCGGTGAAGAATCCAAAGAACGAATTGTTTGAGACTTCACGCAGTTGAGACGAGAGAACATGACAGTCAAATCTGATGAATAAAGCAAACTCCTCATTCTTTAACGGTGCATTTATTTATTAATAGACGGATAGAAAAATCGACACCTCTACGACGACAAAGATGGAAAATAGATGGAAAACAATAAAAAATGAGGTCTGATTGTTTGAATGTTTATCAGATTGAGAAACTCGAACTTCCGTCTGATCGTGAGTTCAAAATATATGATTCGCTTTGCTTCCGCTATTGTTGTTGCCGTCATCGGCTTAATTCCGAAGCCTCACCCCCTCCACCACCTCCAATACGCCAACGCTTCCGAGGTCTGGAACAAAGCAACAAACTAATGATTCAATGCCTTCGACTTTCACAAGGTCAAAGTGATATTTCAATGTGCCTTGGTCCTGGCCCCACCATGAAAAATGGCTTGCCGGCTGGGAATCGAACCCAGTCTTCGAAGTGCTAACATGAAGATCACCAAGACCATCGAAGCACACCCTCCATGATCGTGTCAAGCGGAAGTAAAGCGTTCAGCGCGCATTATGGCGTTGACTTCCTTGTTTGTAAATATAACAACAGCTACCGCCTTCAGGCGACCTCGGACAATCGATCTAATGATTCAATGCCTCCGGCTTTCACGAGGTTGAAATGATATTCGCTGGTCTTGGTAATCTTCATGCCGTGTTAGCAGTTATAAGACTAGGTTCGATTATCAGCCGGCAAGCCATTTTTCATGGTGGTGCCAAGAGCAAGGTGCATTGAAATATCATTTGGACCTCGTGAAAGCCGAAGGCATTGAATCATTAGATCGATTGTCCGAGGTCGCCTGGAAGCGGTTGCTATTGTTAAAGCAGTGAAGCATCATAACCAACATGCACGCCTCATAATAACTCCAGGCTGACCCTTACATCTTCCCCCGACACACATTCCATAATTCCACTTCTTCACACCTCCTACAAATCCCCGACCTTTGCAACCTGATGCTCTTCCGGCAACCAGTTCCGAGGGTGGCCCTCAACCGGGCCATGCTGCTTTGCTGACCCTGTCCTCCCTGGACCAATGGGCATTCACAGCACGGTTGATTCCGAAGCCATACATGGACCGTCAACAATCGCGTTTTTCGTGTTCAGTCGCTACGAAAGAGGCTGGCTCTTCTACTGGACAGACTTGATGCTTTCTTACCCCAATCTCTTTTTCGAATGGGAAAGCAAGTCTTTTTCGTGGAGAATGGCCACGAATAGTACTGTCGCACATTTCATTATTCTACATTGACAACAAAGTTCTGTCGCAGTACATTGAATATCCGATGAGAATGACAAACATTTAGTCAATACAAGATACCAACACCCTTGATTCTCCGACCGCACTCGCCTGACCTAGGAATCGAACCGAAGTCCGCGGTGGTGTTTCTCTCATAATAATAGGACAATATGGTGTCGATATCACTTGGAGATGACTTCTGCCTTCACTCGCATTCCTTCTGAACCGTCAGCGTGGCCTAGTGAAGGAGTTCGTCTCCACCGCGGACTTCGGTTCGATTCCTAGGTCAGGCGAGTGCGGTCGTGGAATCAAGGGTGTTGGTATCTTGTATTGACTCCATGGTTGTCATTCTCTTCGGGTATTCATTATTCTAGTCTTGTGGCCTAATTCGTTTTCGTAAGTAGCTCTGGCATCGTACAGTTTGCAGTGTAGAGTTGGGGACCTGAGTAGTAAGAAAACGGCGAACACCAGATAGCGCAAGATGGCCGCCATCGCTGCGCCCCCCCCCCCCTCTGGAACGGCAGAGTGTCGTGGTCGGCCGCCGTGGTGCTTCGTGTCTGAGTCCCCCCCCCTCTGGAACGATAGAGTGTCGTGGTGGACTTGGGCGACCGCCAGGATTAGTGTTGAGGCTATAGTGTGTGATGTTTTTGGTGCAATCTGCTGAATGTTGGGTTGTAAAATGGGTTGTTTCGAGTGGAAGGAGTGGTCGGATGAGAAAACGGAGGTCGGATTCGTGTTCAGCGTGAAATTCTGCATCGGTAGGGTGAGTTTCAAGTCGATCGGAGAGAAAAAATTTTTCTTCAAATTTTAACAGAGTTAGAATTTGGGACGTTTTGGTGTGTAGCGCCCAAACGAAGCATCGGATGAGAAAACGGAGGCCAGATTCGGAATCTACGTGAAATTTTGGGTTAGGAAGGATGTTTCCAGCGAAATCGGAGAGAAAAAATTTTCGGCTGACGTCCCCCCCCCTCTGGACAGCTTGCTTCGATTTTGGCTTCTAGTGGACGGATTTTGTCGTGCGATAGCTCGTTTGAAAGCTAAGAGTAAGACAAATTCAGTGAAAGAATCGGCTTGTTCCTATCTGTCTTCGTTTAGATGTGAGACGCCATTTAAGATTTTGGGACATTGGTGAAAAACGACAGAGTTAGAATTTGGGACGTTTTGGGCTCTAGCTTCAAAACGAAGCATCGGATTGGAAAACGGAATTCAGATTTGGAATCAGCGTGAAATTCTGCATCGGTAGGGTGAGTTTCAAGTCGATCGGAGAGAAAAAATTTTTCTTCAAATTTTAACAGAGTTAGAATTTGGGACGTTTTGGTGTGTAGCGCCCAAACGAAGCATCGGATGAGAAAACGGAGGCCAGATTCGGAATCTACGTGAAATTTTGGGTTAGGAAGGATGTTTCCAGCGAAATCGGAGAGAAAAAATTTTCGGCTGACGTCCCCCCCCCCTCTGGACAGCTTGCTTCGATTTTGGCTTCTAGTGGACGGATTTTGTCGTGCGATAGCTCGTTTGAAAGCTAAGAGTGAGACAAATTCAGTGAAAGAATCGGCTTGTTCCTATCTGTCTTCGTTCAAAAGTTAGAGCGGTTACAAGATTTTAGGTCGGAGCTCGCTTACCTGAAAAAATCCTAAGTGTCAGAGTGACTTTGTATGGGTAAAATTTTGAAAATTTTCCAAAGTGTGGAATTTCGACCTGGAACCGTCACCAAAACATTTTTCATCAAATTCTGAAATTTCGCTGACGTCCCCCCCCCTCTGGACAGCTTGCTTCGATTTCGGCTTCCAGTGGACGGATTTTGTCGTGCGATAGCTCGTTTGAAAGCTAAGAGTGAGACAAATTCAGTGAAAGAATCGGCTTGTTCCTATCTGTCTTCGTTTAGATGTGAGACGCCATTTACGATTTTGGGACATTGGTGAAAAACGACAGAGTTAGAATTTGGGACGTTTTGGGCTCTAGCTTCAAAACGAAGCATCGGATTGGAAAACGGAATTCAGATTTGGAATCAGCGTGATGTTATTGTCCAATGAGGATCATCATCCAATGAGAATCAAGCATTTCTTTATAAATAGCGAGCCTTCCACAGTGAGAATCATTCCATCGTTGAATCACACGAGTGACGGACGCACATTTTCTCTCTCTCTCTAGTTCCCTGTTCTATTATCCAACTAAAATGGTAAGTCGCTACTTCCCTCCCTCTCCTCCCTTGAACGTAAACTTAATACAATCTTTTTTCATTTTCAGGCATCTACTCCATCTGCTGCACTAGTAGGACAAAATGGCGGTCAAACGTTACAAGGTTCGCTACGGTCAGATCATCTACAACTGAGGCCAGTGGAAGAAACATCCAAGGTACATAATCCTACACCGCTACAGCGTAAATTTAAACAAGCCTTGCGTTATGATGATCATAGCGTAGTACTCCAAACGGGAATGCTCCCTTCCACGGATGTTAAGATAATGCACAATCAGTATGGGGACTACATACTGATCCCCGTGAGTCCGTACATTCGCCACCAACTTGATATTATTGAGGAGTACGTGACATTAAATATGGACATTCCTACTCCTCTTGCTCAAGAGTGGAAGGCGAGAGATGACAAGGATACTCCCTATAGAAAGATTTGGGATGGTAATCACATTTGCCTACCGGTATCACATTGGTGTACTTACTATAAGAAGGATGGAGATCATTCAATACCCATCAGATGTGATGAGCTCGGAGAAGGTACTTGGGATATCCTTTTCAAAGTGAATGGGCTATATTATGGTCGACACAAGGATAATAAAATAGCCTCTCTCTCCATGCATATGGAATCCATCCTATATATTCCGAAACCACCCAACGTGGACGACATAATTGATCAAATCCTTAACAGCAGTGGTACGAAGCGCAAGTCGGAGAAGAATGCTACATCAAAACGCAAATCAAAGAAGGAGAATTACTAGTCCTTTCCTAACTCTACCCTATGACAATTCGCTTATGTGCTTTGAGTGTCGTAGACGTGGTCTTATTAGATACATTTTACTTCTTCGTTGCCATCATATCATTTGTGTATTTTGTCGTGAAAAGCATCGATGTAATTCTTCATTTTGTAATATGTTATAGAACGCTTCCTTAGATGTGTAAATTTCCGTTTTAGGCTTCTATCATCATTTTTATGGATTGTGAGGGTGAACCTGTACAGGAGCTCAGTGCTATTGCTATGAACAATTGGACATATCAGATTGTTAGTGTCTATCATCAACATGCCAACTGTGATCCCAATGTTGATCAATGGGCGAGAAAACACATTCATGGACTTAATCTGAAATATTTGCAAGACTATGGCTTTTCTTGTGAGAGTGCTCTTCTTATTGACTTTAAACGATGGTTAGCTGCTTTCAATGTTATACGCATCTTTTGTAATAATCCTGGTAAGGAGAGGAAAGTATTTCCCAATCTAATCATTGATGATATTTTGCTCCCGCCTTGGGATAGTAGAGTGAATCAACATTATCATGAAGTCACGAAACGTTTTAAGGATTTGTGTGTTCCTATTTTGTCTGTTCGTTGTAGTAGCTACGTTCATAACCAATGCTTCTTTCCTCCTTACCTCAACACTGCCAAAGTCCTGTATGGTTATCATTGCTCGCTGTATGAGAGTTATCAGCTGTATCTATTTTATCTCTTTCAAACCATTGATTTATAATGCATGCTTGTTACCGTTATTCAATAAATGTTACTATGAGAAGACTTGTTGTTTTCATGCAATGGATGGGTTAGTTAAAGGGCGATCATGTCTTTCTCAAACGACTGCGGAACATTACGTTTTCATAGGCAAAGTTTAAAAGGAGCTGCTCAAGATTATGTGATAAATTTTCATAAAGATGAGACCGACATCGAAGCAGTGGTTGATGATGCTAGCACTCTATTTCTAGAGTTAATGAATACATTCTCTGATAGCATTATCATGGCGCGATTAGTTGCGAAAATTAAGTTTAGTCATTTTGGAAAGGAGGAGGTGGAAAGTCGCTCTTTCCATTTTGCTTCTTATTCAATGGAAGTGGTAGATCACCCCGAAGAATTTTTTAAAAGACATATGATAAAAATTGCTGAACGTCTTAACGCATTTAACCATCATGGTAGCAGTCTAGTGATTGAAGCGATTTCAGATATTCACATTCAACTTTCCATAAAGAAAAATTGAAAATGCAGTGGTACTTGATTGTAGCACAACTGGTTTTCGAGCTATGTCTGCTCACTCTCGAAGTATATTCCTTCTGTACATGCGTCTATTATTTAGAAAAGGCTAGCAAATTCATATCTTCAAAAAGACTTGCTATAGACATCAGTAACGGTGAAACTATGTGTTGCGATGTATGTAAGCGAAAGGATGGAAATGAAAAGCGCATCTTCAAGAGATGTAAGCATGCTTTTTGTCAACGCTGTTTCATACGTAATTGCATTCAACTTTGCCAATGTAACCACTGTGACATTGCTCATTTCGAGTGTCACTTATGTCGCAATAGTTAGTACCTATGCAAATGTGGTAAAGATAGGTTTTAGCAAAGACTAACACGGAAAATGGCGAAACGTAAAATGACGAAACGTAAAAGTCAAAAGTTTTCTTCAGCCATTCAAGCTCTCCGACGAATGAAAGCAAATCAGCGATACAATGCTATACGACATGCTAACGATAAATTCATTTGTGAAATTATTTCTCATGTGAGGAAGTTGAGGACGAAGAAATTAGCGCCAAAACAACGAAAGTTACTTAAGCGATATGCTACGAAATTGCGTTTCATCTCCAATCCTAAAGTCGCCCTTCAAAGAAAGAGGAAAACTCTAACACAAAAGGGCGGTTTCCTTTCAGCAATACTTCCAATGATAGCTCCTGCCGTGGGCAACCTATTGGGAAATATCTTTGGCTCTAAGCGTTAATTATGCAAATGTTGAGTCTCAAAGTAATAAAATGGATTTCAGACTTCAATGTGATAAAGTTCTGACTGTATCAGGTCCATCTCATGCAGGTAAAACTGTTTTCACGCTGAATTTATTGGATAAAAGAAGGGAGTTGTTTAAGGAACCTATCAATCGAGTGATTTGGTGTTATGGTATTTATCAACCGTCGCTGTTTCAGGAATTGCAAAGTCGCAACTTTATTCGACATGAAGGAATTATTCCAGTGGATAAACTTCAGTCTAATGATGTTGTTGTATTGGATGATTTATTAAAAGAAAGTAAGAATTCAAAAGATGTTACAGATATGTTCACTCGCGCAGCACACCATAAAAGGTGTTTTATCATCTATATTACACAAAATTTATTTCCTGATGGAAAAGAAGCTCGTACACGAAACCTGAATACACACTATTATGCTATTTTCAAGAATCCGCGAGATAAAAGTCAATTTGAAATTTTAGCGCGACAAGTTGCACCCAGAGGATCAAAAGCCTTAATTGAAATTTTTCAAGCAGCTACTGAAAAACCATACGGTTACTTATTCATTGACTTTACGCAAGAGTGTCCGGAAGAATTTAGATTTCGAAGTGATATTTTGAAAACTCCCATGATTATCTACAAACTATGAGTTCTTATTCTCGCATGATTGTTATTCCTCAGGATGAATATGTACAATTGACTGCCATGCAGCAAGTAAAGCAACCTCTTGCAAATCAAATGTATAGGAAAGAAATAGATTATCAGCAAAATGTTCACATCAAAGATCCACATCGTGCTGTATTATTACAATCGGAAACTGTTGAGCAATTGAAAAACTTGAAGAATAATATGCGTGACTCTGTATCGACTGCTACACCTTTAGCATCTCGCGCACATGCCATATCTCTTTTCAATAGTATTGAGCCCCATCTCAATGTAAATGATAGAGGAGAAATCATTACAGATGAAAATAAAGTGATTGATGCTTCACGTTATGAAGACTTGATTCAGTATGCGACACGTAGAAAGCGCCGTCAGGGCTATGTTCCACCTGGTTGGTCATACTTTCTTAAACTATTGAAAAAGCATAATGTGCCAAAATTTGCTTTAAATAATGAGACATTGAAAGAACTTGATTCAACAGTGGCTACTACTCCAATGCTTCAGACGATGAAAATGCCAAAAAATTGGTTTAAGGCGTCACCTGCTACATCCCCTCCCACACTCACTAAGCAAACAAGAGGAAGAACTCGACGTAGATCTACATCGCCACTAAAACTGGTAAAAGGAAAACGTAAAACAGCTCCTCCCAGGAAATACATGTTCTCAGACTATTAATATGAAGCAGATGTGTTGCTTGCCATGTAATGAGCCGCCAGAGGTGAATGTCGTTGTCACTTGCACTTGCTGCGCCAGCTCTCATAATGAAACCCCTAAGCAATGTGAACACGATCGCAAAACCGCTAAAGCTAAATGCTGCAGTTGTTGTAAATGTAGAAAGGCAAGAAAACAAAAGATGAGAAGGAGGAAAAAGAGTCAGTCGTCATCGACTGAACGTTTGAAGTCAATCTATTATGATGTAAAACATCCGGCAGGATTTGCATCTATCAAGAAATTATCAAAAGCGAGTGGTCTTCCACAATCACAAGTGAAACGATGGTTAAATGGTCAGGCTACATATACACTCCACAAACAAGCGAAAAAGAAGTACCGCACCCGCCATTATATTGTTCATGACATCGATGAACAGTGGCAAGCAGATTTGTGCGATGTTGCCTCCATTTCAAAACATAACTCGGGCAATAATTTTATTTTAACCGTCATTGATATTTTCTCGCGTTATGCGTGGGCTCAACCTTTAAAAACTAAAGAAGGGAAAGGAGTAGCAAAAAGCATTCCAAACAATTTTTCGAGAAGGTCGCATTCCAAAAAGAATTCAGAGTGATCAAGGAAAAGAGTTTGAAAATCAGCATGTGACAAGATTATTTGAGAGGCATGACATTGAGTTGTTTAGTGTAAAGAGCGCTTATAAAGCTGCACTCGTTGAACGTTTTAATCGCACATTAAAAAATCGCTTGTGGCGACATTTTACTGCCAACTTGACACAAAATTGGACAAAGGTTCTACAAGATACACTCCATGCCTACAATCACTCTATCCATCGTTCTATTGGACTCAGACCAGTAGATGTAAATGCTGACAATGTAGATAAAGTGCGCGAATCATTCCAACGTAAACGCACTCATGTGAAAAGTGATGTGAAAATTGGCGATAAAGTTCGTATCTCAAAAGTGAAAAGTGTTTTTGCTAAAGGGTACCTCCCGAATTGGACAGAGGAGGTATTTACAGTATCAAGGATTAATCAAAAAGACTCTCCGACCACCTACAAGTTGAAAGATTACGATAATGAAGAAATTGAGGGTAGCTTTTACCGCGATGAGATTGAGGTAGTCACTGAAAGTGAAACATATTTGGTAGAGAAAATCATTCGATGTAAAAAACGGCCAGGTGAAGAATGGTGTCTTGTTAAATGGGCTGGTTATCCTTCAAGTATGAACTCTTGGATGCGTCGTGCCGACATCTTTCATCTAAGTGATCGACAGTGATTCATGCAAAGTTGTAACTAACAATGTTTAGGGTTTGAGCTATGAATCCAACTGCCTCATTTTATTCACGACCCTCCTATGTAAGTGGCGGAGGACAAATTTACATCGGTGCTCGCCGCCAACGTGGAGGTAGCATACTTGGTGCACTGAAATCTGTTGTAGCACCTCTCATATCCAATGTCGGTAGATCTTTGAAACGAAATGTTTTAAGTAATGCCGTTGGCTTTGCTGGTGATGTTGCTAGTGATCTTTCCAGAGGTAGAAGTTTTAAGAGCAGTTTGTTGAATCGTGGGAAGGAACGCGGTTTAAAAACATTGAAGCAGACCATTGCTGGTATTACTCAAGGAAAGAAATCACCTAAACGAATGAATAAAGGAAGGAGGAAACATCGCGGAGCTGTTAAGGTGCGATCTTCAGTCAAAAGGCATTCACGCAAACGTCGCAGAGGCTCTAATCATTCATCAGGCGCTAAACGACGACGCTGCTATAACTTCTAATCATGGAGTGTAAAACTTCCGGTTTTTGTTTGTTCGATCAACAAGCCATACAGACAGATATTCTTAGTTCAAGTATTGTAGATTATCATCCTCGAACAGCTGAGAATGCTGGCCCCATTGAATTTGTTATTCCTGGTGGTAGTGATGACTACATAGATTTGAGTTATGCGATGCTTGATTTGAGGTTTAGAATTCAGCAAGCAGATGGAACTGCTATTGACGATACACATAAAGTTGGACTGAACAATTTACCATTGACTACATTACTTCGTGATGTTTCTCTAACGATTGGAGAGCAGCAGGTGGAAGGTGGTCAAAGCGATTATCCCTATAAATCATATTTCAATCATGTATCACAGTTTCATCCAGCAGCACAAAAAAGTCATATGGAAGCCATGGGATGGTACAGAGATGAAGCAGGAAAATTTGATGTTGAAACAAACAGTGGCTTTGTAAAGCGATCTGCTATGATTAAAGATAGTAGAGTATGTCAGCTATATGGTCCGCTGAATTTAGACTTCTTTAGACAGTCAAAGTTTTTACTGTGTAATACCAGCATGCGACTCAAGCTGACATTGAATAAGCCTGAATTTGCCCTGAATGCATTTGCTAAAGTTGACAATTTTAGAATTCATGTGGAAGATATTGCACTTTACATTCGTCGAGTAGTACCGAATCCAAGTGTCATTAGAGGGCATGCTGAAGGTCTTAACCGCCAAAATGCCATTTACCCCGTTCAGCATACAAAGCTTCTCACCTTTACAATTCCGAAAGATCAAAAGAGTTTCATGAAAGATGGCCTCTTTCCATCGGAAGCACCGAAGCTCCTCATGGTGGCAATGGTTGAAAATGATGCATTTAATGGTAATATAAAGAAGAATCCTTTCAATTTTAAACACAATCAGTTAAGTGAAATTGCTTTACGTGTAAATGGTGTGAGTCATCCTGGTCCACCCTACAAACCAGATTTTGCTTCGGATCAATTTATGCGCAGTTATGTTGATTTTATGGATGTCTTTGGCTTTTACAATACGGATGATACCAACGGACTGACTATGAAAGAGTTTAAGAGTGGATATACTATTTATGCATTTGATTTGACTGCGGACAGCGATATTAGTGCACCCTATCGTCAAGCGAACGTGCCTCATAATATTCGTTTGGATTTGACGTTCAAAAGAACACTACCTGAGACGATCAATGTATTAATTTATGCAGTCTTCGATTCAAATATTGAAATTACAAAGTATCGTGACGTGATTCTTCAGTATAATCGTTAATGAGTTGGTTGACTGCTGACGATATTAAGACTAAAGTGCAGCGTAATGCAGACGAAGCGACGTTGAAAGCTTTCGATAATGTCTATTCACTCGATACCTTACCACCTGCAGTAAATCACTATCCCATCTTTATTGTGCTAAACACTCATTCTCAGAATTTAGGCGGTGAGCATTGGAAAGCGATCTTTATTGGAGAAGACCGACGTCGTGAACTATTTGACTCTCTTGCTCAACCTCCAAATATACCAACACAGCAGTGGTTGAGAAAACATACGCGTCAATATCAGCGAAATGAACGCATACTACAACATCCACTTTCATCAACGTGTGGTGCTTTTGTACTGTACTTCATCTTAAAACGTTTACATGTATCTCGATTTGCATCTATTATTCAAAACTTTTCATGTAATCCATCCTCTAATGAAAAATGATTTGTAAGTTCTATCATGATTTGAAATAAAAACATCATGTTGGAAAAATTGTTTTTTATTTTACAATCCGCTGGGTACGTACATACTCAATGAGATAGTCTAGGATCATATTTGCTTGTACATGAGATTTTAGTCCAGTAATGATCACTTTAGTATTATGAAAGATTGCCACATGCACAGGTAACCAACAACTAATGAGAGCTGCAGGAAAAAGTTCGGGTTCATAACACAAATTGTAACTGCTGGTACGAATCTTCAAAAATGATACACTGTCACTCAATTGAGTAGAGATCACCATATCGTCCACAGTCAGATTCGACATCACACACCTCTCCCTCTTCCATATCCGACGTAGTAGTCTTTGTAGCTCTAAGCGCATTGACTGCGCCGATGAATGAGAAAGGGCGCCGAGAATCTGTACAGTCCCATTTGGGAAGAGTTGAAGATTTCGTGAATTGTTCATCTTCACCACTAACATTTGAGGACGGCCCGGGTAATACTTGCTGTTTGGAAGGTGTTGGTGTAATGTTGTGAGATCGATTTTGGTGTAGAGTCTGAAGCGACGGAGAATGTTGACGATGGTGTAGCGATGACGCTTCATGATGAAAGAATGAGTAAATTCAGCGATGTACCTTCCTTTTATACTTTTCCCAACTACCTTGATGAAATGTGAAGTTAGTATGAAGTTGGGAATGATAGAGTTGAATTCGCCGATTGTTGACGCGCAGCCAGATGCGATTTCCAATACGTGAATGTCTTTTCATATAGAAGTATTTCAAGTCCTTCATGATATGATGTAGAGATTGAAAATGACGATAAGATAAAACAAACTCTCTTCTCACATTTCCAGTTGAATCTTTGAAATAGACGTTTCGATCATGATCCGTTTCAATACGTTGTAGGGAATCTAATTTCCAACTCATGATGCGTGGTAGTCATGTCTGATTAAGATTTGCATAGTAGGGCGATGAACTCACGACGAATAAATGTCATGATGGAGCGATGTATGTATCTTCTATACTTCTCCCAATTGTATTTGCGAAATGAGAAACAGTTTGCGGAATGAGAATGGTAGATTTGAATTTCATTTCTGTAATGTTGAAGCCAAACTTGATCACCCAAGGAGATGAATCTTAATGTTTCAAAATATTCCAAATCCCTCATGATATCATTGAGGTTGACAAATTGTCGCCATGTTAATGTAATTCCTCTTGATGTATGACCATGAGAATTTTTGAAATGTACGTTTCCATCACGATCAACTCTGATATATTGTAGAGAGTCCAAAATCCAAGTCTTCATGATGTTATGCAAAGTTGCAGATCAGCAATATAAAAATGTCGTTTTATCATATTTTGCTTAGCAATGCGGCTACAAAGAGATTTACTAGTAATCGAGCCGCACTCTTTTCTACTCCCATTGATCATGCACAACAGCTAAATTGAAATTGGGAAGTGGGTGTCACTCAACTTGTTTATAGCAACTGTGTCTATACTTTTGATCATGAGGTGATGACTATTAATATGAGGCGTACAGCTGCTTACCAATGTGAAAAGGGCTGCCGAGTATACATTCCACAGTGGTCAAAGAAAGATCTCTTATCAAGTAAAAAGTTTATATATGATTTCTTGAATAAAGCGTGTAAACATATTGTCCAATTTACTCCGCACAATGATGATTATAATTATGTACATCATGTAGTTGAGAAAGATTGGATTGTTGGTTTAAGTCCAAGTTTAAGAAATGATTTAGGCTACCTCGCTAGCGCCTTAACAAGCTATGATAATTTTAACGTTAATTACCACATAAGTGGTCATAAACAGTTAATATATCGAGAGGAAGCTTATTATGTAGATCTTATTCCAAGAAATGAGAAGACGTTGGTGAAGAAGATTGTGATTAAGCCAAGAAAGACAAACATGACTCCTGAAACATTATTGAAGAAATTTAATTATCTCCTTCGAGTTGATGGTAAACAAGTGGCAACATTGACTTATATCAAATCATCTAATCATATTGCAATAAGCAAATTAAATGATGATGATCTAGTATTAGTTTGTTCAAAGATTTTCATCAGTTCTTACGACATCGTTCTGCAGCTGTTCATGGAAAATCTGATATGCAACATTTACCATGTGAAAGGCCAAATCAATTTGATACAGAATGGACCGTATCTTTATACAGAAAGTGTGTAGAGCCTTTTGGTGGTTTCTTACATGAAACAAGAGTGTTGATGCCTCGCATTATTACTTCGGTTAAATTGGTTGTAGATTATTTAAATGAAGTGATTAATGAGCAACGTATTTCATTTTCTGAAAAAGAAGGTACTTTGTCTCTCACTATAAATGGAAAAGGTATTGAACTAATTATGGATAAAACTCTAATGGACATTTTGGGTTTTGACCAAAATATCTTTAAAAGTGGTACTGTAAACCAAAGCTAGCGCAGACATGTCGCTATCGCGCTCGTATTAACTATTTTTCAGATATATTCCAATATTGGTGAAGATGTACGTGTGGGAGATGTTGAAGCTCCATTGCTAGCAATGATACCATACCAGCCAAAAAGCTGCAGTATTTTATCTGAGCATACTTTCAAGAAAGTGCATTATACAAAGCTGAAATCAAACTACATCCCACAAATTGATATTGCCATTTATGATGATGCTGGTGCGTTGATTCCTTTTCATAAAGATGCTGTGACAAGTATTACACTCCATTTCCGAATGAAGAGTTAATGCAAAAAGTATGCTATTATATTTTTCCAATGTGAATAATATGGAAAGTGAAAATAAGGACTCGTTTCTAATCTACTTGCCCAGTAATGCTTCTATGAATAAATTTCCCAAAAATAAACCATCAGAACTATCGAGTAGAATTAAATCGGCCACTGCATTTAGAAGGTGAATGGAGGTTGGCGTTTCTAGTATTTGCTATGATAGCAATATTCAGAATGTGAATGATTTGGAAGAAATGATATTGACTCCTCGCACCCATGATGGAATAACGATGAATAATGCATTCCACTTCCCATACAATTTAACATCAGATGGAAAGTGGAACTATGAATGGATTCAGATAAAATCAGATTCTTATGAGCCATTTGGGAATGAGAAAATTATTAAGGCATTCAACAGTGGTAATACTTCCATCATGAAGAATAAAAATCAGAAAGCTTATGAGTTTACTATCTATCATTGGAGTGGGAGACAGTTCCTCCGCTTTTATTCTTTTTACTAAAGGTCTTACGCTGAGGTTGGATAGTGAATTCTATCCGCATCTTGGTTTTGGTCATGGACTACATCTAACGTCAATTGCTACTGCAAATGTTAGAAAAGTTTATTCAAATCGAATCAACAAAACAAAAAACAAAATTTTTTTCATTATAGATTTAAAATATTTGATGAAGATGTTTGTAGAATGCGAAGAACGCATCATTTTGAAAAAGCGTGGTGTTCAACCTTTATCACTTATTGAGTTAGTAAAACGATGGAATGAGACTGTGGGTAAAGAAGTATGGAGAAAAAATTATGACGGACAAAAATAAGTTGGTTATTCAGAAATATAATGACAAACTTACAGTTTATTTCTCTCCAACCTTGCGTCATTTTGTAAGACATTATACACCTATTATTGGAAGCGGTGTGGTGTATGCTTCTCATGAATATCACACTAAAGCTGATTCA
>CAJQUW010001123.1:0-35820 GCA_907163375.1 Prostheceraeus crozeri | reverse complement strand
AGCTGTTGAACAGTTAGGATCAGGAAAAGTTTCGAGATCCCAAATATATGTTGAACATAGTCAATTTTTTTCTTTGTTATGATTTTATATGGACGCGTTGTTAGATTTTCATCAGTAACTGTTTTATATATGGGTTTGAAATTATTTTCAATTTCTCTAATAGCTTTTAATTTATGAGATTTATCAATTAAACAATAGTGACCAATTGTTGAACCTGCGTGAAAATAATTGTAATAAACATAATTATGAAACGTTTCAATTCCTCTAGGATTTAAATGACGATTGGCAGGACTATAATATTGAACACATTCTCCAAAATATTTATTGAATTGAGAAAATTTGCAGTTTGACATTACTCCTGTTCTAGATGTGGCTTTCTCTTTATATAAAAAATTATTAAACATTTCTTTCATCATTTCTCCTTGTTCTTCATTAAAACCTCGTAAAACATTATAACATTTAATAAAACAAAAATCTTCAGAAGGAATATAACAATATTCACCGAAATATTCTTTGATTCTATATTTCATATTAATCCCTGCCCCTCTATGCGATCTTTGTACTAACTTCATTCCAAAATCTTCATATTTAATATTACCTGTAAAAATCCATTCGTTAGCATCGGATTTCTCATCCAGATTCGAAAACCATATTTCAAATGAATTTTTATTATAGAAGGTTACGTAAAAATTTTGAATTATATTTTCCTGATCTTTAACAACTTTTCCAAGTAAATTAATAATTTTACCATTTGCTAAAAGTTTCCTCATATCATTTACTACATTAATAAAAGATACATTTTCATATTTAATTTCATTTGGATTAAATAAATTACATAAATCATCACCAAGTTCATCCTTAATTCTATCATCAAAAAAGATATCAGTAATAGGAGTTTCTAATATTTCTTTTGTTCCACTTTTCTGTTTTTTAATATTGCGTCTAATACTACGCCTAGTACGTTTCTGTTTTTTAATACGTTTACTACGTTTACTATGTTTAATTTGCGCATCAAACTCAGCAATTTGTTTCTTGATTAATTCATCAATCCTAGACGTTTGTCCGAGAGACATTTCACGATTCATATTTTTTAAAAGAAAAAATGAATTTTTACATAGAACCTCGGTTCCGTTTTTACATATACACAGGAATATGTAATTGATGTAATGTTTCTAATTCATGTGTTGTTAAATGTTCTTTCTTAACCAACCACCATAAATTATTATACGCCAAAAATACTCGGAAACTTCTTAAACAAAGTGGAAAGTCTTTTGTTTTAACACACGGTTTAATACCATGTTTTGTTTTATAATCTGTAACGAGCGCTACGTATTTATGATGATAATAAAATCTAACTTCTTTCTTCGAATTTACAGGATTTGTAGGATGACGATAATCTTTTAAAACTGGTACATGCTCTATCTTATAAGCATCCAACATATTTTTTTTTATTTTTATTAACAAAAAATTTATAAGAAAAAATTATTCGGTCACTCCGTTCGGTCACTCCGCGAAAATATTTTCTATCGACTTTCACTCCGCGAAAATATTTTCTATAACTCTATCATGAATTTTTTTATCAATATTAATTGTGATGAAGCCATAATCTTTTGACCAAGCATTGTTACACGATTGTTTAAATTCATCTTTATTTCTTACACATAAATCTCTTAACAAATCACTTAAGTTTCTTGCATTTATTTCAAATAGTATAAATATATTTGCATTCTTTCTAATAACACTTCCGTCTAATGAATACATACTTTGTGTTAAATAAAAAACACTACAGTTATTATGTCTACCTCTTGTGAAATAATTTCTCTGAACTGACTGATTTCTATCATTAACACAATCATCAAAAATTACACAATGTTTCATTGTTTTATCTAGTTTACTAGGATCTTGCATATTACCACTATCATGTATTAATTGTATTTTAATATGCTTATTTTTATTGGATTCTACTAACTGATTATTTTTTGCTGCTTCTTCACACCACGAACTTATTTCTTCTTCATCTTCAGATTTTTCATATTCTTTGAATAATGAAGCAATTGCTGTTTTTTTAAGATTATTTTCAAATCCATATTTTAAAAATTGATAGACGGGTTGTTCTGCTGTTGTTGTATAAATTATAAGATTGTTATAATCCAAAAAATTTGGAGTCGTTAAAATTTTAAATAATAGATAAGTTTTTGCACACCTGATCTTCCACAAATAACTGACAAAACTTTATTAGATAAATTTGGATGATGATTAAATTTAAGTTTTTTTTTATTTAATGGGGTACTTCACTCATTTTTTAATAAAAAAATTTATTTTTATTTTATTTTTTGTTTCTAAAGAAGAAGAGAAAATTAAACTTCTCTAGCTTCGCGTGGAGTTTATACCTCTCGACGGGAGTTTATACCTCCCGAACCAAAAGATCTATCATAATCTCTTCACCTCCAAAATTTATTTCTTGTCCTTTCTCATCAGTGATTCTAATGTCAATGTTGTTAATAGTTTTTCTTGTAATAGGAAAATATATTAATGTTTGTGGAATTACATTTAATCTATAACCAATGGGTACAGTAAAAGCTGGAAAACTGAATATTAAATTTGACAATTTACCATTTATATATCCTCCTTCAATAATGTCACAATGTACAACAATTGAATTTATTTCAGTTATTTTTGGAATCTTCTCACCTAAATGATAACCTTGACTATAGGTTTGTTTATTAAATCCTAATAGCTTTGACAATGATCTATCATGATTAAAATCAACTTGATGATTTTCGTCTAAAGTAAGAGAAAATTTATTAACTGCCGGTTCAACTGCAAAATGTAATTGTTTCTTATCTTTAAATGGTATACCTAAATGTCTCTTAATTTCATTTGATATTGATTCAACTTCGTAAGAACCAGGAAGAAAAGTTAGTATTTTCCACGTTTTGCCTTTATCAGTAGAATATCTAAATTGATCATTCACATCTTTGATAACGTTTTGAATAGTGTTAAATGTAG
Source organism: Prostheceraeus crozeri (assembly GCA_907163375.1). Classification (NCBI taxonomy): domain Eukaryota; kingdom Metazoa; phylum Platyhelminthes; order Polycladida; family Euryleptidae; genus Prostheceraeus; species Prostheceraeus crozeri. The sequence continues at coordinate 32,811 of CAJQUW010001123.1, read as the reverse complement.
AGAAACTAGTCAATGCAATTTGATAATTTTTATTTTGTTCCAAATGTAGAATGGGTTCTAAATTACAAGTGTGTGATGAAGTAGTTGTTATAATTTTTAACGTCGTACTAAATTTTGATGAACCCAAAATCTCTGTCAGATTTTCTAAATGATTATTAATTTTGTCTAAATCTGCTGAACACATTTTTTAGTTAAAATTTTGAATAAATATTTTTTATATAAAAAATTAATAAAAAACAACATATTTCAGCTACGGCGAAGCCCTAGAACAATCAGGTTCGTTACACTTTTATAATCCTCTTCATTTAGAATCTTCTTTTCTAACAGTCTTTTCAATATAGCATGAATTTCATTGAAACTAGAATTATGTCCTTCTTTTATTGCAGATATTAAAATATTTAATCTATTTAGTAATTCTTGTGGATCATCTGGTAAGAATACAGTTGTTTCGTTTTCTGTTTTTCAGATAACCTTTTCCTACTTTAACTCCCGTTGATAATAAATTTTCTAATTGTTTATAACGTCTAAGAGATTTTACTGCACCAACTCTATCTAACATAGCTTTATATTTTATGAGATCTTCTACAGCATAATTATTTAAATCTGCTCCTCTTAAAAGATTAACAAAATTTCTATCTAAATTAAAAGGAGATTTATCTGGTGAAAAAATTAAACCTCGAAAAGGTTGTGGAAATATTTCTTTTTGTCCGAGATAAAATCTAGGTATTGTTTTTCCATCTATAAATGAAATAGAATGTTCAAATTGCATAGATTTTGGTAATTTCTTATTAATGTTTGATTCTAGTAATCCATAGTCATCTAATATAGTTTTGTGCTCTGGATCTGTTATATCAATTTGTTTATCATTATTTGTACTTTCTTTTTCAAGAGTTTTAAATGGTTTCATAGTTTTCTCAAAATCAGTTTTTACTTGCTCGGTTTGCTGCATTTTTTCAAACATATCAGATTGAATACCAGCTTTTATCATTCTATGTTGAAGATGATTTTCTTTCATAATATTTCTTTGTTTTATTAACTCTTCTAATTGTTTTATTCTTTTAAAATTATCAGCTTAATTTTATCCATTTTTAAAATATAATATTTGAATTTTGTGGTAACATTGGAATACAGCAAAAACATTTTACTGAACAAATTATTTTTTTATTGCTTTGTTGTCTGACATCTTTTCGTTTAAAGTTTTCTCGTTTTAAGTTTTGTTTAATAAAGTTTTGCTTAAATTTTCGCTTAAAGTTTTTAGCTCTTCTAAAAAAATTTTGTCATTTTCTTCATTAGAAATTTTACACAGTAAAGTTTTACCATCACTAGAAATTTTGCCATCCTGTTTATTCTTATCATCAACTTTTTCTGACTGTAATTGAAATGATATTTGATTTACTTCATTAGCTATTTGATCAAATTTTTCAATCTCATCTAACGTAATAACATTATCATCACATACTCTTTGAAAGTAGTAATGTAGTTTATCATAGACTTCTTTAATATGTAAATGCTTAGTTTTTAATGATTTTCGTTTCTTAGTTATTAAAGATTTATCTAACATTGTAACAAGTGAAGTTGCAAAAACACCCGTACCTGTTAAAGCTGTAGCAACTACTGGAATTACTAAAACACCTGAAGATATAACAATTGTTAAAGCACCTAAACTTATTGTTAAGAATATGCCAATTCCTTGTGTTACATTCTTAACTTTAGTCCATCTCTTTCTTAATTTTTTATAATGCTCTAATCTTAATAATAATTGAGATTCCTTATCTTTCATATAGCGTACTCTATCTTTGTGTTTTTCATTATTTTCATGTTATCTTTTCAATGTCCATTAAAGTAGAACTACGTTCATATGATAACGAAGGATATATTCTTGCGGTTCTCATTTTGTTCTCACTTTTGTTTCTTCCATTTTTAAAGAAATATTATTAGTCACATGATATATTTTAAAAACCTGAAAGATGGATAAAATTCATGAATTTGAAATTCTCAACTTTTATGATTTTCGGTGTCCTGGAACGGTCATGATTTAAGCGAGAAAATTGTAATTCTCAAATTTTGAGATTCTTAACTTTTATGATTTTCGGTGTCCTGGAACGGTCATGATTTTAAGGGTGAAAATTGTAATTCTCAAATTTTGAGATTTTGAAAAATTTGAAAATTGGGTATTTTTAAAAACGCTTAAATTTTCGCCCTTCGGCCTTCGGCCACGTGAAATTTGAAGTCTACCTAAATTTTTGAAATTTTGAAATTTTGATTTTTTGAAAAAACCCGCAAAAGTGTGACATCCGGCGCCAGCGAAGCGAAGCAAAGCGAAGCGAAGCGTCACTTCGCTTCGCTTGCGCCGTATGTCACACTTTTGCGGATTTTTTTCAAAATTTCAAAAGTTTAGGTAGACTTCAAATTTCACGTGGCCGAAGGCCGAAGGGGTGAAAATTTAGGTAGTGACAAATTTTCAAAAAAATCAAAATCTCAAAAATTTGGCCGGTCACAAAATATCACGTAATCTCAAATTTGAGAATTACAATTTTCACCCTCAAAATCATGACCGTTCCAGGACACCGAAAATCATAAAAGTTAAGAATCTCAAATTTGAGAATTACAATTTTCTCGCTTAAATCATGACCGTTCAAGGACACCAAAAATCATAAAAGTTGAGAATTTCAAATTCATGAATTTTATCCATCTTTCAGGTTTTTAAAATATATCATGTGACTAATAATATTTCTTTAAAAATGGAGAAAAAAAGTGGATGAAACAAAAGTGGATGAAGGAGAACCGCAAGAATATATCCTTCGTTCTCATATGTACGTAGTTCTACTTTAAGGGACATTGAAAAGATTAACATTGAAAAATTGAATTAAGAAAAACACAAAGATAGAGTAAGGTTTATGAAAGATAAGGAATCTCAATTATTATTAAGATTAGAGCATTATAAAAAATTAAGAAAGAGATGGACTAAAGTTAAGAATGTAACACAAGGAATTGGCATATTCTTAACAATAAGTTTAGGTGCTTTAACAATTGTTATATCTTCAGGTGTTTTAGTAATTCCAGTAGTTGCTACAGCTTTAACAGGTACGGGTGTTTTTGCAACTTCACTTGTTACAATGTTAGATAAATCTTTAATAACTAAGAAACGAAAATCATTAAAAACTAAGCATTTACATATTAAAGAAGTCTATGATAAACTACATTACTACTTTCAAAGAGTATGTGATGATAATGTTATTACGTTAGATGAGATTGAAAAATTTGATCAAATAGCTAATGAAGTAAATCAAATATCATTTCAATTACAGTCCGAAAAAGTTGATGATAAGAATAAACAGGATGGCAAAATTTCTAGTGATGGTAAAACTTTTACTGATGGTAAAATTTCTAATGAAGAAAATGACAAAATTTTTTTAGAAGAGCTAAAAACTTTAAGCGAAAATTTAAGCAAAACTTTATTAAACAAAACTTAAAACGAGAAAACTTTAAACGAAAAGATGTCAGACAACAAAGCAATAAAAAAATAATTTGTTCAGTAAAATGTTTTTGCTGTATTCCAATGTTACCACAAAATTCAAATATTATATTTTAAAAATGGATAAAATTAGAGCTGATAATTTTAAAAGAATAAAACAATTAGAAGAGTTAATAAAACAAAGAAATATTATGAAAGAAAATCATCTTCAACATAGAATGATAAAAGCTGGTATTCAATCTGATATGTTTGAAAAAATGCAGCAAACCGAGCAAGTAAAAACTGATTTTGAGAAAACTATGAAACCATTTAAAACTCTTGAAAAAGAAAGTACAAATAATGATAAACAAATTGATATAACAGATCCAGAGCACAAAACTATATTAGATGACTATGGATTACTAGAATCAAACATTAATAAGAAATTACCAAAATCTATGCAATTTGAACATTCTATTTCATTTATAGATGGAAAAACAATACCTAGATTTTATCTCGGACAAAAAGAAATATTTCCACAACCTTTTCGAGGTTTAATTTTTTCACCAGATAAATCTCCTTTTAATTTAGATAGAAATTTTGTTGATCTTTTAAGAGGAGCAGATTTAAATAATTATGCTGTAGAAGATCTCATAAAATATAAAGCTATGTTAGATAGAGTTGGTGCAGTAAAATCTCTTAGACGTTATAAACAATTAGAAAATTTATTATCAACGGGAGTTAAAGTAGGAAAAGGTTATCTGAAAACAGAAAACGAAACAACTGTATTTTTACCAGATGATCCACAAGAATTACTAAATAGATTAAATATTTTAATATCTGCAATAAAAGAAGGACATAATTCTAGTTTCAATGAAATTCATGCTATATTGAAAAGACTGTTAGAAAAGAAGATTCTAAATGAAGAGGATTATAAAAGTATAACGAACCGAATGTTCTAGGGCTTCGCCCGTAGCTGAAATATGTTGTTGTTTTTAATTTTTTTATAAAAAATGTTTATTCAAAATTTTAACTAAAAAATGTGTTCAGCAGATTTAGACAAAATTAATAATCATTTAGAAAATCTGAACAGAGATTTTGGGTTCATCAAAATTTAGTACGACGTTAAAAATTATAACAACTACTTCATCACACACTTGTAATTTAGAACCCATTCTACATTTGGAACAAAATAAAAATTATCAAATTGCATTGACTAGTTTCTCTACATTTAACACTATTCAAAACGTTATCAAAGATGTGAATGATCAATTTAGATATTCTACTGATAAAGGCAAAACAGTGGAAAGTACTAACTTTTCTTCCTGGTTCTTACGAAGTTGAATCAATATCAAATGAAATTAAGAGACATTTAGGTATACCATTTAAAGATAAGAAACAATTACATTTTGCAGTTGAACCGGCAGTTAATAAATTTTCTCTTACTTTAGACGAAAATCATCAAGTTGATTTTAATCATGATAGATCATTGTCAAAGCTATTAGGATTTAATAAACAAACCTATAGTCAAGGTTATCATTTAGGTGAGAAGATTCCAAAAATAACTGAAATAAATTCAATTGTTGTACATTGTGACATTATTGAAGGAGGATATATAAATGGTAAATTGTCAAATTTAATATTCAGTTTTCCAGCTTTTACTGTACCCATTGGTTATAGATTAAATGTAATTCCACAAACATTAATATATTTCCCTATTACAAGAAAAACTATTAACAACATTGGCATTAGAATCACTGATGAGAAAGGACAAGAAATAAATTTTGGAGGTGAAGAGATTATGATAGATCTTTTGGTTCGGGAGGTATAAACTCCCACGCGAAGCTAGAGAAGTTTAATTTTCTTCTTCTTTAGAAACAAAAAAATCAAAATAATCAAATAAAATTTTTTATTAAAAATGAGTGAAGTGCTCCCATTAAATTAAAAAAAAACTTAAATTTAATCATCATCCAAATTTATCTAATAAAGTTTTGTCAGTTATTTGTGGAAGATCAGGATGTGGAAAAACGTATCTATTATTTAAAATTTTAACGACTCCAAATTTTTTGGATTATAACAATCTTATAATTTATACAACAACGGCAGAACAACCCGTCTATCAATTTTTAAAATATGGATTTGAAAATAATCTTAAAAAAACAGCAATTGCTTCATTATTCAAAGAATATGAAAAATCTGAAGATGAAGAAGAAATAAGTTCGTGGTGTGAAGAAGCAGCAAAAAATAATCAGTTAGTAGAATCCAATAAAAATAAGCATATAAAGATACAATTAATAGATGATAGTGGTAATATGCAAGATCCTAGTAAACTAGATAAAACAATGAAACATTGTGTAATTTTTGATGATTGTGTTAATGATAGAAATCAGTCAGTTCAGAGAAATTATTTCACAAGAGGTAGACATAATAACTGTAGTGTTTTTTATTTAACACAAAGTATGTATTCATTAGACGGAAGTGTTATTAGAAAGAATGCAAATATATTTATACTATTTGAAATAAATGCAAGAAACTTAAGTGATTTGTTAAGAGATTTATGTGTAAGAAATAAAGATGAATTTAAACAATCGTGTAACAATGCTTGGTCAAAAGATTATGGATTCATTACAATTAATATTGATAAAAAAATTCATGAAAGAGTTATAGAAAATATTTTCGCGGAGTGAAAGTCGATAGAAAATATTTTCGCGGAGTGACCGAACGGAGTGACCGAATAATTTTTTCTTATAAATTTTTTGTTAATAAAAATAAAAAAAAATATGTTGGATGCTTATAAGATAGAGCATGTACCAGTTTTAAAAGATTATCGTCATCCTACAAATCCTGTAAATTCGAAGAAAGAAGTTAGATTTTATTATCATCATAAATACGTAGCGCTCGTTACAGATTATAAAACAAAACATGGTATTAAACCGTGTGTTAAAACAAAAGACTTTCCACTTTGTTTAAGAAGTTTCCGAGTATTTTTGGCGTATAATAATTTATGGTGGTTGGTTAAGAAAGAACATTTAACAACACATGAATTAGAAACATTACATCAATTACATATTCCTGTGTATATGTAAAAACGGAACCGAGGTTCTATGTAAAAATTCATTTTTTCTTTTAAAAAATATGAATCGTGAAATGTCTCTCGGACAAACGTCTAGGATTGATGAATTAATCAAGAAACAAATTGCTGAGTTTGATGCGCAAATTAAACATAGTAAACGTAGTAAACGTATTAAAAAACAGAAACGTACTAGGCGTAGTATTAGACGTAATATTAAAAAACAGAAAAGTGGAACAAAAGAAATATTAGAAACTCCTATTACTGATATCTTTTTTGATGATAGAATTAAGGATGAACTTGGTGATGATTTATGTAATTTATTTAATCCAAATGAAATTAAATATGAAAATGTATCTTTTATTAATGTAGTAAATGATATGCGGAAACTTTTAGCAAATGGTAAAATTATTAATTTACTTGGAAAAGTTGTTAAAGATCAGGAAAATATAATTCAAAATTTTTACGTAACCTTCTATAATAAAAATTCATTTGAAATATGGTTTTCGAATCTGGATGAGAAATCCGATGCTAACGAATGGATTTTTACAGGTAATATTAAATATGAAGATTTTGGAATGAAGTTAGTACAAAGATCGCATAGAGGGGCAGGGATTAATATGAAATATAGAATCAAAGAATATTTCGGTGAATATTGTTATATTCCTTCTGAAGATTTTTGTTTTATTAAATGTTATAATGTTTTACGAGGTTTTAATGAAGAACAAGGAGAAATGATGAAAGAAATGTTTAATAATTTTTTATATAAAGAGAAAGCCACATCTAGAACAGGAGTAATGTCAAACTGCAAATTTTCTCAATTCAATAAATATTTTGGAGAATGTGTTCAATATTATAGTCCTGCCAATCGTCATTTAAATCCTAGAGGAATTGAAACGTTTCATAATTATGTTTATTACAATTATTTTCACGCAGGTTCAACAATTGGTCACTATTGTTTAATTAATAAATCTCATAAATTAAAAGCTATTAGAGAAATTGAAAATAATTTCAAACCCATATATAAAACAGTTACTGATGAAAATCTAACATACGAGTCCAGGTATTTGATGTTAATTTGTAAATTATTGTGGTCTAGTTGTCAGTTATTGGCGAGTAGGTTCATGTTCTGGTTAGATGTTGGTAGGGAGAGTGGTGGGACGTTGGGTTTGGGTAGGGAGGAGGGTGGGGTTGCGATGTGTTCTATGCTGCAGTGAATTTGCGCGACGTTCTTTTGAGATTATTTGGTTGGTTGGAAGAGTGTTGATAGTGGCGAGTATTGCGTGTCTGCGTTGTATTTTGGTGGAGGTGAGTTGGCAGATGGTTGGTGTGATTAGACACAGTTATTTGTTGGCTTTGGTTTGAGAGCCTGGGTGCGTTGAGTGTTGTTCGTGGCTCGGTGGGAGGTATGTTTCTGGCGACACGCGAGTGGTGGGGTCGGTTATGTTTTATGAGCGGTTGTTGAGAGTTTGGGTATGATGGCTTGTGAGAGAGTTTGTTGGATAGAATTTGTGAGATGGGGGTGGCTTGGGAGAGTGAGAGTGGCGTGGCACTTTATTTGTTTGGGAGTGTGGTGGAGAAGTCTGAGGGTTGGGTTTGGGTTGGGTGGGTTTGACGTGATGTACGTGCATGATGTGTGGGGGATTGCGGTGATGGGTGGGGGTTTTGGGGAGGTGGATGATTTTGGTGGGCGTATGGGAGGTTGATGAAGCCGGGGAAGGGTGAGTTGGTGGGTGTTTTTGAGTTTGGGTGGGAGTGTGTGAGGGAGGTAAGGCGACGGGGTGGGTTAATGTTGGGTTGGTGTGTAAAATTGTCGGTGGGTTTGTGGTACCTGTCTTTGAGGAGGGTGCGTGCGGGGTGGTTTTTTGTTTTTGGAGATGGGGTGTGAGAGCGTTTTAGTGGATCGGTTTTGGCGTATTGATGGGGTGACGAGGGTGTTTGTAGGGGTTATTGGTTTGGGTGGGGGGGCTGTGGGAGTGTATTTGGGTTGGGGTTTGCGGGTAGTATGGTTGCGACGTGGTTTTTGGAGAGGGGGGTGGGGTGGGAAGGCATGTGAGCTTCGTGAAAATTTGCTGAGCGGTGTGGTTGTGTGCGAGGCGGCTAAGGGTGGGAGACTTTGGTGTCTTTTAGGTGGGAAGTGTGAGTTTGAGTTTGTAGTTATGCGGGTCGGGCGGTGAAGCGTAATATTGATATTAATATATTGGAGAGTGTTTGGGGGTTCTGTGTCTTCGTGGGGGGGAGTATTTGAGGAGAGGATTTGCGTTCTTGGGTTCATTTTTGATCTTTTGGAGATAGCCTGTGTGAGTTGTTTGTTTGCTTGTTGAGGGGGGAGGGGTGGGGGGGGGGGGGTTTTTTTGTGTTTTGTAGATTGTGTGTGATCTAGTGATTTTGGTTTATTTTTGATATTGGTTTGAGAGGGAGGTGCGGAGTCTCCGATATTGGAGATGATATATTTTTGAGTAAGGGCTAGGTATTTTTTTGGTCGGATATTGTGGTGTGGTGAGGGTGTATAGAAGGGGGGCAGATTTGTTGTTTTTAGTAGTGGTTGAGGGGAGTTCATTGTAGGTTTTCTGGATGGTATATGATGTTGTTCATTGGGTTATATTCGCGGGTTATGTGATTTAGTTGGATTTTAGCGTTGTGGTTTTCATGTTTATATTGCGGCGAGATGTGTTGTGGTGACTCATAATAATTTATATCTTGTTGTTCTTTTTTCTGGCTTTAGTTATGATCTTTGTTCTTTCAAATATCTTCTTTGTTTGTCAATCGATCTTCTCTCTTAGATGTAAATGTTGTCTATTACAAATTCTCTTGTTAAAATAGAAATATATAATATAGTTGAAATCTTAAGATTTATACTCGAATTATCTATCTATCGTTTGGATCGTTTTCTTCAGTTGGGATCTCGAAACTTTCCCCCGATCCAACTTGTCAACAGCTCATCCAATTCCTTACGCTGTAGGAGCTATTAATTTTAATAAATTATATGTTGTTTTTACCGAGAACAAAGATGAAAGAATTAGAAACACACGTTTGTAAAGTGATATGAATAAATAAAACGATCAAAAGATGAAGATCGAAATTAAAAATACTAAAAAACAATTTATTGAGTATAATAATTTAACTGAATTAGAATTTAATAAACTTCAAAATTGTGTGAAAATATTTACGAGAACTGAGGATTATGAATGTCCGATTTCGGGGAAACCGCCGAGGACGTAATGACGCTATCCATCAATTTTTAAAAACTCTTGGAAAATTAATTAATATCGAGAGATAACGTTTAATAGCACACAATTCATCAGGTTTTGATTCCTATTTTTCCGATAAAACTACTTTTAATTAAATATCTAAACCGCCTCTTAAAACTTCAAGAGGAATATTGACTGCTTCATTACAAAATCCTTAAACAACTGAATGGTGTTAGTAGAACTAATCAAAAACTTTTAAATTTTGAAAAACAATATGAAAAACGATTCAAACTCGATGTCATGAATTAGAAAATCTATTCAGGTTAAATTAGCACTTCAAACTATTATAATGAATTGTAGTTAACCACATGTAAAAACAAGTCATTCTAAATGGTGTGAGAATTTTTAAAATTCCTAAGAATGTGTGTAAATTAATATGAAATTGGAGACATAACACATGACAATTATAAACAGAAAAAACGAAAAGAATGGAGACCATATTAAGTTTAACGAAATTCTTTTCCTTTAAGCCTTTTGTAATCTACAAATATAATACGTTATGCAAGATTTAGTTGGTGAAGATAAAACTACTATGTTGGACATCCTCTGCTTTAACATTTAACGGTTGGATGAAAAGCGTACAAAATGACAATATAAATATTCATTCTCATATAGATTTATGGGCTATAAATTATATTAGAGAATTTGTTAAAGGTGGAAGAGTTTCAGCAAATATAAGAAAATACATATCGCCATTTTGTAGCAACTTGTTACCAATATAAAAACAGTATTTACCTGGTCGCTCCCCTGGGGGCATAGCCCTTGAAGTAATTTAATAAGAATTTAATGAACAGTATCGAGATTTAGGAGATAAAAACTCAACTGAAATTTGTAAGAAAATTTTTCCAAATCATCAACTTCTGAACAAAAAAAAGAATTTCTAATGGCTTTTTATGCCACATCTTTATATCCTTCAGCTATTAAGATGAAACTTCAGAATACCCAAAAGCTGAAATCCGCTAGGAAAATTTAGACGAAGAAGAAAGCGGGAAATAGTATATAAATTTAATACTCAAATACGTTTAGACCTAAAACTGGATATTTACAGTTTGTGTTTCAATAGACAATGATTATATGTTTTTTTCAACCAGTCCAATTAAAGATAAAGTAAAAATCAAAATAATAATTCTCATGTAAAAAGAAATCAGTTTAGAAATGTAATGTTTATGATGTATTACTTCTGTAGACATACAAGAAATTGTTAGATGTGGGGGGAAAAATCTTACAAATTACTGACAGGTATAATTTATGAAAAAAATTAATCAATTTCACCATTTCGAAATTATATTGAAAAACTTTTTAATTTGAGAAAAAGATATAAAGCAGAAGGAAATTACTGTCGCGATGATTAAATTAAATTATTGATGAATTCGCTATATGGCGCAAAACAGTGGCAAAAAGAATATAACCACTAAATACATTTAATGGAATGAGATACATTGAGCAAAACTTTCACTCAAGAAGTAAAAGATTATGAAAAATAAAAATGATGAACAATATTTAGCGAAAGTAGAAATGGAAGATGATGAAATTTCCTTAAAACTAATATTTTAAAAAGAAGGGAAGCAGACGTCATTCATGCCCATCACATCTTAGGTTCTTTAATTCCTTCACATCTAAAGAATCATGAATAACTTTATTTTAGAAATTAAAGGTTTCAACGAAAAATACATTCATTATACCGATACTGATTCAATATACATTTCTAATGAGCTTCTTCAATAAATTAGATGCAGCTTGGATATGTGGTGGGGAAATTGTGTCCAAGGAAAAAATGATTATGGAAAAGGAGGAATTATGTTTAGCAATGTTTATTGCTCCTAAAATAAAATTTGTATTACTGTAAAGAACAAGGGAGACTAATGAAAATAAAACATTCAAAGATATTTCACAAGAAAAGTAAAAGTAGAAGATTTCTAAAATTATATCGGGGAAAACATTATCGAATGACTACAGTTAATAAACCAAGAAAAGATCTTAAAACAGGAATTATATTCCTGAATAAAAATAATATATACTGGAAGAAAAAAACTTTTCTGGTCAAATAAATATAACTTAAACGTCAAGCCCACTGATGAAAATGAAATTATGTTATTACCTTAAACGGAGAAGTATTTCAAGCTGAAATATTTCAAACAATCGTCTGTGAGATAATTTAATTGATGATGATTACACGTGGGAATAATAATTTTTTTATTACATCTAAAAACATATAACACTAAAAATTTTATAACATCTAAAAACAAATAAGCATCTAAAAATTTTATAACATCTACAAATTTTATAACAGCTAAAAACTTATACATCTAAAATTTTTATTACATATGAAAATATATTAACGAATATTTTGGTATTTTCTATAGTTTAATCATATAACGTTTTTTATCATATAACGTTTTATCAAAAGATATTTTAAATTTATTTTCATTAACATTGATTCATCCATCATCATCAACAATTGATTCTTTCAATCATCATCAAAATGAAATCTTCAACATCATAAATTAACACTTTTGTATAGGATGCCATTTCCCTGATATGATCCCATTTCCCTGATGGGAATCTCCTAATTCCAAATTATATTTATTATTGATAATAAAATTAATAGAGAAAAATATTGCCTTGATCTCTTTTGGAAAATTTAATAACACCCACCAAATCTAATCTTTTTAGTTTTATTAAAGATGATAAAATTTTAAATTTATTAATGTACATCCTATTTTAAATTTTGTAGAACCCGAAACATAGTTGTCTAACAGTATACTTCAACAATTCCGTCATTATTATTTTCCAATTGTAAGAAAATGAAATTTAGATAAATTTTGATTAAATGTAGTATTTAATATCAGTTTGAGATAATAATTTTTCTGTTCACTTAATTTTTATAATTACTAATATTTTATTAATCTTTGTTACCATTTTACACCTTTTTCAGATGTTTCAGAATCATCATTTATATTATCATCATCTATATAACATCATCATTATTATTATAAGATTCTTTCAAATTCACATTTTCATGATGTTTAAATCATTTATTATTTTTAAAAATTTTTTATCAGAATCTAAACTTTTATAGGAGTGTCCACAAATAAATTTTTTCTTGTTCTGCAAAACCATTTATATAAGATTTTAATAAATTGATATTTAAGTTTGAATTAAACCTATATATGAATCATCATCATATCTTTGTGGCATTCCTAATGTTCTTGTTTTATAAATAGTATCTCCTATAATATACTTGACATAATAATTACTACGTTTATGCTTTTTACTAACTCTCGATAATGAAGATTATAATGCTTTTTGTTCATCAACATATAATCTTATTTTTTCGTTCGAAAAAGAATTTAATTTTTTAACTAATTCTTTAATATTGATATAATTAATAATTTTAGTTTCTATCCAATCAGTATTACTAATTGGTAACACTGCTCTAATAAATCCATAAACATTATTATGACCTATTATAACCATATTTTCTTTATTTAATTCTACATACGCAACATCATTATATTTACTTACATATCCATAAAATTTTATAAATGGATCACCAGGAAAACAACAATAATTAGTTTCCATAGAAGTAAAACCTTTAGTCCTGTTCTCTAAATATTTCGGCTTGTAATTGAAATAAAATATTACATCTAAACCAAATGGATTATTATTATTATTACAAAACATTTATTTTCAAATCCCGTTGATCTCGTCGACTAAGAAGAACAGGATGATGCGGGCGAATATAATTCTTTTTTTAAATTTGGGGTTTCCATTTTTTAATTTATATTTGAAAAAATTATTTTTTTATTTTATTAGAAAAAATTTTATTTTTTTTATTGTTAAAAATGATGTGACCAAATTTTGGTGGAGGTGCATAGTATCCCGAATAATCGTGAATTAGAAAAGAGATAGAAATTAAATATCATGAAAAACTGGAGACGTTTAATCTGGTCCATTAGCATCTTTCTATTCTTCCGCCCAACAAAATACAGAGTTAAAACAATAAACAATATGTTTGATACACAAATCAATGACTTAAAAGAAAAATAAATAAACGATGTAATTGGTTCCAACTGATGAACGAATTAAAGTTGCCCTTTTAAACTTAATGACAAATCATTAAACGAAAAATATTAAAACTTGATAAAAAGGAAAGAGACTCAAGAAGCAGATATAGCAAAACTTTTTAAAAAGATTTCTGAACAAACAAAAATTTTAAATATTACTTCTTAGATTTAAAATCTGCTGTAATTAAAAATAAACATCAATAAAAATGTTAAAAGAACAATTAGAAGATGAAATAGAAAAACTACTACCTGAAAGAATTTAAAAAATTTAAAGCAGTTACAAATCTACATTCCAAAAAAGTGTTGAGAATGAAGTTCTAAAATAAACTCAACCAATGAAAAAGATGAATAGAATAATAAATGAAGTAAACTCATCTTAATCAAAGAGTTGATAAAATGAAAACTCTTAAAATCAATTTAGAAAATGAATTAAAGAAAAATTTTACAAGAAAACTCTAAAGAAAATAAAGAACAGTTAGATTCTGTTAAAAGACAATTAGATGTTCTTAAAATTAAGTTAAATGCTCTTAAAACGGCGTTGAAGATGAATCAGCAGAAAATGCAAGTTAATAGAAAAGAAATTAAAGTACATCACACGCTGCTTGACGCACTAGATAAAGTGCAACAGGCCATTAAAAACGTTTATCTCGTAGATTGTTGTGTCCAAATTCACAAACGTAAATCTTAACACGTACATATTTTTTCCCCAAAAGTCAAATTTAATCTTAAAAAATGCCCATAATTTATAAACACAATCTTAAACATTTTGCTTCAAATCAAAAAAATGCTCATGAACCACGTATGATTCCTGTTTATCATTATGATAATAGAGAAACAGTCCTGAACAGAAAAGTATCCTAGCACAGCGGGTACGTTCACACGGAATGATCCGGTATATTTTCTGTATTGGAAGTATCCGTTACCTTAATTAAAAAATAATAAAGATTTGATTACATCTGCTGCAAAAGGAGCAGCAAGTAGTATATAGTGTGGACAATCGGCGCGCACGCTTTCGCATCGCTTTGCTTCGCTCGCTTGCGCCGGATGTCCACACTTTTGCGGGTTTTTTCAAAAAATCAAATTTCAAAAATTTTCAAAAATTTAGGTAGACTTCAAATATCACGTGGCCGAAAGCCGAAGGACGAAAATTTAAGCGTTTTTAAAAAATTACCCAATTTTCAAATTTTTTCAAAATCTCAAAGTTTGAGAATTACAATTTTCCACCGCCAAAATCATGACCGTTCAAGGACACGCGTAAATCATAAAAGTTAAGAATCACAAATTTGAGATTAAGATCATTTTTTTACTTTGAAAATCATGACCGTTCAAGACACCGAAAAAATCAAAAAGTTAAGAATTCTCAAATTTGAGAATTACAATTTTCATTGCTTAAATCATGACCGTTCAAGGACAACCACAAATCATAAAGTTGAGAATTTCAAATTTCATGAATTTTATCCATCATTCAGGTTTTTAAATATATCAAGTGACTAATAATCTTTCTTTAAAAGTGGAAGAAACAAACAGTGGAAGAAGCCGCA
Organism: Prostheceraeus crozeri; assembly: GCA_907163375.1. Classification (NCBI taxonomy): domain Eukaryota; kingdom Metazoa; phylum Platyhelminthes; order Polycladida; family Euryleptidae; genus Prostheceraeus; species Prostheceraeus crozeri. The sequence goes on along the minus strand of CAJQUW010001123.1, from coordinate 17,428 downwards.
AGAATATATCCTTCAATATCATATGAACGTATTTTACTACCCTCCCCCACCCTTCTAACTTCTAGGGGTCCCTTCTGACTTCCTAGGGGTCCCTTAAAGAAATTTTGTTTATTATAAAATGAACAACATAAATGAGTTTTTAAAAATTATATGGAACGCAGAACTACGACAAATTTCGACCTAAAGAAAATCGCAAATTGAATTAGGAATAAAGAATTTTCATGTTTCTAATGAGAGTCGAATTACAATTCCTAAAAAATAAGCCTAAACACGGGAACCTTCAGTTCCCGGAACAAAGATTCCATCAATAACTGTAAAATTTCGTAACCAATCTTCAACACTTCAGACCAAAAAGGCGTACATTAGGTACAGCAGGCGTTAAAATAATCAGCAGAACTATTATTTTGATTCATACGGTTTGCCCCCTACAAATGAAACGTAACAGAATTAACTTGGAACGGGAAACATACAATACGATTTCAAATTCAAACAATACCAGGGGCACTACTATTGTGGACAATTATGGTTTTAAATACGTTTTGTACAAATTACAAAAAGGAGTACCATTTCTAGATATAATGTTTAGAAATTGAACGGAAAAAAACGTAGGTTCTATGACTACGCCTAATAATAATAACTGATCATTATAAAATCACTTCGTTTGTAATATTTCATTTTGATAAAATCGGCCTCCTGATATCTTCATCATCTAAATCTTTGATTTCGTAAAGTAATCGGGATAACTTTTTGATTTATTTTAGAAATTTTCAAATTACTCTTTCGTCCGAGTAATCCGACGAAGCCTTTTCCAAATTTATGTATATTTAAATATTTAACTCTATCTCCATTTTTAAATTTCGGCTTTAAGTTTTCTGCAAATTCGGATTACACTCATTCAAAATTATTATTCTCGAATATTTTTTTTCCTTATCAAATCAGGGTCGGACAGAAGCATTCTTTGGAGTTTCTTCAATACCAGATATGAACTGTATTATTGGTACTCTCTACAATTCTCTGGTAATACTTCAACCCATTTTTCTGATTTCTTTCTTTGCTCTAGTAAATTTCTTGAATAATTTTATTTTTTTTAACGTCCCGATTTGAATCTTTCTATCACTGACAAGCTTTTCCAAAGCGTTTTCAGTTGCAATAAACAGTTTCAAAGTAGTGGCTAGAACGTTTCTGTTATAAAATTCCGACCTTTATCAAACAAACAATTTCCCTTGGCTTGTCTATTACTTTCTTTAAAGATTTCTTCAAACGCATATTTAACTGATAGACCACTTTTATTTTTTAAGGCTTTACCCAAGCATATCGTGTATATAAATCTATAACGGTCAATGCGGTATTTGTAGTCCCTTTCATTCGGCATATTGATAAGATCGAGCACCTAAGTATAAAATCAACCAAATATCATCTTTATTAAATATTATTTACTTTCAATAAATATTTAGGCCTTCTGTATTCTTTTATGAAATTTCAGACGCATTGCGGCTTGGGTCATTGACATTTCGGAACGCGTAGGTTCGAGCCGTTGCTCTCAGATTTATTAGTTTCAATTTAAAAAAACCCCTTGTCCGAATATATTTTAGCTTGTAAAGCTTTCTTAACAAAATTCTTTCAATTTTTTCTCTAAATGTTGGGATTTTTGAATATATACTATGAAAAATAAAAAAATAAAGAAAAAAAAAAAAATTAAAAAAAAAAAAAAGGATAAAGATAGCTATAAAGTTAAAATTAAAAAAATATAAAATTGAAAATATATAATTGTTAAGAAAAAAAAATAAAATAGGAAATAGATCTTAAAATAGAAGATGAAAATTATGATGAGTAATAATTTAATATTTAAAGAATAATCAGAATATGAAAATAAATAAATATGAAATTGTAATAAATGAATATAAAATAAAAATCTATCTAAATTCTTGAATCATCTTCTTATCAAGCGTGCAATGTCGAGAACTTAGATCATCGATTTCGATGAGCTTGAAAAGAAAAAAAAATAATGGATGAAATAATAAAAAAATAAAATATTATAATAAAAAAAAAAAAAAAAAAAAATAAGAAATAAAAGAATGAAAAAAGGGGTAAAAAACTAAAGTTAAAATATTAATGAAAAACAAAAATCATGGCCTGTAAGCTTGCTGGGCATCTACTCTATTTTATGGTTTCTTCACCTGGTTTTCGGATTATTATTTCTACATCTAGACTTATATCTAATCGGAGGTTCCTGTGACCGGTATATGATAATGACCAGGAAGATGTTTTTCTTTCGAATATTTACTCCAAATAAAGCCAGGAAAGTTTTCTAATGGTTTTTTGTATGTCACCACCAGTAGTAGTAGCCAAACTTTGTTTGTCGTCGTCACCTCCAATATGCTGACAATTTGAGTTTTCATTTTTGTGTGATTTAATAGATAAATTCAATAAATCTAAATTAGAAATTTTTAATTTAATTTAAATTTTCGGAATTTGTAGAATTCATTTTAAAAGATAAAAAAAAAATTTAAAAGTTAAATAAATGTTTTACCTAATCGGACCAAAGGTCCTGAGGCCTTTAGCCCGATAGAACTTTGTTCAGAGGCTTTTAACCGATAGTAGACTTTGTTCAGAGGCTTTAGCGATCGGACCAAAGGTCCTGAGGTTATTACCGAATTCATACTAGGAGCTTAGATTATATTCAGAAACCATCTTTAGTTTCTTTAATTTCAATTAAAAAATCATCAACATTGGTGGAGAAATATTTTTAAGAACTCGTTTTTTCCTTCATCAACTAAATTTTAATTTACTTAATAAAATTATCTACTACTCCTTTCACCCTAGCACAACATTCTCTAACTCTCTATTATGACGTTTTTTGTTCTTCTAAATGCTGCCTTGCTCATGATTGTATTTTTATTTACTGCTTGGGACAATACCAGCTGTCCCACCTGCAACACTTCTCTGCTGCTGCTATTGGCCTCCTATTATTAAGTCGGAATTAATGAGGGAGAATTTCACCATTCTTTTCTTCTTGTAATTGAATATTCTCTACTCATTGGTTTAACTTATGTAATACTTTTTTTTATTAATCGCCCCCCATCGGAATAGTTTTAGGGGTAATTTTTGTCCAACAATATTAAGTAATTTTAATTCAACAGTTTTATTTATTATTACTTTTCGGTTTGCGACATTTTTAATAAAAAAATTTTAAGTTATCAAAAATTTAAATCTAATTCTAGTTATGAAAAAATTTTAAGTTAAGAATTTTTTTAATCTATTCTAGTTATGAAACAAAATTTTTAAGTGTAAGAATTTTATAAAGTTAACAAAAATTTTAATCTATTCTAGTTAATTGAAAAAAATTAATTAATCGACGAAGTCCTTGGGCTTTAGCCTATCGGACCAAAGGTCCTCAGGTTACTAACTCCGATCCTAGTTCATCTTTCCATTAAGAATTTCAATAGAATATTTTACATCTTCTACGCAATAAACCATAAGCCATCAATGAAAGTTGTGGAATCTTTCTTTTCAATATTAATTGTTACCATCACAACCATTTTTAATAATATCTTCAGATTGTGCACTTAAATCGAAACAGAAAATTGGATATAAATGTCTCCAATCTCCAGGAGTTAATTGTGGTTCAACTCCAAATTCTATACAAAGATTTCGATAAGAATCATATCCTTCCATAAATTGATTATTGGTATCATCGAATCTTAATGGATCAATTGGATATCGGGTTTGATTGAATGAAACTTGTAATCTTCGAATTGTATTAATATGGAAGAGATTATGTTCTTATCAAAACTTGGAGAATTATTTTCTTTGAAAAGTTAGCAATAAATATCTTGGAGTATTCGCCAGTTCTAGTAAAATGCCAGTTAAATCTTTGTTCGGAAAATAGTTACTGAACCTAGCAGTACGCTTTAGAAAATTTACCTGGAAATTGGTTTGTTAGTATTTAATCTTTTTGCAATAGCTGTTTCAATCTCTAAACTAGGAGTAATATGCTTAATCCACCATTCAAGCTCTATCAATTTTTAAATCATGCTTTTTTTCCAGTCTCACAAAAAGATGTAATTCATTATTTGCGGTTACGATGAATTATTAATTTAAATTTTAATTGATATGATATTTTATCATAAGTCTTAAATATCCGAATTAATGGGAGGACAATGAACCAATTAACTGTCTGTTTACTTTTCTTGTTTAAATTCACGGTCTTTCTTTATATGCATTCATTATTTGTTTTATTTAAATGTTTTTTTGCAATATTTTCTAACCATCTTTCGCAATTCCTGCTGAATCTGTTCCAGCGTCGAGTTTAAATCTTCAACACATTATACATCATTAGTTCAGGAAACCAACCTTCGATTTCATGCTTTTTATTATTTTCACCAATTGTTATAATATCTAAGCATTGTATCAATTACACCTGGAGAATCACTTATTGTTTCTATATTTTGAGTTGCTACATCATTATAAACGCATTTGTGTAAATAATCTTGGAAAATAAATCATTCTTAGTGCAATATTATCGGTTTCTGGTAATGGTGTTGTAAAATTAGCATCACTATATAAAGGAATATTCACAATGTAAAACGAATCAGGTAAATATATATAACTACTGACTGATTATCAACTTCAAAAAATTTAAATCACCTCCAGTATTTACTCTACTGGAAAGATCCGGAGATTTCATAGCAAATTCTTTATTATAGTCATTCTTTTTTTGATTATTACTGACGAAACGGAGGATCGTTAATCTAAATTTTATTTTTCGATAAGCGAAGACATTTTTATAAAAAACATTAATTTGACTTTTTGTTTTTCTCCACAGACAGAAAAAATTTTTACTATTAAAAATTACTAAAAAATTTTACTAAAATATAATTTTAGAATTTTGCTAGACCATTACCTCTTATTTCTTCAATTGTTTTTTCAATTTATGTTTACTTAATCAGACGGAGCTCCGCTCCTCAAGGTTTTCCCCAACAGCAATGTTTAGCAATTTTATTTTTTGTTTCATCAGCAAAGTTTTTTCTTTATTTTTTTAGTTCTTGGGAATCATCCTAAGTTTTACGAATAGCTTCTAGTTGTTTTAAATTCGTTTTTGAGACTTGACAGCATTTGATAATTTGCACTAGCTGTACTTAACTATAGCAGCTGCCTCCTTTTGCAGCAGATGTAATCAAATCTTTATTATTTTTAATTAAGTTACACGATACTACCAATACCAGAGGAAGGATCCCAAGCTCCCTTCCGTTGTTGTGAGACGGCACCTGCCGGTGCTAGGAACCTTTTGTGTTTTCCGACTGTTATCTCTATTTCATAATGATAAACAGGATTCATACGTGGTTATGAGCAATTTTTGATTTGAAGCAAAATGTTTAAGATTTGTATTTATAAAATTATAGGCATTTTTTAGGATTAAATTTGACTTTTGAGAAAAAAAATATTTAACGATCGGCTAAAGCCTCGAGAGTAGCTTCGCTCCCGATTGGTTAGTAACCTGGCCGGACCTTTGGTCTCCGAGATCGGCTACAAAGCAATACGAAGAGCTTCGCTCCGATTGGTTAGAAACCTGAGGACCTTTGGTCCGATCAAGATTTACGTTTGTGAATGGACAACAACTTCGAGATTAACTTTATTAATTGATTGTTGCACTTTATCTATTGCGTCATAGCAGCGTGTGATGTACTTTAAATTTTCTTTTCTATTAACTTGCATTTTTCTGCTGATTAATCTTCAATGCCGTTTTAAGAGCACTTTAACTTAATTTTAAAAGAACATCTAATTGTCTTTTAACAGAATCTAACTGTTCTTTTATTTTCTTTAGAGTTTTCTTGTAAATTTTTACTTTCTAATTCATTTTCTAAATTTGATTTTAAGAGTTTTCATTTTATACAACTTTTGATTAAGTGAGTTTACTTCATTTATTATTTCTATTCATCTTTTTCATTTGTTGAGTAATTTTAGAACTCAATTCATCAAACACTTTTTTGGAATGTAGTTTGTAAACTGCTTACTTTAACATTTTTTTTAATTCTTTCAGGTAGATTTTCTATTTTCATATCTTCTAATTGTTCTTTTAACATTTTTATCTGATGTTTATTTTTAATTACAGCAGATTTTAAATTTAACAAGAAAGTAATATTAAAAATTTTTTGATTGTTCAGAAATCTTTTTAAAAAGTTTTGCTATATCTTCTTCTAAGCTCTCTATCCTTTTTATCAAGTTTTAAATAATTTTTCGTTTATTGATTTGTCAATTAAGTTTAAGCAACTTCAATTCATTTCATTTCAGTGGAACCAAAAACATCGTTTGTATATTTTTCTTTTTAAATCCATTGATTTGTGTATCAACATATTGTTTATTTGTTAATCTGTATTTTGTTGCGGAAGAATAGAAAGATGCAATGGACCAGATGAAACGTCTCCAGTTTTCATGATATAATTTTCTATCTCTATTTCTAATTCACGATTATTCGGGATATATGCACCTCCACCAACATTTGGTAACATGATTTTTAAAACAATAAAAAAATAAAATTTTTTCTAATAAAAATAAAAAAAATGGAAAAACAAAATTTAAAAAAATTATATTCGTCCGCATCATCCTGTTCTTCTTATTCGACGAGATCAACGGGATTTGAAAATAAATGTTTTGATAATAATAATAATAATAATACTATTACAAATCCATGTATAGATGCTAATATTTTATTTCAATTACAGCCGAAATATTTAGAGAACAGACTAAAGGTTTACCTTCTATAGAAATAATTATTGTTTATTTCCAGGTGATCCATGTTTATAAAATTTATGGGAGATTGTAAGTAAATTATAATGATGTAGCTTATGTTGAATTAAATAAAGAAAATATGGTTATAATAGGTCATAATAATGTATATGGGTTTATTAGAGCAGTTTTGCGATTAGTAGATACTGATTGGATAGAAAATAAAATTATGTTATTATATCAATATTAAAGAATTAGTTAAAAATAATTAAAATCTTTTTCCAAAGAAAAAATAAGATTATTTGTTGGATGAACAAAAATCAATATAACATTCACATAGAGAGTAAAAAAACATAATGAAGAATTATTATGTCAAGTTATTATACGAGGACACAATTTATAAACAAGAAACATTAGAAAATGCCCCCAAAGATATGATGATGATACGTATATACGGAATTTATATTCCAACTTAAATATTAATTTATTAAAATCTTATATAAATGGTTTAGCTCAACAAGAGAAAATTTATATGTGGACTACACCTTATACTATTAACAATGACCATAATCATAATAAACGAACCGAAGGTTCTAGGGCTTTGCCCGATCTTAAAGAATCTTATGATAATAATGATAATAATATAGATGATAATAATATAGATGATAATAATATAGATGATGATAATATAGATGATGATTCAGAAACATCTGAAAATGGTGTAAATGGTAAAAAAGATTATAAAAAGATTAGTAATTATAAAAATTTATCTAAATTTCATTTTCTTACAATTGAAAATAATAATGATGGTATAGTTGAAGATACTGTTAGACAACTATGGGTCGGGTCTACAAAATTTAAAATTAGGATTTACATCTAATCAATTAAAAATTTTATCATCTTTAATAAAAACTAAAAGTGATTCAGATTATAGTGGTGTTATTAAATTTTCCAAAAGAGATCAAAGACCAATATTTTTCTCTATTATATTATTATCAGATAAAAGATGTAATTTAGTGTTAGATATTCCAATAAGAGAATGGTATCCTATCAGGGAATGGCATTCTTTACCAAAAAGTGTAATTTATGATGTTGAAGAAACAATTTATGATGATGATGAAGAATCAATAGTTAGTGAAAATAAATTTAAATTATCTTTTGATAAAACATTATATGATAAAACTTCATATGATAAAACTTAATATTATAGAACATTACATGCGCTAAAACTTAATAGAAAATACCAAAGTATACGATAAATATATTTTCATATGTAATAAAATTTTTAGATGTAATAAGTTTTTAGATGTTATAAAATTTTTAGATGTAATAAAAAAATTATTATTCCCACGTGTCATCATCATCACTTAAATTACTCTCACAGACGATTGTTTGAAATATTTCAGCTTGAATATCTTCTCCGTTATAAGGTAACATAATTTCATTTTCATCAGGTGCTTGACGTTAAGAATATTTATTTGACCAGAAAATTTTTTTTCTTCAGTATTATTATTTTTATCAGGAATACTAATTCCAGTTTCTAAAGATCTTTTCCATGGTTTATTAACTGTAGTCGATAATGTTTTCCCCGAATATAATTTCAGAAAATCTTCTAGTTTTACTTTATCTTGTGAATATCCTTTGAATGTTTTCTTTTCACTAAGTCTCCCTTGTTCATCTACAGTAATACAATATTTTATTTTAGGAGCAATTAAACATTGCAAAAATAATTCCACCATTTCCATAATCATTTTTTCCTTGACACAATTCCCCACCAACATATCCAGCAGCATCTAATTTATTGATGAGCTCATTAGAAATGTATATTGAATCAGTATCTGTATAATGAATGTATTTTTCGTTGAAAAACCATTAATTTCTAAAATAAAGTTACTCATGATTCTTCTAGAGTGAGAAAGAATGAAAGAACCTAAGTGTGATGGCATGAATGACGTCTTCCCATCTTTTACAATATTAGTTTTAAGAAATTCATCATCTTCCATTTCTACTTTCGCTAAATATTGTTCATCATTTAATTTTTCATAATCTTGAGTGAAATTTTTTCTCAATGTATTCTCATTCCGTAAATGATATTTAGTGGTTATATCTTTTTGCACAGTTTTGCCATATAGTGAATTCATCAATAATTTAATTAACTCATCGCCTACAGTATTTCCTTCTGCTTTATATCTTTTTCTCAAATTAAAAAGTTTTTCAATATAATTTCGAAATGGTGAAACTTGATAATTTTTTTCATAAATTATACCATCAGTAATATGTAAGATTTTTCCCTCACATCTAACAGTTTCTTGTATGTCTACAGAAGTTAATACATCATAACATATACCATTTCTAAACCTGATTACTTTCACATGAGAATTATTATTTTGATTTTTAACTTTATCTTTAATAGGAACTGGTTGGAAAAACATATCATTCGGATATTGAAACACAACAGAGAATATTCCAGTTTTAGGTCTAAATGTTTGAGTATTAAATTTATATACTATTTCCCGCTCTTCTTCTTGACGAAATTTTCTAGCTGATTCAGCTTTAGGGTATTCTGATTTTTCATCATACATCGCTGATGGATATAAAGATGTTGCATCAAAAGCCATTAGAAATTCATTTTTTTTGTTCAAGTAGTTGATTTGAAATTTTCTTTCAAATTTCAGTTTTTTATCTCCTAAATCTCGATACTGTTTCATTAAATCTATTAAATCTACTTCAAGGAGACAATGGTACCACCAGGCGTAGCGGCCAAGGGGACAAAGCCCTCCCACCAAGCGTAGCGACCAGGGTAAATACTGTTTTATATATTGGTTAACAAGATGCTACAAAATGGCGATATGTATTTTCTTATATTTGCTGAAAACTCTTCCACCTTTAACAGATTTTCTAATATAATGTTCTAGCCATAAATCTATAGTTCCAACAAGAGAACCGAATATTTATATTGTCATTTTGTACGCTTTTCATCCAACCGTTAAATGTTAAAAGCAGAGTGGTCAAATTGATAGTTATATCTGCACCAACTAAAATCTTGTCATAAACATTATTATATTTGTTAGATACTCAAAAACTAAAGAAAGAATATCGTTAACAATGATCGAATATGGGCTAACATTCAATTTCTTTTGGCGTTTAGTAATTTTCCATGTGTTATGTCATCAACAATTTCATAATGTTAATTTTCACACATTTCATAGGAATTTTAAAATCTCTCCACACCATTTAGAAAAGACCTGTTTTTACATGTTGATAACTACTTTTCATTTTATAATAGTTTGAAGTGTGCTAATTTACCTGAAGGTGAATCTTTTTTCATATTGGTTTTTTAAAATCTAAGAGATTTTTGAATATATCTTACTAACACATTCAGTTTTTTGTATAAGGATTTTGTAATGAAGCTAAGTCAATTATTAGTCCTTACAAAAATTTATTATTAGTCTTTGGTTTTAACTATCTTAGTACATTATATTCAAGTCTTTTATTTATTTTTTTATCTGAGGGTTACTGTAGGTTGTTGAGAATTGGTTTTTTGAATGTTTCGACAATTTGTATCATCATGTAATCAGATCAGTAACGGTTCCCTTCTAAGTAATGAATGTTTCTTTGTATTTTAGTGTTTATGGGTGTGTTGCCTTATCATATGTGTTATTTACTATTTTACCGAGTTTGATTTTCGTTTCTTAGTATGGCTCCATAGGGACATAACAAGAGGTATTATGTACATTGTTTCAAAAGTTTTTATTATTTATATTTTCTCATTATTATATTTTTGTGTTATAATGTCTCGAATTTTTTTAGATGATTGTTTTAGTATTATGTTGGCCTATTGTGATGTTACAAAAGTTGTCTTATTAGTTGTGTTGGAATTTGTTCATGAGTAATGCGTGTGCTATTTTACTTTGGTGCTTTTTATGGGGTGGGAGGGGATATACGTGAGGGGGGATTATGGGGGGATTTAGAGGTTGTATGGTGGTGATAGTGGGGAAGGGTGTGAGATATTGGACATGATGCGGGGGGGGTGTGGACAGTTGGGATGTTTTAGTTGTATATTATATTTCCGGCCCTCGAAATAGCGTTTCTTCTTCAATTTACTTGTATTAACCTCTTTCTTATCATAGATTTAATTTTTATCTATCACCTCTTGAAGTTATTAAGAGGCGGTTAGATAAATTTAAAATTAGCTTTTATCAGGAAAATAGGCAATCAAACCTGATGAATTGTGAGCCTATTAAAGTTACCTAGATATAATTAAATTTTCCAAGAGTTTTAAAAAAATTGATGGGATTCGGACATACGTCCTCTGGGTTTCCCCCGATCGAACATTCATCCATCCTCAGTTCTCGTAAATATTTTCACACAATTTTGAAGTTTATTAAATTCTAATTCAGTTAAATTATTATACTCAAGTAATCTGTTTTTTACGTTTTTTAATTTCATCTTCATCTTGTTGAGACGGGTTCGTTTTAATTTTAATCCATATCACTTACACAAACGTGTTTCTAATTCTTTCAATACTTGGTGTTTCGGTAAACAACATATAAATTTGGGAAAATTAATAGCTCCATACAGCGCTATGGAATAGGAAGACCTGTGAACAGTTAGGATCGGGAAATGTTTCGAGATCCCAAATATATGTTGAACCATAGTCAATTTTTTTCTTTGTATGATTTTATATGGACGCGTTTGTTAGATTTTCACAGTAACTGTTTTTTATATATGTTTGAAAATTATTTTCAATTTCTCTAATAGCTTTTAATTTAGAGATTGATTAAATTAAACAATAGTGACAATTGTTGAAAACCTGCGTGAAAAAATAATTGTTAATAAACTATAATTATGAAACGTTTCAATTCCTCTAGGATTTAAATGACGATTGGCAGGACTATAATATTGTATTGAACACATTCTCACAAAAAATTATTATTTAATTGAATTGAGAAAATTTGCACGTTTGACATGTACTCCTGTTTAGATGTGGCCTTTCTCTTTAATATAAAAAATTTATTAAACATTTCTTTCATCATGTTTTCTCCTTGTTCTTCATTAAAACCTCGTTAAAACATTATAACATTTAATAAAACAAAAAATCTATCAGAAGGATATATAAACAATATTCACCGAAATATTCTTTGATTACCCTATATTGTCATATTAATCCCTGCCCGGCTATGCGATCTTTGTACTAACTGTCATTTTCTAAAATCTTCATATTTAATATTACCTGTAAAAAGTCCATTCCGTTAGCATCGGGATTTCTCATCCAGATTCGAAAAACCATGTTTTCATTAAAAATGATTTCTTTATGCAGTAGAAGGTTACGTAAAAATTTTCTCGCGCGCGCGCTCTTAGAAGGTTCCTGATCTTTTAATAAACTGTTCGCACTCTCGCTTAATCTCTCCGTATAATTTTACCATTTGCTAAAATTTCGCGCGCGCACGCAATATCATTTACTACATTGATAAAAGATACATTTTCATATTTTAATTTCATTGGGGATTAAATAAATTACATATAATACATCACCAAGTTTCATCCGTTAATTCTATCATCAAAAAAGATATCAGTAATAGAGTTTCTAATATTTCTTTTGTTCCACTTTTGCTGTTTTTTAGTATTACGTCTAATAACTACGCCTAGTACGTTTCTGCTTTTTTTTTAATACGTTTACTACGTTTACTATGTTTAATTTGCGCATCAAAACTCCAGCAATTTGTTTCTTGATTAATTCATCAATCCTAACGTTTGTCCAAGTTGACATTTCACGATTCTTATTTTTTAAAAGAAAAAAATGAATTTTTACATTTGAAACCTCGGTCGTTTTTACATATACACAGGGAAAATAATAATATGTAATTGATGTGTAATGTTTCTAATTCATGTGTTGTTAAATGTTCTTTCTTAACCAACCACCATAAATTATTTAATTTTTTTTTTACGCCAAAAAATACTCGGAAACTTCCGTTATATACAAAGTGGGAAATTCTTTTGTTTTAACGACATGGTTTAATACCATGTTTGTGTTTTATAATCTGTAACGAGCGCGACGGAGGTATGATGATAATAAAATCTAACTTTCCTTTCTTCGAATTTACAGGATTTGTTTTAGGATGACGATAATCTTGTAAAACGGTACATGCTCTATCTTATAAGCAATTCAACATATTATTTTTTTTATTTTTATTAACAAAAAAGGGTTATAAGAAAAATGTATTCGGTCACTCCGTTCGATCACTCCAGCGAAAATATTTTCTATCGTCTTTCACTCCGCGAAAATATTTTCTATAAGCCTCTTCATGAATTTTTTTATCAATAATTAATTGTGGATATATTCCATAATCTTTTGGACCAAGCATTGTTACACGATTGTTTAAATGTCATGCGTTGTATTTGCTTACTCATAAATCTCTTAACAAAATCACTTAAGTTTCTTGCATTTTATTTCAAACTATAGTATAAATATATTTGCATTCTGTTCTAATAACAGCTTCTCGTCTAATGAATACATACTTTGTGTTAAATGAAAAAACACGACAGTTATTATGTCTACTTCTTGCGAAATAATTTCCTGAATCTTGACTGATTTCTATCATTAACACAATCCATCAAAAATTACACAATGTTTCATTGTTTTATCTAGTTTACTAGGATCTTGCAGATTAACCCACTATCATCTATTAGTTGCATCTTTATATGCTTATTTTTATTGGTTTTCGACTTAACTGATTTTTTTTGTTGCTTCTTCAACACCACGGAACTTATTTATTCTTCATCTTCAGATTTTTTTCATATTCTTTGAATAATGAAGCAATTGCTGTTTTTTTAAGATTATTTTCAAATCCATATTTTAAAAATTGATAGACGGGTTGTTCTGCCGTTGTTGTATAAATTATAAGATTGTTATAATCCAAAAAATTTGGAGTCGTTTAAAATTTAAAAAAAATATATTTTTTTCCACATCCCTGAATCTTCCACAAATAACTGACCAAAAACTTTAGTAGATAAAAAAAAAAAAAAAAAAAAAATATTTGTGATGATGATTAAATTTAAGTTTTTTTTTATTTAATGGAGGTAGTTTCACTCATTTTTTAATAAAAAAAAATTATTTATTTATTTTTTTTATTTTTTGTTTCTAAAGAAGAATGAAATTAATACTTCTCTAGCTTCGCGTGGGAGGTTTATACTCTCGCGAAACGGGAGTTTATACCTGCTCGAACGGGAGTTTATACCTCCCCATGAACTCGGTGTCGTCCTCTATACCTACCGCACCAGAAGATCTATCTCTATGGCTCTTCACCTCCAAAATTTATTTCTTGTCCTTTTTCATCAGTTGTGATTCTAATGTTAATGTCTGTTAATAGTTTTTCCTTGTAATAGGGATAATATATTAATGTTTTGGGGTAAAATACATTTAATCTATAACCAATGGGTACAGTAAAAGCTGGAAATCTGAATATTAAATTTGATAATTTACCATTTATATATCCTCCTTCAATAATGTCACAATGTACAACAATTGAATTTATTTCAGTTATTTTTGGAATCTTCTCACCTAAATGATAAACCTTGACTATAGGGTTGTTTATTAAATCCTAATAGCTCTTTGATCAATGATCTATCATGATTAAAATCAACTTGATGATTTTTCGTCCGAAGTAAGAGAAAATTTATTAACTGCCCGGTTGCAACTGCAAAATGTTAATTGTTTCTTATCTTTAATGGTATACCTAAATTTCTCTTAATTTCATTTGATATTGGATTTCAACTTCGTAAGAACCAGGAAGAAAAGTAGTTACTTTCCACGTTTTGCCTTTATCAGTAAATATCTAAATTGATCATTCACATCTTTGATAACGTTTGAATAGTGTTAAATTGGAGAAACTTAGTCAATGCAATTTGAAGAATTTTTATTTTGTTCTAAATGTAAGAATGGCCCCCCCCCCCCCCCCCGCCTTCCCCTCCCAAATTACAATTGTGTGAGAACCCCCCCCCCCCCGCCCCTGCCCTCCGCAATACTGGTATCCGCTTTATAATTTTTTAACGTCGTTACTAAATTTTGAATGAACCCAAAATCTCTGGTTAGATTTTCTAAATGATCAATTAATTTTGTCTGAAATCTGCTGAAACACATTTTTAGATTAAAATTTTTTTAATAAATATTTTTTTTAAAAAAATATTAGAAACAACAGATTTCGCTACGGGCGATGCCCTGGAGGACATCAGAGTATGTCCAGTTACACTTTTATAATCCTCTTCATTTAGAATCTTCTTTACTAACAGTCTTTTCAATATAGCATGAATTTCATTGAAACTAGAATTATGTCCTTCTTTTATTTGCAGATATTTAAAATATTTAATCCGATTTAGTAAAATGTCTTGTGGATCATCCTGGTAAAAAGATGGTTGTTTCTGGGTGTTTCTTGTTTTGTGCAGATAAACCTTTTCCGACTTTAAACTACCGTGTGATAATTCAAATTTTTTTTGTACTAATTGTTTATAACGTCCTTAAGAGATTTTACTGCACCAACTACTGTCTAACATAGCTTTATATTTTCTGAGATCTTCTACAGCATAATTATTTAAATCTGCCTCCTCTTAAAAGATTATAACAAATATGTTCTATCCAAAATTAAAGAGATTTTCTGGTGAAAATAATATGACCTCGAAAAGGTGGTGGAAAATATTTTCTTTTTGACCGAGAGAATATCTAGGTATTGTTTTTTTCCATCTGATAAATGATATAGAATGTTCAAATTGCATAGATTTTGGTTAATTTCATATTATAATGTTTGATTCTAGTAATCCATAGTCATCTAATATAGTTGGTTGTGCTCGTGGTATCTGTTATATCAATTTGTGTTTATCATTTATTTGTCTTTCTTTTTCAAGAGTTTTAAATGGTTCATAGTTTTTGCAAAATCAGTTTTTACTTGCTCGGTTTGCTGCCATTTTTTCAAACATATCAGATTGAATACCAGCCTTTTATCATTCTATGTTTGAAGATGATTTTCTTTCATAATATTGTCCTTTGTTGTTGGATTAACTCTTCGTAAGTGTTTAATTCTTTTTTGATGTATCAGCTTTAATATTATCCATAGTTAAAAATATAATATTTGAATTTTTGTGGTATCCATTGGAATACAACAAAAAACATTTTTACTGGAACAAATTAATTTTTTTATTTGCTTTGTGTCTGAACATCGTTCGCGCGCACGCTTTAAAAGGTTTTCTCGTTTTAAGTGTTGTTTAATAAAGTTTTGTTTAATAAATTGTTTGTTAATAAAGTTGTGCGTAAGTTTTTCGCTGAGAAAGGTGTTAGCTCTGCTAAAAAAAGTTGTGGTCATGTTCGGCTAGTAAAATTTTTACCACCATAAAAGTTGTTACCATCATCGAAATTTTGCCATCCGTTTTTCTTATCATCAAATTTTTCTGACTGTACTTAAATGATTAGTTGATTTACGGCATTTGCTAGGTATCAAATTTTTTCAATCGTCATCTAACTAATAACAGTATCCATCACATACATTCTGAATGTAGTAATGTAGTTTATCATAGCTCTTAATTTGTAAATCTTAGTTTTTTAATGATTTTCGTTTCTTAGTTATTAAAGATTTATCGTAACATTGTAACAAGTGAAGTTGCAAAAGCGCCCGTACCTGTTAAAGCTGTTGTAGCAACTAATGGAATTACTAAAACACCAGAAGATATATAACAATTGTTCAAAGCACCTAACGTATTGTTATAGAATATGCCAATTCCTTGTGTTACATTCTTAACTTTAGTCCATCTCTTTCTTAATTTTTTTATAATGCTCTAATCTTAATAATAATTGAAATTCCTTATCTTTCATTATAGCGTACTCTATCTTTGTGATTTTTCAATGTTCTCATTTTGTTCAATGTTAATCTTTTTCAATGTACCATTAAAAGTAGAACTACGTTCATATGATAACGAAGGATATATTTCTTGCGGTTTCTTCCATTTTTGTTTTCTTCCATTTTTTAGAAATACTTTTGAATAGATATTTTGAAAACTATCTTCTGAAAATTGCTATTTAAATCGATAAATACGTAGTTGTTTGTTTGTCGTAATATTTCTAAGAAACTCAGTCCATGTTATTAACCTGAGGAGGTAATATATCACCTATATTAGTCAGTATAACTGTCGCGTATTTTCATCATTCATTTTAAATGAAATAAATTCCAATCAACTGTAATATTGTCTACTTCCTTTGTACAGGAAAATGAAAACAACGGCACGGATTTTGCATCAAATATAATAATACAACAATCAATCTTATCATACAAATGTACAATGTCAGGTATTCTACCATAGACTGAGACAAAAGAAAATAGAATTACATTTCAAAATAATCCAAAAAGCAATACTACAAGTTCCTGAATCATTCTTAAAATATCAAAGATTATGTTTTACATACTGAAATATAGATTCTAACAACTGTCAGTCTTCTACCATGAGACTGAGAACAAAAGAAAATAGAAATACATTTCAAATAATCCAAAATGCAAACTACTAAGTTTCCATGAATGCAATCTTAAATATCAAATATAATAAACCTAACAATCAATCTTATCATAAAATTGTACAATGTTCAGTCTTCTACCATGAGACTGAAACAAAAAAAATCGAATTACATTTCAAAATAATCCAAAATGTGTTACTACTTATAAAG
>CAJQUW010001120.1:0-154600 GCA_907163375.1 Prostheceraeus crozeri | reverse complement strand
TCAATTTCTATGGTTTGACTAGTAGGGAAGCATTGGAACATGTAACGTTATTGAAATGGCACAATCTCCTGACTAAATACCATAGCAATCGAACAATGAGCAACTAGTTCAACATTAAACACCCCCAAATTGTGCAAAGTTTCAGTGACTGTTATCAACCGGATCACACAGCAAAGATCTTTGCTGTGTGATCCGGTTGATAACAGTCACGAGACACAGACAATGTCAAGTTCTACAGAGAAGTTTGTGAACGTTTTTTGCGTGCGCCTGCTAACTTTTTTAAAAATGATCGGAGGGACCAACATTATCGAGAAATCTTTTGCGCAATGATCTGAATTCATCGAATCTGAAGGAATCGTGGCGATCGGAGCATTTTGAAGGAATTCAGAGCAATCCGCAATCGACGCACGACTATTTTTCCTATCTCTGTAAAGGTATTAAAAATTTCTTTTTGCCCACTTATTAAGTTCCTGCGTGTGCCATCTGTTTGAATCAGTTTGCACTTCCAGCAAAGTGACACGATTAAACAATATAATTCTGTGACGTTACATGTTCCAATGCTTCCCTTCTAGTCAAACGGAAGAAGAAACAACTTTTCTAATTCTGTGCTTGAACATGATCCTTGAGATTGCGTACATAATAGAAGGCTATTCTACAGGATGTACCTACCGGCTTCGCGTCCTACGCGAGCCAGAAAGCTGGTGCGTCGTTATGGTTACGATGAAGATGAAGCCAGCTGCAACTCGATAGAAGAGAATCGGGGAGACGATATCGAAGTCGACCCCGATCGTTCGGAGGACGAAGAGACAACTGCTTCTGTTGTGTTCGCTTGGCGGAATACTTATGGACACGTACTACTGGCATGAGGGGAACGTACGAATCGTGGTATTCCAATTGACTTACAGACCAGAAACTTTGAATCTGCATGCATGAGTAAAGGTCCACTATCTCCTGTAAAGTTCAGTGATGAACGAGATGTTTACATGATTATTTACTGCTGATACAGCAGATGAGATTCAAAATGTAAGAATTCTTCCAGGAATCAAAAGAATTGAGTACGCGAAACCGAGAGATATAGAGAATCACAATGCAGATATGGGAGGCGTAGATCTGACTGATCAACTTATTGCTTCAAACAATTGTATTCGAAAATTATGGACTTGGTTTGAAAAGTTAGTTAGGCCTTCATTTTATTCAGAGACTTAGAATGCCTATCTGCGATACAAAGTAGACAAAGACAATAGTTGTACCTGTGTTCTGCTTTCCAGAAGGGCTATTGTCTATTTATCATAGGCTGATTCACAGCCTGTAAGAGGGAGGCAATCTGACTCAGTGAGGCTCAGTGACTTAACGAATCGTTCCGTCGAAGGCATTCGACTGCAGTGCCTCGCTTACATTGACGAAGAGAAAGGAGAAAACCGTAGCCGACAGCGACGAAAATGCAAGCAACGTTTGAAGAATAATATCAGAGCGGACACATTCTACAAGTGTGATTCATGCTCAGGAGACAATCCTTTATCCAATCCATGTTTCAGATCGTGGCACGAACAACTGTAAGTCTTTTTCATTTTATTATGCTTGTGAAATAAAATGATTATAAAAAAGTCGCACTTTTACCGTGAGTGGCATGGGCTGTATTTATCCCGTTACCGATGGAAGGGGGCAAGGCCCAGGATGATATGAAATTTCAAATCGCAAGTGCTGCAACACATGCAGTTCGATTTCAGTGAACTGATGACACGATTGAAGTGGGCGTTAATTTGCCGAAAATTTTTTGTCATATTTGTAGTTTAAATTGTTTCTTGCCTGTAAATGAGGTAAAAAAGTTCAAAATGAAACATTTATTTTGGATGCCACGATAGTATTTTAGATATCTTAGCTGATCTTCTTGAAGCAATTTCGTTCAATAAAAAGAGAAATATGAGACTAGAGGGGATAAACAAAGTAGTGGGTGTCAATTGGCTTACCTACTATTCCCACAGTATCAATGGATGTCCCCAATTAAATAATTTTGAAATGAATTCCATTCTAAATTAAAACCGAAGAGGATAATGGAATTGGCTATAAAATTGGAAATAGAATCGGAAATTCTGATAATCGCAAATCAGAACGCAGCTTTGTCAAATTTGAATGTGATAATCGAATCGGACCTTTGAGCAGGTGAATCGGCAATCGGAGTTTGGAATTTTCGAATAATTGCCACCTCTACGTACTTAATAGACCTATTAGCTGAGGCCTAATTAAAAGCTCCTATCATTCATGAGCCTACTGTATTATTACTTACCACGGCAATACTTAAGGCTTCAGGCTCCCTTAGTGAAAAATTACAAAATATGAGCTTTGCAATAAAACAAACAATACTCAGCAGTTTCTGTTTATTGGCAAAAATAAAAAATAAACTAAATAAAATAGCCTATTGTTTTGCAGCCATAAAACATTCACTCGTAGTAAAAGTTTTCTTTTACACTCGATTTTTTCGTTCCATATTCCTTGATAGACTCAAAGTACTATCCCGATCGCAACTCTTAAATCAGTTCATCCGATGATTCGATGCTGGGCACATCTGAAAGGAGCAAAATTATTCTAATTACATATCAAGCTGAGAGTGTGTAATACATGGTGAAACCAATGACGACATGAAGCAACGTGCTAACATTGATATAAACACAACATTGATCATACACGGATATAATGATTAAGGGTGGAATTCTGGAAATTTTTCTCATAACAAAACTCTGTGAAACATGTTTATAATTCATGATGTAGCAGCCTATGTCAAGTCCATCATGCATAATTCAGTTATATACAAAAAGGTCTCAGTTGCACGTGTTAAGCTGTAGCTTAGACAAATGAAAAATATAGACCTACTGTTAAGCTCAACCAGGAGAGCGTAATTCACTGCCTAGGCCTAACCATTCCCATTGCATATATCGATTCCATTTGGATAAAATCTTGCAATTTTCTTGGAAAATTAGTGCAAGAGTCTTTATCGGTTAATGGACGCTTGGGGTACATTGACACCCCACTGACATTTCATGCTAATCAAACCAGTGGCGTGAGGTCAATAGAAGTAATGTATGCGTCGAATGCCTTGCTGAAAATTAGCCATTTTTGTCTTTCTTCGGACTGATAATAATCTGGACTCTAAATCTCGCATAAAATCTAATAGAAAGCTATTTGATCTAGTGGAATCGCATATTAACCGTTCGTCTACGTTATGGGGTAGAATTCTACCCCAACCGTTTTCAGACAAGCGTAATTTTTTTATTACGCACATTTGATCATTGATACTCTGACTTTTTTTGTTAGATAGGGTCAATTTTAGACGCTACATTCTTGATTAGAAATATATTGTACTTCATCGGATATTTCAAGAATCATAGTTACTTATGTTCTGGGGTAGAATTCTACCCCAACAATTATTTGTCAAAAATATCATTGATCTGTTGCTGAAAAAAACTTTTTGTTTCATTACACTTCTGTTTTTCTATTTCTATCATCGAAAACATTCGATTTGATTTCGAAATTCGATTCGAAATCATTTGATTTATCTGAATTTCTTTCATCTTTCAACCTTTTTCACAGGAAATACCTAATACAATGGTAAGTATAGGCCTATAGGCCTACACGTCACAGGCTTTATATACAGGGTTTGCGATCAACTTCCACATAACTAGGCGATCATTATATCATTGTAAGCATGCCAAACCTCTTCACTTATATCAATCACGTGATTTTTACAGTATTGAATCCACTCCGTATCTGATTGAATCCTGATTGAATAGCCTCCTAGACGAGATTTGAGCTTCTAATTATTTTAGGCCAGTTTGTCCTTCACAAAGTTTTGTCGAATGAAGGCCTATGCTATTATACATTCAGATCTCTGAGAATCCTTCAATAGTCATGCACTGCAGCAACCGATAGTCGAAGTAGACCTACTGATTGCATCTTACACTTATCAGTAAAACTTAGCTTATAAGCAAAACAATAAATGTATGAAAACATTACATGCAAAATAAACACTGCCATGAATGAAAATGTATGCTGCGATGGGGATCGAATCACCCACTCAGACATCGTCAGTCCAACTCCTTGGGCGTTACACCACTACGCTACTTACTTCTTCCACAGTATTCGCAAGGACTGTATCAATGCGGTGTTACTTACTTACGAATCTACAGTAGACTGATTGATTTACATAATTGATATGGAGAGTATAATTATCATCTAAACAGGATGCATTTATTTTCAGGAAAATGAATAATGACTTCAAGCAGCACGACTACGCGAAGTATTCCACAACGGGCGGCTCGCATAGAAGCCATCAACCGAATTCTTGCTCCAGTTGATACATTTCCCGAGGATACAGTTCCGGATGACGCTGCCGTGGAGGAAGAAATCGAGAATAATAGCAACGATTATGAGGGTGATAGTGACGAAGTCATGGAAGCCTCAGATTTGGAAGTTGTAAATGAAGAATCTGGCTTAGAGAGCGAGGAGGATGATACTTCTAATGAAACTGATTGCGACCTTGATTTAGTGTCATCCTCAGGAAGATCCTGAACTGAAAATTCTGAAATTGCTTCTCAAGGTCTTCGTCCCAGACGGAATATGTGTAATATTTCTCGGCCTGGTTTCTCAACTGGCTTGCATCCTGCATCTAGAACGGAAGCTTTTCTTTTAATGATGCATGATTTTATAGATACAGCAGAGATTTACACGAACACAAGCTTGCGTAGATTTGCACGAAATGGAAGGTGGAGACGCACAGATAAAGTCGAGATTCTGGCATTCATAGGACTTCATTTGCTAGCAGGAGTTTTCAAGGCTCATCACCGTGACTTACGTGAATTGTGGACACATCGAGACGGACATCTTTGCTTCAGAGCAACCATGAGTTGTGAGCGATTTCTTCAACTCAAGAAAGCTTTGCGTTTTGATGATAGCAGACGCCGTGGTACTACCGACAAATTGAGTCCAGTTCGCAGTGTTGTCGAAACTTTCAATGCAACTCTGAAGTCAGTGTACACTCCAGGGCCGTTCCTGTGTGTTGACGAGATGTTAGTTGAGTTGCACGGTCGAGTCCAGTTTCGGCAGTATATTCCATCCAAACCAGGAAAATTTGGCATCAAGATTTTTTGATGTGTTGACTCGGAGATAACAATTCCACTGAAATGCATTGTTTACATCGGTAAAGGGACACTGAGCGAGCAAGAATCTAGACCATCAGCTCATGCCATTGTCATGGGCTTGGTTGAAGATTATTTGGATCGAAGAAGAAATGTGACTGCCGATAATTTCTTCACCAGCGAAAGTCTAGTGCAGGAGTTATTGGATCACAACACAACGTATGTTGGTACTGTGAGACAAAACAACCGAGTACTTCCTGCCAGATCCAAATGCTGGTCAGAACGTGTCAAGGGAGACACCCGTCACTACTACACCCCCGACATGACTCTCTGCTCATTTTGGGACAAGCAAAGGCGTCCAGTTTTGCTGCTGTCATCCATGCACATCGGACCTCAAACGAACAACACTCGGGAAGATGGAAAGCCTGATATAGTGAAGACCTATAACGAAACAAAAGGAGGTGTCGACAATCTGGACAAGCTTGTACGCACATACAGGTCTAAGAGGAAGTGCAGGAGGTGGCTATATGCAGTTGCCATGACCTTGGTTGACGTTAGTGTTATCTGCGCTCATAAAATGATGACAAGTCAGTCCAATTCAATGGAAGATCACTATGAATTCAAAAAGGAGCTGGCATATGAATTATGTCGACCCCTTATGGAAAGGCGTATTGAAAACCCGCGACTACGTCTTGACATCAGGGAGTGCTTGTCGAAATTGGGAATTCGGGAAGTCACCACTCCTACAACATGCATTGCGAAGGCAAGCAAACCTGGACGATGCCAAGTTTGCCCTCGATCTAATGACAGCAAAACAAGACAATTATGTTTGCAATGCCACAGATTCATCTGCGCACGGCATCAAATTGTGATCTGTGAAAACTGTAGCCATACAGGCATTCGTTAGTGATATATTTTGTTACATTTGTTGTTACATACAAGTAGAGCACACACCATGCCTTTCGCATTAATGACAATTAGTCATCTGTGCCAGTGATCTTCATTTGTAATTCAATCCAGATTGTCTGAAAGACTCAACTTAATTAATTTTTACGTCCCTCTACTCTACATGTAAGCTTACACGATTATGCAGATTAAGATTTCGAAACTTTTGTTTGATTTACAGGAGCCGGTATGATGGAAGTAAACATCAAGAAATAAAAGAACTCGTTCTAATTGATAGGAATTGGCGGTTTATAAAATGAAGTCGTAATTACCTACAAAATACATGCTCATGACTATTACAAGATGCCCACTTGTCTACATGTAGGCCCCAAATTATCAATTATGAATAGATAGAATCAAAACTAGAGTCTCAGCAGGGCAAATCATATGCCTATAGGTGCCAAATATCTTTGCAAGAGATAAGATCTAACTTACAGACAAATTACGGCAATAATTCTACAATGTCTTTGGGGTAGAATTCTACCCCACAACGTAAACTAGCTAGTATTTTTGAGGACATACACGAACGGTTAAAGATCTTTGATAAAGGTGAGGCATCGCTGCATTCATTGGTGCTATCTGTTTGCATTGACTGATTCGCAGTCTGTGCACGCTACCTTCTCGCGAACTTCTTATACAAAAGCCTGCGAAATGAAGTTATGGCTGCATGCGGCGAAGTTATCGCATCCCTCACTTTAGGGAAAATTATAGTAATAGACCAGATCTCATCAGACTGACAGAATGACCTGTGTGCATGTATGCAGTGTATATCCGATGTATGCAGTCCGATCCGATGTGTTTGTTATATTGGTCATCAATCATCATGTTATGAGAGAAAGAACACAGTTTAGTCTTGAATGTAGAACTATCTTTGACATTGCTGCCCATATGATAAAAAGACCATTCTCTGTCAGAATATTTGTCAAAAAATCGTGTCAAAAAGCTAGGCGGCCGATGCCTAAACTTCAAATGAACACTGAAGCGTCGAAAGACGGAAAGGCGCATACGAAGATTTTTCCGTGGCTGTGTGAAACTCAAGTCTGAAAATCAATTGAGAAAACTTTACGTGCAACCTACAAATCAGGTAAGGAGGTTCTTAACATGATGTCATCGATGACTTCGTAAAAAAGTCAAGAAGGATGTACTTCATTGTTAGATAATGCCACATATTCACGCTGTGAAGTACAAGAGATTCATCAGAAAAAATAGTTTTTACATAATTTCAACAGCAGCCAACAGAGTAATGAAAATGTTCAAGATATTAGAAATTGAGTTAACGCCCTTTTCGATATCGAAAACGATAAATCTTACAATGTGCGAAGACGATATATTAGCTTTGAGCATATGGGCGTTTAAAAAATCCGATTCTGCGCATCGCATGCCTATCGATGAGTGGCACCGCACGCCACTGGATCAAACTGTTGTGCTATTAACTCAATTTTCTTCCCGCGACGTGACTATGTCTTAAATATTGACCAATGTAGCATATTTATATCCTGAAACATGAATTTGATTTATTCAGTGATATTATGTCACCAATAATAAGTTAAGCACGATTGAGATGCGTTTCTAGCGTCAGAAGATTTGCATTAATGCTCAGAATTTCTAGCAAGCATGTTTCAAATCAATTTTACGATTTTACTTATGATGGTGATGGGTCATCGCATCGCCAATGTCATCTCAGCCTATGCGCCACAATCTGGAAGGAGTATTGCCGAGAAACTGCAGTTCTGGGACCTGATGCATGAAACTGTTAGTGACATACCCTCGTCTGAGTCTATTCTTCTTGGAGGAGACTTAAATGGACATGTGGGAAGCACCGCTGATGGTTTCGATGGCGTCCATGGAGGATTTGGGTATGGTTTGAGAAACACAGAAGGAGAGAACATTCTGGAGTTCGGAAGTGCGACTCAAATGGTGGTGTGCAACACATTCTACAAGAAGTCTACTAATCATCTAATTACGTATGCCTCAGGAAATGCTTGCAGCCAGATAGATTATGTGATGTTGAGGAAAGAGGATCGGAAGACCGTAAAAGATGTGAAGGTGATTGCAAGTGAAGAATGTGTGTCTCAGCACCGTCTTGTCGTAGCCGACATCGAAATGAGAACAAGAGTGAAGTTGAAGAGGAAGTTTGTGCCAAAACTGAAGGTTTGGGAACTGACGAAGCCAGAGATCGGTGCCGCTTTCCTAGAGCTGGTCAGCAAGAGAGAACGCGAGGTCACTGATGCGTCCGGTGTGGAGATGAAATGGAAGGGCATGAAGCAAGTTTGGCTCCAAACAGCTGATGGAGTGAGTGGGCGCACGAAAGGGCCAGCGAGGCACAAGGAGACATGGTGGTGGTGCGATGAAGTAGCACATGCGGTGGAGTTGAAGCGCAGTCTGTGGTTGAAATGGAAAAAGTCGGGCACCAACGAAGATCTTGAAGCCTACCGGACAGCGAAGCGGAGTGCACGCAGAATGGTGTGGAACGCACAGGAGGAAAAGCGTAAAGAGCTGGCACAGCAAATGACGAACGAGAAGGGGAAGAAGACATTCTTCAAAGTTGCAAAGCAAAAAGCGAGGGAAAGTAGAGATGTGATCGGCCCAACATGCATGAAAAATGAGCACGGAGACATAGTTGCGACGAAAGAAGAGGTGATGACAGTTTGGAAGCAGCATATGGAAAGGTTGATGAACATCGAGAATGATTGGGATGGCGTTGCAGAAAGTGACCCCGTTCAAGGACCGTGTTGTCGGCTTGAAATTTCAGAGTTCGAAAGTGCTTTGAAAGAGTCATCTCTGGGCAAAGCGGCTGGTCCTTCTGGTGTGACAGTGGAGATGATGACGGCATGTGGAGCCCTCTCTTCGAAGTGGCTAGCCAGTTTGTGCAATGCAATTCTTGAGGAAGGTCAAATTCCAGCTGACTGGAAGATGAGTATGCTGATACCAATCTTCAAAGGAAAGGGCGATCCCCTCTGTTGTGGGTCGTATAGAGGGATAAAGATAACAGAACATGCATTGAAGATATACGAACGAGTGTTGGAGAGGCGGATCAGAGCGCAGGTTGATATCGACTCGATGCAGTTTGGATTCATGCCCGGGAAGGGAACTACTGATGCGATTTTTATCGTTAGGCAGCTCCAGGAGAAGTGTTTGGCGAGGAAGTCCGATTTTTGTATCTCTCCTTTGTTGACCTAGAGAAGGCATTCGACCGGGTGCCAAGGAAGATTGTGATGTGGTCTCTCCGAAGATCTGGAGTTGAAGAATGGATAGTGAAGGCTGTGATGGCTCTGTATACAGATGCGAGGACATCAGTGGCGTTCGGTGGAGGCGGGAGCGACAGCTTTGAGGTGACCGTGGGAGTGCACCAGGGTTCCGCCCTTAGCCCTCTGCTTTTCGCTATTGTCATGGATGCAATCTCGTCGGAAACCAGAGAAGGCTTGCCTTGGGAAGTTCTCTTTGCTGACGACTTGGTGATCATGGCAAGGAGCGAGGCGGAATTCATGGAGAAAGTTGTGAAGTGGAAGACATGTTTGGAGGCGAAGGGTCTGAAGGTGAACAGCGAAAAGACGAAGATGATGATATCTTCAGATGGAGCAGGCAATACAGATCGATCGGGAATCTATCCATGTGGTGTGTGCAACAAAGGAGTTGGTGCAAATTCCATAAGATGCACGGACTGCGGTAGATGGATACACAAGAGATGTAGTGGCGTGAAAGGACGCATAACATCAGCTACCGCAAGGGGATTTGCATGCAAACGATGTAAAGGTGACATATCATCAGCAACGAAGATGGGTGACGGAATAGAAGTGGATGTGGCAGGGCAGCGTTACGAAGTGGTGAACAGGTTCTGCTATCTTGGGGACATGTTGGATGGCGGTGGTGGTGCGGATGCAGCTGTGTCTACGCGCATACGTTGTGGCTGGAAGCGATTCCACGAGCTGTTACCATTCCTGGCTTCAAGAGGGACACCTCTCTGGATGAAGGGGAAGGTTTACGAAGCCTGTGTGAGGAGCAGAATGTTGTACGGCAGTGAGACATGGGCCATGAAGACAGAAAACAAAATGAAGATGGTAAGAGCCGAAAGAAGAATGGTCAGGTGGCTTTGTGGTGTTTCCCTTCGAGATCGAATCTCCAGCGAAGAGCTCCTCCAAAGGCTTGACTTGGTTGGAGTAGAAGAAGCCATGAGAAGAAGGCGACTGCGATGGTATGGCCATGTAGTTCGGAAGCCAGATGAAGATTGGGTAAAGAAGGTGTGGAAGATCGAAATACCAGGACGGAAGATCAGAGGTCGACCTCGTACCACCTGGGAAGAAACTGTTCGTGGGGATTGCAGGAGATTGGGTCTCTGCGAGGATCTCTGCAAGGATCGTGGAAGATGGAGAACTGCCATCAGAGGAAACCGTCCAACCCAGCCAACGGCGGAAAAAGGGACGTTAAACGTATGATGATGATGATGATGATGATGCAGTAGTACAATTTACTGTTTTTTTTGACAGTTTTCAGTTTCACGTTCAGAAATGTGCTCTTTCATGGTGGCTATTTTCCTACTACATGTATACACCTCTGGCATTTCCTCGACTAAGCTTTGTTCGGCGTTAAGCTCATGTTGCTGAGCTGATAGTTGACTTTATTTTTCCTTTTATAAAGCTTTGTCTTGCATAAGCCGTCATTTCACTAGAATTACTCGTGAATTCTCTTCCTGTTTTGGAGTTCCTTTTCTCTTCACGCACTTTCTTCCTTTTCGGTTTTAAATTTTATTTCTTATGTAAATGTAACGGCTGCACTAAATCCTGACGTACGTTGTACAAGCTTGATCAGCAGGGAAAGGTGTAAAGCTGGTTGAGGAGGCTTTCATGCAACCACCACTTTGAGCATTACGTAAATCAATTAATAGTTTCTGCAACCGAATCTGCTTCTTGATGAGCGAATCACAAAATTCACTAGCATGATCTCAACGGCGGAGTTACTGCAAAGGACAGTCATTGATCCAAAGGCGACCTGGCACAATGCTGAATAATTTTGAATACTTAACAATATTACTTTCCGTTTCTATTTTTGGTCAAATGTAAGAAAATAAAGGAATATACTCACAACACTGCAGCTTCGGCTTCCTGGCCTTCTTCGGTGAGATGGTGACGAAGGCCAAGGAACCGAAGATGCAGTGTTGCAATTATATTTTTTCAGTTCCGTGCATTTGACCACAAATATAAACCAAAAGTAAGCCTGGCCATTTTTTGGTATTAAATATGAACTGTCTCCCTTAATTTAAACTCCATGTATATTCAACCAAAACTGTAGAACATCACTTCTTTAATGCGAGCCGCCCATTTGAGCCTGAAGTATATACAAGGTGCAATTTTCACTCTGATTCAAGTTTACTGATATCATTATCTGACAGCTCAAATGGCACGACCAATTGAAAAATAGCTTTGTAAGGTTTCTTTTCGATACGAGGGACGAATTAATTTGAAATCACTCAACGGAACATAGACAACCATAGCATTTTTGGATTTTCTTAATACTTAATATGCAGGCTACACATTATTTCTATCACAACGAAAGAAACCAGGAAAGAAATTGCGCCGTATGTTTCCACAAACTGTAAATGTAACAAACATTGCGTAATTCACGCAAAAACCCTTTCGCGACCAAAGCGTGCTCAGCACGTCATAAATGAATTGTTCAAAATCACCACGATTGGAAAGACATCGTTTTTGTTTTTTATAGGCATCTTTAAATTATGCGTGCAGAGCACGTCACAGTGGTGACTTCCGACAATGTAGTGAATTTCAATTCGGTTACAAAAGGGATAAGTAGCAACAAGGTGGTTGTCCGCAAGGTCATAGACATTTGCTAATTGTCGCATTACCTAAATTCCATCGTTAATATCATAATAGAGTGTGCGTTGAAGCATGAATTATTGCGGTGAGTACAGCATGTAACACAAACAGAGCAGGAAACAAATCCTAAAGCAATCTTTTGGGAAGAAGAACTTCAGTTGAATGAAAAGGGATCTTGGAAAAATCTTCGGAGATTATTTCAGACGTTATTTTTAAATTATTGATTTTGATTCTATATAGCTATAGGATAGCTGTACAAGACATATGTATCAATGGCAGATGACGCAACATTTTGAAATGGACATTTTTAGGATTAATTCGGCTCTGAACATGAAGCTATTCAATTTTGTTCGAAATGGTAAAATCGCAAAAAACTGTTCATTCACTAAGTATTGTTTTCTATGCATTTTGTTAACAGGAAATCTCCTTATAACACCGCATTTCACCGTTGGAAAAGTAAATAGAGCACGCAACAAAAGCTAAATAGAGCACGTTGTTGAAAAAAAATGCAAGATGCCCACATCAATACCACACTTATGCCATTCAGACCTATAGCAACTGAACATAGACCAGACAGAAACATTGAAAATCAGATGCAGATTTGTTAGTATAATTAATTCTATTCAAAAAATTTCAGTTTGGAGAGCACTAAACCAAGATTGTTTTCAGCGAAGAGGATGCCCAATTTCAATAGACTTTATAACATGCAAAACATATATACATAACATGCAAAGCATAACATGTGGTGAACAGACTTAAAAGCATGAAGTCTTGACCAGCATCTTTATTGCATCTACAAAAGATTAGAATCTATGAAGACGCATGTTGGCCCAAAGACATTGGCCGCATAGACTAGGAGAGTTTGGTTTTTTTGCTCTCATCGTAGACACCAGGTGAATTTAATGATAGGCATGTATTTAAGAAATTCTGAATATTTCCAGTACTCCATAAAAGTCCGTCTATACCGCTTGGAAGAGCAGGTTGTTTTTTTCGGTTGCTAGGTAGGAATGAAACTCTCCGTTGCCCAAAAATTAAGTAAAAGTTGCAAATGCAGTGTGAATGTCAAGTAAACCTGTTACACTTGCATGCCGACCAATTACACAAGCAAACATACACACTTCAGCAACGCAAATTCGTGGCTTATGCATGACAGCAAATTGTACATAAAAGGAAACATTAGAAAGCAAGCTTTTTCCTCAAACATGCTGTAAAGAGAGTTTTGAAGAGTTTTGAAATCCCAGAATTCCATGATTATGTTTTCTAGATCCCTAAGTCCCAGGGTTCGGACCGAACTGGAATTTTTACATGGGTGTGTCGAATGCGCACTGACGCTCTTGCTTTCAGAAATCCTAGAAATTCGAGTGGCGCGCAGGCTTCGGCACGCATTTTTTCTAGAATTATAGAATTAGATCACACGTCTGGTGCGTTGGCACGCTCGAATTTCGGAAGAATCAAAAAATGAAACTCCGGCATGGCGAGCGATGAAATGAGCTGGTGCGCTTTATGTTAAGATTACATTTGGGGATTCGAAGAAATTCCAGGTATTGAAATCACTGTTTAATTGTTGTCAGTAGGTGATTAATTTGCATGTAGGTCGCCATAAAATATTCGCTTACTATCACATTTCAAATTCTATAGACTAAGCATATATGTACACATAAGCAATTTTAAAGTTGTGCACTATATGAAACGATATATGCATGCACTAGACCACAGCAACGAGAACACATGATTCTGCATTTCTCATCGATTTAGGAATTGATGTGATCTGTCTATGTGGTTTTTGTTGGGACAGTATGACACAATATTGCAAGCACGGGTGTTCTGGCTGTTACTTCCCACATATTTCGTTTAACCCTAGACCGACCAAGACGTGACTTTTTGATTTTGCATATATGTAATTACGATTACCATTTCTTGGAAATATATACACTATTATTATTATTATTATTACAAGCGACAGGAAAAATGTCAAAGATGGACTCGTGATTCATCATTTGATTTACAGAGGGTAAATCACATATTTTGATTACTTTCGAGGCATCCAGCATCACCGGGTGATCCTTGTAAATCTCAGTAGAGACCAAAGTCATGGACTCAGCCGTTGTCATAGCTAGTCACAAAAATTTGATTTGGAATATTATGACGCATCATTGACTGTCAGAATGAAGTAAACGTCCACTAAAAACATAGTTGTGAACCAAGCTGTTGTTCATGGATAACTAGTAATTAATCAATGAACAAATGGAATTCTGGTTTGGAATTGACTTTCTAATTAATCGAATTCATGTGAATTATTTAAAAATTATTATCATGTTTCTACCATGGTGATAACAGAAAATCGAGTTCAAACAATATTTTTTCACAGCAAACAAACATTGTCTGACTCGTAATATTTGTAAAATTGAAGCTGGTTTTGATCTTCGATCATGTTTAGTCCTCGAAGACCATCTACAACTAAGCAACTATCAGTACTTTGTTGTAAATTAACACAGCCTTGAGAACATGCAAACATTTCAGACTCATAAATGACTCCGTCAAAATATGCAGGCATGTGGATTCTCAGTGACGCTATCAAAAGGAAAATCAATAAATCCTGTAGTGAATGTTTCAAGCCACAATATTTTTGCATCGTGATTGTTGAAAAATTGTTACAATACTTAATAAGATGAAAAGATTTGTTGTAATTGATGAATATTAATTAGTTAAGCTTCTGACAGAATTTTGAAAAATTAACACTTTCACTTTGCATCATGGATGACGTTGAGAAATTATCAGATGTCAGCATTAGCAATGATGAGTTCAGTGATCCTTCAGATTTCTCTGAGGGTGAACTGTCCGACTCAGGTAAATGACGACAAATGCTTGACAACATTAGAATGAGACGAAAAATCATATAAATGCAGTAGAATGTATGAATAAACTTTTCATTATACTCCTTGGGTGCATCAACGTTCTGTTTCTCTCCAAGGGAACCCGTTGTTCTCATTCTCTGTCTAAAGGGACCTATGATTCTACTCCCTTTGCATAGGCCCTTAATCTTATTCCCTCAGCGGCTGATAACCACAGTTCTCTCTGAAGAGGCTTTTCATTGATTCTCATCTGTGGGACAACCATCCTGTTTCCTTAGTTCTCTCTGAGGGGCTGTTCACAATTGTTTCTCTTGACAGACTGAATGGCCCCTAAGATGGAGGCACAATGATTATGGAAGAGGGTTTCCAACAATGGGGTAAAATTGACCTTCAACTAATTACGGAATTGTTGAAGACTTGTAATCAAACTGCTGAAATCAGGCACGCGGGAACAGACCCCCTTGAAATTTCTAATTTCTCTTGCTCGTTGCAACTCCGAAAATTAAGCCAGATACATTGATCATCGAATGCAGTTTATTGATAGCTGTAGGCTTATGAAAGGCCAAGCTGTAGGCCAAAAGGTGATAAGTGAATTTCCAAAACATGAACTATTTCTATATAGAACAACGCGCACGTGCTCATTGACGTGATTCTTGAAGCAGATCAGCACCGCGATAAGTGAGTGGAACTCCATCCACTGAAACAAATCCCCACAGCAGTGTTGCCACTACTTTTATTTTTTCGGACTTCCTGAGATTTTGAAATATTTTAGTTTCTGAGATTTTTTTTTGTGATTGATAATTTTAAGTAATATAGGGCAGCCATTTGTCCCGATCTTGTCGGGACGTCCCGATTTTTCGTCAAATAAATCCCCTGTCCCGAATTTTTGCCCTTGAAATTCTCAAAATTTAGCTGTACCGATTTTTTGGATACCGGTACTGTATATTTTTGGTCGAAGTTAGGTGCTGTGGTCATAATTTCTCAAGTACACTGTAGCCCTAGTACGGGTGAAGCGTCGTTTTTCATTTTCTTTTAATATTTGACTGTGATGGATGATTGTCAAAATGCTGCCATGTCATTCCATTCTCCCCAAACGATAATTCTTCTTACCGCTGCATGACAATTGCGTTTCTACATATTGTGCCTCCGCTTAGTATACAGCATCAAATAATAAATGTCGTCGCAGGTCAAAAGTATAATTCCCAGTTTCTTTGCCAGCGAGCGAGGAACAATATTCTTGAAATAGGTCAGAAGCACAGTTAAAGAAAGCAAAATTGCTTCTTACAATTTCAACAGGGTCCTTGCGGTTTGTGAATTTTGGAAAAGGTTCAAAGCCCTTGAAAGTTTGTGAATTTTACGATATTTTAGACAGAATTGTGAAAGTTTGAATTTTTTTGAATAACAAAGTTAAAATTCTGCAGATGATTTGTCTTCACGATTTTAAACATCACGAAGTCATGCATCCCAATGTCTTAGATATTAATGTCACAAAATTATGAAATATTGTTTTGCGAAAAATGTTGCGAAATTCATGAAAGAATTAGCCAGGTGAACTGGGAATGGACGGGCCAAACGATAACACGTCCTTTGAATCAGGATTGACTCAATGTGGAAACAATGAAATCTATTTGTGGAAGTTGGAATCATGTACATTGCACAATGCGCAACTGTTTCAAGAATAGTGTTAAAACACATGAATTGGGGCGTCGAGCTATTCAAGGCCGATCCACTCATTGTGTGCAAGTACACTCCTTAAAATACACGTGCGCGAAGACAACTATTCTCTGCATGGTTTAATGTTTGCTTTGTCTCCTGACGGTGGCTAAGACATTAGTCAACCTTACTTCAAATTTTGTATCTAACAACTTTTCGAATATCTTCCATCACCGAAGGAATTTCGAAGTACTATCCTGTCAACTGATCGCTGCAAACAAGTCTCAAGTAATCTTTAAACCCTTATCACAAGTGTGCTTAGCCTTTTTGCCGCTCGTCAATCAGCAGCTTGAGGCATTCATACCGAAGCTCCAAAGTAGAGAACCTATGATTGTATTTTAGATTAACATTTCTGTTGCTGGAATTGATGCAGAAGTGCATCTGATCGAAAAGTGTATCAAGAACTTGCAACTGGATGGAACAAGACATAGAAAACATAGTAGTTTGTTGTGAATCTGTCAAAAATTGATGCAGCAAGGCCTGAAAATAGGAAGTCTATACCACGAACACGATGTTGGAGAGAAAGCCATGTCGTATTTCTTGAATAGTGAAGTTTGTGATAATTACGTGGAGAAATTCAAGAATATCTGGGTTGATATCCTCGTGGTAAGTGTCAGCATTCCACAAAAGTCTATTCCCCTTGATTCATGATTCTTGATGACGCAACCATGCTTCATCCGGATAACCGTCGTGATCCGAAATCGCTTTCCTCAATAAGGCACCAGGCTTGTTTCGAATGATCCGAGGCTAATATCGAATATTTTCAAACACATTTCAAGTAGGTTTTCAATATGTAGATATATTATTCCCGACATGTCGTGTGCCAATGAGCTTTCCTCGATCAATTCTTCTGTCATTCTCTTAAGCTGATTGTGGTTACTCTCATGCATATGCAGCACATCAACCATTATGTTCCTCTTTCTGGCTCTTGGTCTTCCACCTTCCACGGATTCACGCAGCAATGCTTCAGTTCAAATGATCTTATCTGAACGACAACGCTCTGACGTTCACCTTGTTGCATTTTATTATAGAGTAGACTTTCCAGATATTCCGTTAGTTGTTGCATTTCATTGTTAAGTCTTATATTTTTCGCTATTGATAGTTTTACTCTTTCTCTATTTTGCTCTCCTCAATCCACAAGCTTTATATTTGTGAATTTGAGTAAAATTTTCTTGAAAGTATGAAAATTTTCGTTCAAATTTGACCCCTGATTTTTGGCAAATTTCCCTGGAAATCCTGGAAAACACCTGGAAATTTTCATTCAAATTTGCGCGTACACCCTGTTCTATGTCACAGAGTGATCATCGAGGAATGCCTCAAAATGCATACTGGAAGCGTGTTCACAAGGAACATGGTCTGGATTATCTTTCTCTGAAGAATCATCAGGCAGGACAAACTGGAATCAAGCAATAATTGGAAAAGGCATCAAAAATCATAAACGAGTTAATAAATCTAAATTACAGGTGTTTATCAAATCTGGCAGGATGTGTGCTGCTTCTTAGTCACGGTAATGCTGTCTCTGAATAAAACCATCGTGCATGTTCACGGGGGCTCCCTGACGAAGAGGTGCTTGTGGCGCTCAGCATAATCAGGGACTCATACATTCGAACAGGCGGATTCATAAACAACAAAATCACTGATTCATTGATACTTTCAGTCAAATAATCTCAAAAAGTACAGCGAAAAATTTGAAGAGAAGATTGCAAGAGGCTATCGCTAGAAAAGAAATTGAAGAGCTTGACCCGAAAGAAAACGTAAAAATGAAGCCTCTCATGACGAAATAGTAAAATGGAAACTGGTCATCCATAACGGCTCAGGAGAAAATTCATGATGCGAATTCAGAAGTCAAGCAAGTATTCTTGAGCGAAGTTGTGGAAAGTAGAGAGTCTACTTAGTTGGCCATCGAGCAGAAAAAGATACCATAACTCGAACACTTCAAGATCTAGAAAGCAAGGGACAGTTTTCTGCTGACATCTAATTGATCCTTACACAGTTTATGCTAGCATAATATGTAAGTTTCCAAATACTGATCCGAAAATGCATTTGCTTTACCTTACTATTTGAACTATCTGCACATGCTCGCACGTTACCAATAATATTGAACTGTTGCGGTCAATGACTGACGGCAAAGTGATCAAAGCTGAAGTTCATCAAAGTATTCATCTTTGAATGTAGTCAAACATTACGTCGGGTAGCTAATGAGTAGAAGGTGGAGATGAAGAATGAAAGGAATTTTCAAATATTGAAATAATGTTTCCTGCTGATCCAACGTCCAAAACTCGAAATGCAGGGAAAATGGACGTTAAATCGTGGAGTGAGGGAGCTGATCTAGTGGTGCTTATTCTGGAAGACTTCAACCCATGCGTAATTGTTCTGTTGCGATTGAGTTGCATTTTTGTAATCGTGATCGTCCAACCAAATAAATTCGATGCAAAGATTTGTTTTATTTCTAAAACTTAAAATGCATGTTCTTCTGGCTTTAAATATCCTATTGTTGACGTTAGTAATTATTGAACAACCATACATACTGTTGTTTGCCATTATGTTTCCTTCATGCAATCCAGATGGTCCGATCAAAAAGTTTTATTAGAGTGGGCAATTGTTTGTTTTATATATTTCAGGTATGAGAATCTTCCGGGTTTTCCGGGTTTTTGGTGCTGAAAAGACCATTCTCGTAATTCACCTAAATATGCAATAAAAAAGTATACCCCCTCCGAAAGTTAGATTATTTAAAAAACGTCCATTTTTTCGCCCTAGCCAACTATTTTTCTTACATTAGATTATGCCAAATATCAATAAAAAGGTCACAAAAATTTCGCCTGCGGCGCTTTTTTTCCTTCGATCATTCTTGTAATTCTCTTAAATGGAAGTAGTATTCATATATATGTCTGTTTTAATTTGGTTGAAATAACATATATCGTTAATAACTATATCGTTATAGAAATTATCTCGCGCTAAGTGAAAAATAATAACAAATTTCTATTAATTATAGTATAACTGTTTATTATATGTCATTTTCTTAAATACTATAAAAAATATTTACAATAAAATGCATATTATTGCCAAAAATCTCCAAAACATGAATTAATTATATTAAGAATCTCTAATTGTACCTTCCTTTCAGTATAGATGTCTGGGAAGACCATAAATGGACTCGACTTAGAAATTAATGGCTTCTAATTTCTTTTCCTGCATTAGATTACGTAAAATATCAATAAAAAAGTACTATAAATTAAACTTATTTAAAACACTTTTACAGTAGAGTGATAACATTTTTTCTGATTTATTTTGTATACATATTTACAAAATATTTCTAGGTCAGATTTCTTATTAAAATGAAGGACCCATTTTTACCTTTAAACTACTTCTACTAGCACGTAATAATGCAACAAAAATTTCAAGACCAGACCCCCTTCGCAAACTTGCTCGCTCGTTCCGGGTTTTTTATTTGCCCTCAATCTCATGCCTGATATTTGCGTTTTTAGTGGTTGTTTTTCTATCAGTAAATGTCATATGTTTTGAATATATTAAGTCACACATGCATGTAGGATTTCTTACTTCAGTATTTTTTTATGATGGGTCAATGTATGTGGAATCAGTGGCATACATCAAAACATATTTATCAACATAGAAAAACAGGTTATTAATATAGTCATAATCAGTGGAATGTCGGTGTACATTTCAATAATAATTCAGCAAAAGTGTCTTGCAGCTGAATTGTTAGGGGTCTTCTCTTGCCGAAATAGCCTCTAAGCCATTATTTTTTCGGATAAAAAGTTTGTGAAAAACGTTTGGGAGGGTTTGTGAAAGTTTGTGAATTTTCCGACAGAAATTCGTACGAACCCTGTTCTGATTGCACATATTATATTCACAAATAACACAACGTTGTGACAATAAAAATGCAATAATTTCCTGAAGTAGGCCTATTGATGAATACCCGGTACCTTAATTATTGTGCATAATATATCACCGGAAATGTCACTTACTTTATAGTTGTGCCGCGTCTCATTTTTGGAAAAAAAGAACACCAGGGCTGCCAACCCCTGACGGCTAAAATTCGGGACACTAAAATCATAACTTTTTCGTCCATCTTATACGTAGCCATAGCATTTTGATGTGCTTCTTGTTTTTAATCTGTTTTGCGGGACCTAACTTTGCGATAATTCTTATACTTGAATATTTTTTCTACAATATTTTTCAATATCAACTTTGAAGTAGTGTTTGTTACAAATGCATTGGGGCTCTTCTCCGGTTCGTTGCGAATGATGTCTCGCCATTAGAATAATTGAAATTGCTAAAAGTAATCGATTACTTAATTAAAAAAATTATAGTCGATGTATGTTTTTGGCTGTGGTTGTGTGCTCATTCACAATAGCAAATTGAGCTAAATTGCAATACGGAAAATCACCACAGTTAAATTCCTGATAACATAAGCTAATATGACTCTATACACCTGGATTTAATTTTCAGAACTGGTTCCTGAACTGGTTGCAAGTAAACCAAGTTACGACAGCGGGTTAGATGAAATCATCATCGTGGATGGATGCCCAATTGTTGGTGTTGAAAAGTATGAGAAGCTTAAAGCGGTTCTTCGAAAGAACTTTGGCAAATTCGGTGCCATCGCTGCCGATCATTTTCCTTTAAAAAATGATCAGACACAAGGGTAATTATATTTTGTATGCACATGTAGCCTATATAGCTTGTGCCAATTGAGTCCTAATATTGTGCATGTCAATCTTTATCTCAAAAGTCCCGTTTTCATTGGGTCCCATTTAACCATTATCCTAATTAATGGAAAGAATATTATAGGCCTACTATATGCTATCTCCTTTGTAGATACTATTTCATCAAATACACCACAAAAGAAGCGGCATTGGAAGCTTCTCTTCAAATGAACGGCAAAGCTCTGGATAAAGCCCACACATTCCAAGTGACAACGATGTCTACATTTGAAAGGTTAGTGTGCATTTAGTACGTTTGTTTCCAGAGAACAGGCTAGACTCTTAAATGAAACGGCAAACTATAATTTTGTGCATTGCCCATGGTTATTGGGATATAATCTTTTAATACACTACTGACATTTTCTCTGACTGTGGCAGTAATGAAGATCTGTTTTTTGAATGCACAAAGTATAGGATTTTACTACTGAATAGTGAATTACATCATAAGTGGAAAAATCGGATCTCTGAAGAGTGAAGACCTTCAATATTTGTTGTTCTGAACACAGTATTTTAACGTTTGTTCATTCAATTGTATGCACGGCCATCGACTTTTATCCTATTGCATCGCATCGAAAGCTTTGTTTCTATTTGTTTCAGTGACATATCAGTAAATAAAGAGTTTCAATGTCCTGCAAAGCAAGCATACGTCGATCACGGCAACTTGCGATATTGGCTGCAAGACGAGCAATTCCGAGATCAGTTAGTCATAATTCATGGTCACGGAGATACGACTACTGTCCTCTGGTATGGTCCTAACAGCGACACTCAATTTATTGAAGGGGCACAGCGAAAGGTGATATTCTCATACTGCTGAATTATTGTGGTTTGATGTGTAATGTAGTAATTGAGAATCTCTTATTTCAGCGGTGGACTGAAAGTCTCCTCAGTTGGTCTTCAACTGGAACTTTATTAGCCACGTTTCACCAGAGAGGCATTGCTCTTTGGGGTGGTGAAGAATTTGCTCGAATCCGTCGTTTCCAACATCCTGGAGTGTCTCTAGTCTCTTTTTCTCCTTGTGATCGGTAAGTGACAAGAGCAATCATCCTGCTAAGCGTGACTTATTGGTTTTACGTTTCCAATGCACGTGTAGCATCGGGTGAAGTAGTGTAAGTACGTCCATGTTTTTCTCAAACGGGTTCTCTACAGGTGCTGTTCACAAAAATAGAATATTTTCGAAACTTCGTGCATGAATTGTCTTCAATCCACTCAAACGTTTTGGATACATCTAGCTTTGAAAATCAGCAGTGCATTATTATAGCAAAATGTCTTGAGACAATTTTCCCAGCTTGTTTGATGAAATATAGTTTCATACTCTCTCAAGAAGTGAATGACAAACTAGTATACTCGTTTCACAAAAATAGAATAACCAAACTAGTGTTCCACAAAAATAGAATAATTTTCATGCTTCTCACGGACAAAGCAACAAAGTTAATATTTGTTAGCTGAACCCTTGACGTTGATCACCGCCTGTTTTCCCCGAGGCATTGAGTCAACTGGGTACACGAACACGTTCATAAAAGGCTAGCGATGCGGGGCACATTGAGGTACCCAAGATGGAACACTTTGAACATGGTTCATAGTGCCTCTCATTTCGATGCTCATATTTACTTCGATTGATTGAACAAACTCGGATGAAACGTTGAGGGCATGCAATGTGATGTCTGAGTTGTTGGACGCCCATGTGTCATTTCATCTCCTCACAATTTGAATTCTTACAAAAGTTGTTCAATGAGCCCTATGTGTGGGGCACATTGAACCACCCAGTGGAGGCACATTGAAAATTCTTTATGCATTGTTCTCTTGTTCAATCGCGTTCGCCTTTATGTATCAGATTTATATCTTCAGTTCATGAATTATCAAAATCAAATTCATACATGGAGATTTTTATCGGGAAAAATGATAGCATATGTTTGATATGAAAAATACATGCTAATTTCTGAAAGAAGAATGTTCATAGACCATCCGAGTTCTCAGATTAATAGCATTATTCATGGAAGAAGAGCCTAGGTAAGATCACTAGTGATAAATGTATTCATATACAAAGTCAAATTTATCATTTTGAACATCAAAGCATGTCTATAGACATTGCGCATTGCATAAGTAGACATATTATGCAAGATACGAGTAGGCCTAGACAAAAAACCAAGAGATTGTCAAAAACCAAAACAAGAAGCATTAATAACAATTCTATTTGTTTGACTGGCAAGGGAGGTTCCAGTGTATTCAAACCCACATCATTTTGATTGAGATCACTGATTTTATCAACTTATCAATTAACTTTCATGTCAATTCTTCGCCAGGCTACCCTAGTGTTGTGCTACTGTAGAGAATTACAACGCACAAAAAAACGAATTATAGGCTGCTCAAACATTTCTAAATAGTCAATTTGATAGCGTTGTTGACCAATTTGTATAATTACATGTCAAAACTTATAAATAACTTGTTCACTCAATCAAAGAAAATATGAGCATCGAAATGAGAGGCACTATGAACCATGTTCAAAGTGTTCCATCTTGGGTACCTCAATGTGCCCCGCATCGCTAGCCTTTTATGAACGTGTTCGTGTACCCAGTTGACTCCATGCCTCGGGGAAAAGAGGCGGTGATCAACGTCAAGGGTTCAGCTAACAAATATTAACTTTGTTGCTTTGTCCGTGAGAAGCATGAAAATTATCCTATTTTTGTCGAACACTAGTTTGGTTATTCTATTTTTGTGAAACGAGTATACTAGTTTGTCATTCACTTCTTGAGAGAGTATGAAACTATATTTCATCAAACAAGCTGGGAAAATTTTGCTATAATAATGCACTACTGATTTTCAAAGCTAGATGTGTCCAAAACGTCTGAGTGGATTGAAGACAATTTATGCAAGAAGTTTCGAAAATATTCTATTTTTGTGAACAGCACCTAACTGTATACTCCAAGTCAATATTCGTGTAGTTATAGACAATCTACCTAGGTACTCAAAAGATGGTTTTAATCCTAGAACGCACGAAATTTATTCCTGCGTCTGCGTACATTTAAGACCGCACACGAATTTATAATTATATTTTGTTTGATAATTCAGATTCTTGTAAACTAGCCAGGAACAGACTTAAGTTTCAAATGGACAAAGCTATCGATTCAAATGGCATTGTTGGGATACGTGTAGCTCAGCAAATGTATGCTGCGGCTAACAATAACGTGGAAAAGGAAATGAAATGAGTGAAAAGCAAAATAAGGAAAGAGTAGAGGTCGGATCAAAGTGGAAACGTGCATTTGAGAAACTGATGAAGAGCGTAAAACTGCGAAAATCCTAGAGACTTGAATTTTTCGTAGATTTTGTTAAATAAAGTATTTCACGCATTATCAATATTTCTCACGATTGCTACCGCACTTAACGTATAAATAATTATTGATAGCTGTCATACAGTAATTAGCGTAGAATTATCACTATATACGTTACCGTATGTGAGTTATGCATTAGATTTACCAACTCCGTCATTTTTCTCACTTGTGCTAGCTAGACAGCTTGTGATATTAAAGTCTCGATTTTCTATCTTAGATGACATTTCTAAAAGCAAGCAAAACATTTCAGGCCTCCCAGGTAACCGTAAAAACCTAAAAAAAACCGTTAATTCTACTCACTGAATGTAGAAACCGTAAATTTTTTTCAACATTAGTGGTTAGAAAATGGACATAATAAATTACACCAGTGTTGGCAAAAAAATGGTTTGATAAATATGTATCCACATGAAATTGTACCCGCTGAAAAATTGACCCGATTTTTTACTAAATCGGGCCCGAATTTTGTTAATTATCGGGGGAAACTGAATTATCGGGTTGTTGACCCGATTACTCGCCCGAAATGACCCGATTTTTCGAAGTCCGAAAAAATCGGTTAAATTTTCGGGTCAAATTGCCGATTTTTATAACTTCGATTTCCAACCCGATTTTTTCCGGAATTGGTCCGATTCTGAATTCAGGTTATTGACCCGATTTTACCCCCGAAATGAACCGATTTTCGAAGCCCGAAAAAATCGGTAAAATTTTCGGGTGAAGTTACCGATTTCTAAAATTCGTTTGCTAAACAAATTTTGCTTATCATTCCAGCAGATTTTGTTATTTCATGGTCGTTGAGCCGATTTATTCAGTTTGGGTAATTCACTCGGAATAATCGTTTCACAATTCGGATCTTTATGATTATAGGGCTGTCTTTTTCTTTTGAAGCGAATGAACGTCATATTGTGATAAATTAATCTGTTAATTAGCTATACAGGATCTTCAGCATTTATTGTGATGAACAGTTTCGAATTTTCTGTTACAGATCTGCTCGAAGGAATTGATGAATTCTTCGTATAACACTGGCACATCAGCTAAACGACTACTAAAGAACTTTTCTGAACAGCAATTCAATAGCATCTATGATTTAATTCTTACCTTTAATAATGTATATTCAGGGCGTCCATAAAGTTCTACAATAAACCAGATTTTCGATATTACGTCAGAATTGATAGTAATGAAACGAGACGTATCAAGACATAGCTGATTGAATGGGGTTTTCACCAGTGCAAGTATAGGCATGAAGTCAAGTGTACAAATGACTAAAATACATTTAGCAAGTAGTGGTAAAAATTTGATTTACGGAGAATTTTAGTGATAACTTTTTCAATCCACTCAGTCTTATGAAAGTACTTACAGAAAATACGACTGACTGAAGAAAAATCACAATTGAACACATTTCCTTTACATGATTGGCATTTTGCAGCGGCAAGTTCGCGTAGCTATTCATCA
This sequence comes from Prostheceraeus crozeri, assembly GCA_907163375.1. NCBI lineage: Eukaryota > Metazoa > Platyhelminthes > Polycladida > Euryleptidae > Prostheceraeus > Prostheceraeus crozeri. The sequence continues at coordinate 128,640 of CAJQUW010001120.1, read as the reverse complement.
ATTATAGGAGCAATGTAAAGTGTGGATGTGTTACACGTGCGGGGCTTGTTAAATATTTCATCAATCTGGAAACTCGGCAGCCGCACGTTTAAGAGGATTCAAAACTGAAAATATAAAATTTGCATATCAAATTTTTGCCACTACTTGCATCATGAATTTTAGTCATTTGTACACCATATATTACTGGCAAAAAACCCTATTCAGCCTTCTTTTGATACGTGTCTCGTTTCGTTACTATCGTTACTAATCGTATTTATTATTGAATTCGGGTGTAATATCGTGGTACTAATCGTTTTTATTATTGAAATCGGGTCAAAATTCGGGTCCAATATCGTGCTACTAATCGTTTTTATTATTGAAATCGGGTAAAAATTCGGGTGTAATATCGTGGTACTTATCGTTTTTATTATTGAAATCGGGTGTAATATCGGGTCCCATTTTAAAAAATTCGGGCTTAACTCATTCACTCCCATGGACGTGTATACACGTCAACGTGACAACACCGCTTGACTCCCATGGACGTGTATACACGTTTTTACCTATCTATCACTTTGATTCAATATTCATTTAATCTTTGCAGCTGATAAGGCTTAGGAATGTCATTCTTCATTCAATTTCACACTGATGTCATATCTATCTGTCTCTGATCTGTCTACAAAGCTAAAATTAAACATTAATGTGCACACAATTCACGCTTAGCAATCTTAGCGATGCAATATAATCACAGGCGAAGACATTGCATTTGTACTGAGTATTACTCCTCGGTCGCAGTTAAAATTCTAGCTATAAGACACCAGGCAATCACTTCAGTGACAAAATTATGGCCGGACGACGACTATCGGCGGAAGAAATACTCGAGCTGGTACAAGCTGAGGGCTCGATATAGACGACTATTCGTCTAGCGATGAAGAAACTGATGATATTGCAGACGATACAACTGATGATCCTGCTCCTATACAAAGGCCGCAACGTTTAAGAAGAAGAAGAGTGGATGATCATGAAGAATGAGAGGGATTAGCTGGATACCCTGATATACCTGCGTTTATCGGACATCCTGGTTAAGATATCCCTGATGAAGCAAAGTCTCCGCTAGACTTTTTCTATTTATTCATAACTCCTGGTATGATTCGTCTTTTCAAATCTGTAACAAATCGTTATGCTGCAGATCAAATTCACCGCAAACAAGATGCTGCACCTAATTCCTTTTTCAAATTGTGGAAAACAGTAACCCTAAATGAAATTCGAGGGTTTATTGCAATACTGATTCACATGATGGTCGTGAAAAGCCTACTTTGGCTGATTACTGGTCCACTTCCGAACTGCTAGCTCAGTTTTGCACCGACAATCATGCCACGCAATAGATTTCAAGCGATATTGTCCTTTTTTCCATCTCAACGACAATGATACATTTGTTGCATCAGGCCAGAAAAACCACATCGATCGCCTCCATAAAGTGAGACCTTTACGACCATCTTTGCGCTACTTGTTCGAAACTGTACTACCCAGAAAAAAATCTCAAGCATTGATGAGGCTATTTGCCCATGGAGAGGAAGACTTAGATTTAGAGTCTACATGAAAGACAAGCCGAACCGATGGGCTGTCAAATTGTATGAAATATGTGAAAGCTCAAGTGGCTATGTACTCGATTTTGAAATTTATTGTGGTGAACCAGATCGAAGTAATCGTCCAGTTGATGTCTGCATGCGTCTTATACAGCCTATCTGCAAAAAGGACATTGCCTTTATACTGATAATTATTACACATGCCCAGAGCTAACTGAAACTCTCCTTGAACAGAACACTTCTTCAGTCGGGACTGTACGATCTAATCGAGTTGGAATGCACGAGTTTTGCAAAACGAGACTCTGAGAAGGGGAGAGGTAGCATACAAGAGCAAGGAATGTGTCGTTGCACTGAAATGGAAAGACAAGAAAGATGTTCATATTCTTACTACAATTCACAATCCTACCGAGATGGTGACAGTCAGAAGTCCCACTTCAGTTCTTCCATCTATTGACTCTGTCGGTGGTACAAAGCAAAATACTATACAATAAGTCTGGACGTGGGACGGCAACTATCTATTCGAGATTTCATAATTGAATTGGGTACATCTCTCTTGAATGATACAACAAAGAAGCATGATGGCGACGCCCTCTTCACCTTCTCCCCGACCGAATCGAGGTCTACGGTTGCTTTCTCGATGTTTTCCAGAACCGATTCCATCTACAGCATCAAAATTGAGGCCGGCAAGACGATCTGAAGTGTGCAGTTCAAAGCAAATTCGCATGGAGAGCACTTATATGTTTTCAAATTGCAAAGTGGCTTTGTGTGTACATCATTGTTTCAAAGACTATCATACTAAAACGAATTTCAGCACATAAATTTGACAATATTTTTAGTTTACTGCCTCAATAAACTAAAATACAAATATACGAAATGTTCATGATTTATGTATGTAAATAATAAACAATACATCTTACGTATCTTTGTGGGTTTAGTACGCAACATCAGAATATGGTTTTATAATAATATTCAAAGATTTATCAAATTGACTAAAATATACAATTTTTTCCAAATCCATATTTCGCAGTATCTAAGGAGAGTTGTGCTATCAAATTTTGCATGGTAGGTGCGAAAGCCGTTCTCTTATATGAGTATTAATATCAATGATATTTAATAAATAATTAACAAATACTTAAATATTAACATCGAAGTAAAAAACCGTTTTTAGCTAATTTTTTACAAAATTTTTCAAAATGACCTTAATATACCATTTTTCAAAACCACATTACTCAGTATCTAACAAGAGTTGGGCTACAAAATTTTGCATGGTAGTTAACAGAGATACTATCCTAAATGAGTAAAAATGTCAATTCTATTGAGTCAATGTTGAGCTAGTAATCAAACTTTGAAATTATAGCAAAATCTCCGGATCCTGAGAAGCAACATTGTCAAAAAGGCCTGGGAGTGAATGAGTTAACCCCGAAAAAGGTTTACGTTTTTGGGTCTTTCACCCGATTTTTCTACTATTGTTGAGATACCAGAAAAATCGGGTGAAATGAAAAAAAAATCGGGTGAAAAATCGAGCCAATTTTTCAGCGGGTAAGTAACCGTGACATCAGTAGATTATCTAGTTTAGTATTTATTCCGAATTTAGTGATACAACTGAGCGCATAATATCCCGTGTATGATTTCGTCATACTAAAATCAACGATTCAAAAATGTTCATAACAAAAAGTGTGGCTATTACAAGAATTACTAAAAAGGTATGGTAGCTCATACGATCGTGGAATTAAATGATATAACAGACGATTAAAGCACCCAGAAACAGCAATATAAGATAACTGAAAAGTGGTCCTGCGAATGCTCCGTAGCCGCTCCTTTAGAACTGTAATTAGGCTAGAAGGTGTAAAACAAATAATTAAACGGTCGCTCATGTTGAAGTTCCGATCTGATGATCTAAAAGTTGCATTAAAAAATCCTGACCTTCTGTAGAACACAATTTACTACTTCAAATAACCCACCCTCCTATTTAAAAAAACCCACCAAACTTCCTGTAAAACCCACGGGTTTTTAAATATACCAACACTGAACAACAATAATGTGATACTTTCATAGCTTTTCTAAACATGATTGAATTGAGTAATTGACAATGACATAGCTTCTTCTTGCCGATTGAATTGAGTAACTGACGATGACATAGCTTTTTCTTACTAAGAACAGCGTACAACCGCGTCTAGGTCATTCCATAAAATATACATTCAAGAAAAACGTGGCATATCTTCTCATATTTCGCTCGAATTCTTGCAGCTTTTTATTCTGGGTGTGGAACCTACAGAGATCAAACAGTATTTTCGTCTAACTCTCCGTACTTTAAAAGTTATAAACTTTAAGAATATGATCGAAAATGCCCTGAAATGACCATGGCCTGTACCGTCTATCGTTAGACTGCGATCACCAGTCGGGAGATGCAAGTTATCACAGTTGGCTTCAATTTCCTACTCACAATGTCATTTAGAAAAAGAATCAAGTTTGGTGCGTCAATTTGCACCAGTAGCATGCTCCAAATTTAACTTTGTTAAACTTAGTTATTTTCCTACTGGACTTTGTCCATGGTAAAATTAAGTATGTCCTAGTTAAATGAAGTATACCTATCAGACATCATCTGTCAACAGTTCTGGAGCTATAGACTTTCGACATTTGATTCATTTAAAATATGGTAAAAGTCGCTAAGTATGGTGATCAATTCTCAACGACAGACAACTACCATGTGAATGCAATTTTGGTGCAAGCACAGAATAAACTCAAACGAAAGTAGGATGTTCGAAGCGCAGGTATCAATTTGGTGTGTATTCGGAATTAAGGCATTTTTCAAAATTGGAACATTTACTAGACTTACGTAAATTCAGCTAATTTCTGAAGTAGGCCTACTTAACATGCGATTAAATAATGCATCCAGTTTTTTCTCAATACCCATCATTTTGGTCTCTCAGCTCGTTTTCTAAATAGGTCCCATTACACCGGTAAAACATTTCCTCGCTTGATTCTTGAAATTCATCTGACGCATTTTAGGTAGTTATGTTGTGCGATGGGACTGAAGGTTCAGTATTCGAGTTTGTCCTACCAGTTTCATAACTATCAGTTGTTGACTCTCAATCCCATGAACATTGGTTGATGAAAGATAGAGCATTTTGAGCATAATGGATTACATATCATAAGTTTGGATACATACATAGTACATAGTTACATAGTATAAGTACGTAGTTAAGTATAGATACATAGCTTGTATTTTGAATTTTTGCCTGAATGAAGGCATATACCGGGTGTTTCAAAAGTTTTAGTACAAGAATTTTACTAATATTGTATGAGTTTCATCGGTGTTGAATCAGGTCAAAAAGGTAGCCTAAACTATTCAGTCAATCTACATGACTGTGGAGGATGAGATGTTCGATAGCTATTCAGATAGTTTGAAATTCTTGAATTGTTGAATAAGATTTCTATGATCGATTCAATACTAGAAAACAGCAGCCGAATCAACGATGATTTTGAATTTTGTTAATGAAAGTTGACGATGCAATTATCATCGTGAAATCATTCACAATGTATTCGCTTGAAGAGCAAGTCATGTGCTGTGCCTTGGCTCTTGCCTACGAAAATTCAGGCGAAAGTTTGAAGAGAAGTACGGACGAAATCCTCCATCAAGATCACAGATTAAGTATTGGAAATTGAAACTGTTGGAAACCGGTTCGTTATCGAAAGACAGACCAAGATCAGGGCGTCCTGTAACGGCATCCGGTGATGATTCACTTGAACTCGTTCAAGAAGAAATGAATGAAAATCCACAATCATCGATGCGCCAAATTGCTCGTGACAATGACATCTCTCCATCTAGTGTGTTTCGTTGCCTAGATGAAATGAAGCCTCTGGAATGAAGCCCTAAAAGGCCAGCTGTTGTCAATTGCTCTTTGATGGGGATGAGGACAGGCGCCTGCAATTCTGCGAAATAATGATTGACCGATTTCGCGGAGATCCGTCATGGTCAAGAAAAATTGTCTTCTCTGATGAGTGCAATTTCTATCTGTCGGGAAGCATCAACAAACACAATACTCATTATTGGGCAGCTGAAAATCCTTATTGGAAATTGCATAGTAAGACCCATGCTACTCAGTACCTTACTGTATGGGCAGCAATACGATGGAATGGGCTAATTGGTTTGGATATTTCGGAACAAACAATGACTGAGGACAGATACTGTGTGATTTTGACTGAACATGTTGTCCCTTACTTCTCCCAAAACATAAGTTCACATTATCAGCAAGATGGCGCTTCTTCACATTACGCAGTGAAAGTGAGAGAAATTCTTCACACCAAGTTGAATGCTCGATGGATTGGACGTCGAGGCCCGATCGAGTGGCCTGCCAGGAGTCCCGACCTAACTCCCTGTGACTTTTGGTGTTGGCCATATCTCAAATCTTTAGTGTTTGCCAACAATAGACGCTACGAAAATCTTCAGTCCCTAAGATCAGCAATTGAAGACAAAATTCACGGAATTCCTTTGCGAATGTATCGAGACACCATGAGAGATTTTGAGAAGAGAGTTCATCTGTGTCGTGAATCACGAGGAAATGTTTTCGAGTAATGTGCTAGTATGTTTGAATTTCTCTATAATGTTATTATAAAGTTGATTCAACACCGATTAAACTCATAAAATATTAGTAATGTTCTTGTACTAAAACTTTTGAAACACCCGGTACATGTACAGTAGAACCCACTTATAACGTACTTCAAGGGACTTAAAAAATTGGTACGTTATATCCGAGGTGTGAAGAAGTATTGAAGCCTACTTCTGCACCAAATTAAGTTGTCAATTGCAATAGTAAGGTCCTATCCATCATGACCAGCTAATTCTCACTATGCATCACCATAAATACATGTACAGTATAATTCGCATATATCGGCTTCGGCTATATCGGCGGTTCGTCTATATCGGTGGTTTCTCTTTGTCCCGGCAGAATTTCCTATCTTTTCCATATAATCGAGTTCGCTTATATCGGCTTCGGCTATATCGGCGATTCGCCCATATCGGCGCATTTTCGCTGTCCCTGACAGAAAAAAATTCGTTTATAACGGCGGATTTCCTGGAAATCCTGAAGCGATGTGTTTTGCCTAGAAGAGTCACTAGAATGACAGCATATGTGGACGCGGATGGCTGTAGATTCTGTTAGGACTATCCGATTCTAACTATTCTAGTGGCATGTGAAAATTTAGATCTTCTACAATTCATCTCAATCATGTTTGGGGGTTTGATGAATCTAGCAGCCGAGGAAAGATAAGTAGGCTTGCCACTGTATCTCACTGATAATTCTCACATAGTCTTTCATTCGAAGTGATGATTGCATTGTTAACGCCTTCACCTACGATGCTGTTGTCAGACCTGACTTAGTGACTGTTGCGTCATCAAAGGAGCACAAGCTACCGTCGAAAACATTGTTGAGTTCGATGCATGTCCTCTCTCTAGACAGAAAGCGGCTCGCCACCCCATCCATCTCTATGGTTTCGCCTGCACGTGACTCTAGCAGCGTCTTGATTTATGCATACTCTTCTTTGTTTTTGTGCTTCATATAGCAGGTAAGCATGTAGCATGAAGAAGCTTCAATCTTCTTGATTCAAAAAGCATACTCAGTTTTTGACTAACATAGTGATATCCGATTTGCGATACTTACGTTGCAAGCATCAGTTCAGAAAGGCAAATTTTTAGATATCTATTGATTACATAGACACAATTACATGTACATGTACTGTACATGTTGGACAATAAGTCAATATGTACATGTATTCAAGTATAGCAACGCAATAATTCATGAGTCAATACACGTATATACATTGTATGATGCATGGCATGATCTCAGAGCTCGTGTAGATTTCACAAAACTTCAAAATTCAGGGAGTTCGCATATATCGGCGGTTCGCGTATATCGGCGGTTTTCGTCTGTCCCTTGAGGCGCTGATGTATGCGAATTCTACTGTACATGTAATGTACACTTATATGTATGCCCTGGCCCTACATGTATGATCATGCCTACTCGAGAAAACAGCATAGTGTCTTAACAATTCTCTATTGTGTAAGAAAAAATATGCAATACTCTGAACTTGAATCTGAATGACTAAAAAACAATGTAAACAGCGCAGTGACGCGTTAAGAAGACACCATCACAGACAATGTCTTAATTCCAGTTCACTTCTATCGATTGCTCATGGAACGGATTCGACACTCAAAAGTCGTCGTCCTCCGAGCCAATGACAAGAGCTGTTGCTGCCATCATCAAACGCAGCAAGTTATTGTAGAATCGAGTCAGCTTCGTTTCGATGATTTAGAATACTTAAGTACTTTCATCCCTAAGTACGTTGTAAAAAATCAAAATTTGCTCTGTGGACCCTTGAAAAGAGTTCGCTATATCCGAGTACGTTATAACCGAGGCATTTTATATAGACATAATAGGAATTTTTGTCCGTGCCTGCAAGAGGAGTACGTTATATCCGAGAGTTCGTTATAACCGAGTCCGTTATAAGTGGATTCTACTGTACTTCTCCGTATTATCAGTCCGTCCATTTTTTTTACACATTTTCATGTTGATATGATATATCAAGTAGATTTACATGTTAATTGGCAATTTTGGTGTGGAAAAATATTCCAGTGGTGTTCTAGTTTATAACTTAGTTGATAAACTACTTGATTTTCTTATTATTCCATCTCTTTCCAGACTTCATGCAAGATAATTAGGCCTATATCTTTCGCCATAGATATAATGCTGTCGCCTAAACAGAAATTGAAGCCTTTCATTTTGTTTGGTCTCACTCGTACAGATTTCCAGAGATTTTAAGAAAACCTAAAAAACCGTAGATTTTGTCGAAAAACCTGAAAAAATTTTACATTTTCGCTGCAGGCGATCACTTGATTAATCAGCTGTCGTGGTGGATCATTAAATTTCATACTATCGAGATGAAAGATCATTTAGAATACATGGCAAAAGACGCAATTTATTAACACTTGACATTAATGCAGAAAATTATCCGTCCAGTATTGAATTGTGCTCGACTTCTTGAATACTGTCTATGATGTCTCCGTTACAGCTACATGGTAACCTTCAGCATGCACGCTGATACCACGGAAGATCCACAAGCAATTATTGTGTGGAACGTTCGAACGGGTGAGAAAGGCAGAGGCTTTCATTGTGAAACGACCGCTTCTTGGCCAGTCTTCAAATGGAGTTACACTGGACAGTATTTTGCGCGCCTTCAACCCAATATCATCAGTGTCTACGAAACACCTTCGTATGGTCTTCTTGACAAGAAATCTGTAAAAATTCCCGGAGCAGCAGAATTCATGTGGTCACCAACTGAAAACGTGATAGCGTATTGGGTCCGCGAAAGCTCCAATTCTCCTGCTCGTGTAACCTTGATGGAAATACCTAGTCGAAGGGAATTGTCATCAAAAAATCTTTTCTCTGTGTCTGACATCAAAATGGAGTGGCAGAAGCAAGGAGATTTCTTATGTGTTCTCGTTACACGGTACGCTAAGAAGAAGATGGACACGAACAACACCGTCAAGTTCAGTGTGAGTTCAAATGTCACAAGAGCTATTTAACCCTTAAGCGACCAAATTGAAATTCATTACATTGTCCGAAGTCACCATGACGTGCTCTGCACGCATTGTTCGCGAAAGGGTTAATATAATCTGTACGAGTATTTGATGTCATTGTGTAGCCCATCTTTACTGAGCTTTGCAATTTCTGCTATGATGGTGGAATTTGATCTGAGATGAGTGTTGCGAAATATTCTTGGTAATCTATTCCACGTTTCTGTTAATACCCCTCTGACTGTTGCTACTGCAGAAGAGCCTTCCTATTTGACATGAGACAAAAATCAAAAAAAAATTGAAAGTATCCTCATGTTTTAAACAAGGATAAAATTGATTTCCTAATTTTCTATTTAAATAACTCCTACACATTTCATCTGCTCCCCATCAAGGCCTACAACAGCGCTATAAGGATTTTGGTATCATGCCTAGACTTATGGGTCAGTTTTGCAATTGTTCTCGTGAGTAGGCCAATCGCCACTTACCGAAAATTTACTAAACAGTTCTATACAACCATGCAATGAAAAACTTATCGATGATCTTTTCTGATACTTTGATGACAACTAATTATTGCATGCGCCTAAATTGTGCATGAAACTAGTTTTCGTCGAGATCAGAGTCTGCTCATGGTAGAACTGTCGTTATGTAGGCCTATATGACGTTTTGTACGTGATGGACTTAAGTATTTAGCTTCCGTCACTTCAAGACATAACAAATGATTCAGTTTGGTACTAGGAGCACTGAAAGCTGGCATAGCACTTGTAGAAAACTGGTGATGCGCATCATGATTGTGAAAGCGCGTCGATTAAAAGACTAAGGCTACACGGTATTCATTTTTGCTTGAGATTGGTCAGACATGTTCTTTATGTTTCAGGGTCTCTATTACAATTTAGAGGTGTTCCGAATTCGAGAAAAGCAAATTCCTGTGGACAACATTGAAGTAAAAAGCGCGGTCACATGCTTCTCTCTTGAACCGTTCGGGAACAAGTTCGCTATCGTCTGTGCCGAAACGACTAGTCAAACTTTCGTAAAATATTATGAAGTCATTCCTGGGGGAAAAGTAGAACATGTGAAGACATTGGATCGAGTGGCTAGTCGTCGTGTCGAAGAACTGTACTGGTCGCCTAAAGGTAAGGCATGCAAAATTTCACTTTGAAGGTGCAGCGAACTGAATAGATTGCACTTTACCCTGTCTCAAATGATTGCTTTTGATTTTAGGAATAGGCTACCTTATGCATGTAGATAACATGTATATTTGCTTTCTTGCTTCGTTGGTACAATACAACGAGAGCCATTATATGCACTTTGTAGTTTGTCATTCAGTGTCCTACATTCTAGTTGTAAGCCCCTATGTTTTCAATCTGATCGACAAATTTTACCATAGTACACTATTCAATGTGTCTGCGATGAATATTTTAAGTTTCATTATTTGATTGACTTATATATTAATTTAGAAAATATCAATCGCTTTGAGAAAATATGTCGGAAATTAGTATCGGATTGCAAGAGAAAAATTACAGTGATCGTAACCACTATTCAGTCATTTTAGTATTGATCTCGACCTCAGGCACTGCGAAGTGCAGCGATTCTCACATAACCTTGTTGCATGCAAATGTCGAACGATAGTCAATTCAAATCAAAGTTTCTAATTATTTACTTCATGGTTCGTGCATCTCCTGTATTTCCTGGTAATTCTTTCTGAAAAAATAATAGTCCCTGAAGTATTTTTATGTCTGGTGTGAGAGGAAAGCTCATTTAGAAGGATCATGGTGACCGCGATCAGTAAAATTTCAAAATTTTTGATTCTTTACAAAAGAAATCTTTCAATTTTTTCTGAATTCTCTTTTTTCAGTATTTTGAGTGAATTTCTTAATTGGCTAATTGCTAATAATGCATTTCTTAAGAGTCCAGCTAATCCATTGTAATTGTGATACAGCGTCGGAATGCTAAAATTTCCATCTAGCATTTTCGTTATTGATACATGTATAGGGCATATAGAATATTCTAAGATATAGTTGAAGCTCAATGTTAAGTTGAACGTCTATGTTAAGAACTGGGTAGGCCTATAGTGTGCCATGAGCGCTGAAACAGGTTGATTTTGGTGCTGTGTTGGTGATATTCTGTCATCAGGTAGGACTCTACATCTGCGAAGTTAATCGCAGTGCGAAGTTGTATTTTTTTATCTTGACCACGATGCTAAATATCCCAATTGATTTATATTTTATGAATTCCAGCTGTCATGCATTCAGGAAAGAGAATCTTCCGGATTTACTCGGAATTTCGGATTTTTTTACATCTATCTGGGTCATTTCTGTGATTCACCAGAAAATGCAAGAAAAATAGGAGGGGTTAAGGTAGGTTGGCCCCTAAGATGGAATGAAGTAATTCATGGTCCCTTCTTAAGACGAAACATCTTCATCTTGCGTTTCATAAGACCCCTCTTATCATAATGCATTACAATTGACATTATCCATAAGTCCTGTCTAGCCACTCATGGCCCTCCCTGCCAACCCAGGGTCCACTATGATGATTCATGGGCCTTTTTGAAGATGTTGAACCTTTTTTTTACTAGACTATGCATTATGCATGCTGAATACACGCTACGTGGTAAATGTTTAATTGGTACATTTTGTCCTATACCGTACGTACTACACAGTCCGTTTCCTAAATCGTTGCACACCACGAAAAACCTTTTTTTCATTTACTTATTCTCATCAAATTGAATCGTGAGCTCATAATTGATTGATTACTAAATTTATTCAATTGACCAGTCGAGACACTAGGCTAAGGAAACAGTGTGGTTTGCTAATTAAATGAAGCAATTAGTGATTGGAAGTTTTTTGCTTCATAGCTATCATTCATGTCGGCAATCGACTGTCCTACCGTCATCATTCATTGAGTTGTAAAAATCCTGTCGATCCCCTTTATCGGACGCCCGCGTCAGCAACTACGGCGTGAAGAATTCGCGAAAATGAACACCTTCCGAAATGGCTCACCACAAGTTCCAGAAGACCGCTATCAACAAAAGATGCATCCTCCAGCATCACGAGACACCTGCAGGAATGTTCCTATCGTACCGCTGCCAGTATTAATAGCTTTTCCGCTATCAAAAAGTGCCGTTCAAAATTTGAAATTTTTGGCCGAAGGTGTTGCGATTAAATGGCTTCGTCCATCTTTATATGTACAGAAAGAGCGAATTTTTCTCAGCACCATTTCGTAATTCTTTATTTGTGATTTTATATTTTTTCCTCCTTCCTCATTTTCTTTCCGCTATCTTCTCTCATGTTACTTTTCTTATGTACTTCAATTTAATTATTTTTTAACTTATTCGATTCTTTCTTCTTGACTTGCACATGAGTTTTTACACCAGGTTGTCAATCCCTGTGTCTTACTATAATGTTTTTATCACGTGTCATTCCCGTCGATGCAATGTGTCTCTGCCAGTCGTTTGTGAGCTTTTGTCAGACCTCGATTTCCTGCAGCCACAATGCAGTTCTGTGTATTGCTCTATAAACAACGGACGAAGCGCCGAGGAATATAAATGATATTTTCATTTCAACACCGTATAAAATCATAAATCCTTTAATTATCATAACGTGAAGAATTGCCATTGTTTGTGAACAGGTGCAGCGCAGACAGCCACCGGCAGCCCGTCTGCAGATAAGAGATTCGAGAAATTCTGACCTCAACCGAGGGAAATAATGACTGACCGAATGAGTGTGGGAGCAATACAAATTTGAAGTTTGTCAGTGAACGGATGGGCTGATCTTGATAAAACTTGATGTTCTTGGAGCTGATGACACCAGCATTCTTCAAACCCAAACTCGAAAATGCCAGCTTTAATGCTGTAAAAGTTATTAAGCTGTGTGCATTTGACCGCTAAAAGCATTGTTAACGCGACAGTAGGCGCAAAATCAGGTTAAAGTGTTAATTGAGTAAAACTGTACTAAATGTTATCGAAATTCGAAAAACAATATATCATCTAAAAGCTTAACACAAGCATGATTCAATGGTGATAATCTTAATTTTCTGCATTTCGTAGTTTCGTTTGTAGGCATCAGTGAATGAATTCACCAAAAATTCATACTTTTAAGTCTGCTGACCACAACTGACCAGACACATCTAAATGCTCTGCCAATGTAAAGTACTACGATTGACCCTTCATATAGCATCACGTTTATTGAAATAGAGCATCATCATTGAAAAATCGCGTCTGATGTTCTTTTAATAACATTTTTTGGTAAAAGTTATTTCTTAATAGTTATCTTTTTGCACATTCAACGAATCTTAAAATCTTATCATCATGATGAAGCTAATGATGGCTCACACTATCTGCTAGTTTTCATTAAAAAATTATGTCATCGTACTAAAATTCTGCACCAAAGAAAACGGTTAATTTTCTTTCGTAAGGCCTGCTGACCACTTAAGAAAGTAAAATGTTTGTCATAATAATCTATGGAACATAAGGTTTCATATGGTATATCGTTCATCAAAATTGAACTAAGACTTCACGAAAATTACATTTGAATATAGGTAAACTTTTTCTGCAATTATTTTTGAAACGGTCTGTATAACCGATCGCCATAAAATTTCTTGGCAAATTACTCGACTATTTTCTCCATATAAATCACGTTTTTGTAATTGAAACGGCAGTTTCAAAATAACAGAAGATTGGTTAGCCGATGCGTTAGACATGATGAGAAAAGCTAACTACGTACCATTTAAAGACGGTGTGCTGCAAAAAGTCCATAACAATCGATTTATGTATACATTTTGGGAGAATAATGTCTGGTTTGGGCTTACTTAAAATTACAGACCGATTAGAGCTTGCTGGTAGAAATTCTGCATACTAGTGCATTATTTTGAGCATATTATTTTATTACATTCAAGAAATTTTATTTATATTGGTTTTCGTCTTCTTCTTTATTTTGATGCATCATTGGCAGCAATGGCGATTTATTTTATAAAAACCGAAGGTACAATTGTATAGTGTAGTTCTGCGTATTTTAAGCAGCAAACCTTACATTGTGAAGTAAACAATTACATTTTTCTACTGTGTGCGGTATATATTATACACGCCAAGAAATTTCACAAGAAAGATCCGCAAAACCCTCCCTCGTATCATGACATTTTGAAATAGTAGAAAACTCAGAAAGGTTGTAATTCCTGCTTGATATAATTGCCGAGAAAATGTTTTTATGCATTCGAGGAGGTTTCGCGTGCGCCGCTTTAAACAGCTCGAATTCTTCAAGTTATACTTCTAAATGACCTGAGGTTTCGCCTGTGGCGCTTTAAAAAACATAAAAATTCTACTAGTTTTACTCCCAAAAGGCTGGAGCACATAATTAGATTCATCTGCGCGCCCTTCGGTTTCTAGAATGGAAGTAACGGATCTGTCCTTAACAATGAAATGGCACATCACAGTATTAGACAACTTGCTCCTTCTCGAATGGCAATGTCAGCCGGCTTAGGACACCAGCCAATGAGTGAGTGGCGTGTTTGCTGTGATATCACTTTTCGCACATACTAAAACACATCACTGTTTGGCTATCATTCAGTGTATGCAGTGAGGAATGCTGAGAAGAGGATGGTGAAACTATCAGGTGAACTCATTTCTGTGCGCCTGCTATTTTCTTTAATAATTATCGGAAGGACCAATATTATGGAGAAAACTTGTGCGCGATGATCTGAACTCTTCGAATCTGAAGGAATCATGGAAATCGAAGCACTTAGATAGAATTCACAGCAATCCGCAAACGACGCACGACTTTTCCTCCTATCTCTGTAAGGTGTAAGGAAATCCTTTTTGCCCTCTTACTAGGATCTCGCATGTGCCATCGTTTTGAATTAGTCTTCACTTCATTCACTTAGTCAATTAGTCTTTCAGTAAACTGAAAGAGTAAAACAATCTAATTCTGTGGGCTGGAGGTTTCAAACGTCTGCGACGCTTTAAAAACATGAAAATTCTACTGGTTATGCTCCCTAAAGATTGAGGTTTCGCCTGTGGTGTTTTATGAAACAAACAAATTCTACTACCTACACTCCCAAAAAGCTGGAAGTTTCGCCTCTGGCGAATTTTGCCTCAAAATTAATTGCTATCCGTGGCCTTCGTGCATTAATAATCCAATGTACTTTCTGTCGCAGCATATATAGTATGTAGGCGCATACAGATTCATAACTATTAAAAATTGACTCCTGGATTACTTGTAATCATATCAAAACTGAAAATGGTCCCAGAAAATATAATTAACGCATGGTACCCGTAGACGATTTCCTCCGGATTTTTTGTGACAGCGCTTTCTCATCTCTGTAGAGCATATCCTGGACCATTAGTGTCATTAACAAGTGTCAGTAACTTTCTAACTTAGTGTCGCGTGGTCACCATGAGGATCTACTTAAACTGCTTCAGAGGATGTTCAGCGATATTATCATCGCTCCTAAATTAGCTTGTGTACCCAACAATCTGTCTAACATGGGTACCATAGATGATTGGTTTGGTACATTCGGTCTTGTTCCCGTCTTCAGATTGATTCATGTTTGCGATGGAACAAGTTTGTTAACTTCCAAATTTTATCCAAGCAAATGTTGAGCTAATGACGTCAGCTACTCCACCATTATAGTGGCAACAAGAAGATAAATTGACGACATCTGCATTTCGAAAGAAATTGTCATGTTTTTAATTCAGGCTCTATAAGTATAAGTAATTTGAAGATGAATGTGTTTCGACTCAAAAACTTGTCGCATTGCCGGCAAATTTCCGACGATTGCAGACAGTTTGGAGTAGTGGATCTCACTAATTTACTAGAACATACACGCGTGTGTGAATGAGTTTGGAATTTTCTTTATTTCTACCAGCACTTCCTACGTGTCATTTTGCATTCCAATTGACATAACGTTTCTGTCGGTACAAAAAAGCCAGTTTGATTGGAGTAGACATTTTATTCATATTTTCTTGATATTTTAATGATAGATTTGAAGCTTTATCTGACGATGAAAGGTTGCGATGAACACTGATCAGGTGAATTTGCACAATTAAGCCTTTATCATCCCTGAAATTCGTCCTAAGCCTAGTGGAATTTTCGCTAAGCCTCTTGGAAAATCGACTTGTCTTAGCGTCATAACCCTGTTCCTTAATGAAGTTCTAAGATACTGTCTTAGGTAACTTGTGTTGAAATATGACAACTTGTTAAGTAATAAAGCTTTTTTCATTTAAGATTGTCATTATCAACTTGATCAAATTAAATTGGTTCTATGACAGTCACTTCACTACGTAGATCTACAGCTTTGGGTGCATCTAAAGTCATGATTGGAATGCAGCTGTTGCAATGATCACTCAACACAAAATCTGCTTTCGGAAATAACAAATGAATTTTTCATCCTGCTGCAGAAGAGAAGGCAGGTAGTTTTTCAAAAGCAACTAACCCTAAAGTTGGGAACGCTAGCTTCAGAGCTGACTGTATTGCATGTCGATCAAACCCATTCCCATATCAATCATTCACTAATGTTGTCAAAGGATCTGTCACTCACATAGTGCGAGCGTATTTTCAAGCAACTTCAGAACTGAAAGTATGTTCCTGTTTATTTAGCCTATGTGAACCGATGTCTGATTTAATGAAAGAAATAACCCAACTTACCCCTTTTTCGATGCCTCTCCTCGATGGACATATTCTCCGATGTCCATCGAAGTCTCCAAGACCTAAGTTAATGCATCGTATTAGTTCACATTTCGCCTCGTTTAAAGCTTTTGCAATCTAGGCTTCAGTGAGCATTTCTTGGTTGTGGCTTGTCTTGCTTCGGTTGGTGAAATCTGCTTCAGTTCGTCGCAACGACTTCTTGTTTCAGTGTTTTCAGCGTCGGCTGCATTTGTGGGTAAATTGCAACGAAGCGTGAAAATGACTTTCCATGATTAAGTGACGACCTTACGGTTTGAAAATTTCCTCATTTTTCCACAGAAATACTCCTGTTTGTTTATCTGTCTCGCATGATGTTCAAAGAACAAACTGATTTTCGCTGAAAAAGCGTGACCAAAATCAACAGTAAGTCGACATCATTAGGGTGTCCACGCGTGAATTGTGCCTGAATTTTGTTTGTCAGACAGGGTGGACACACTGGAAAACGTCGGTTTTCTACATTTCTAGAGCTAAATTTGTAGAAGCACCCATACTTACGGTCAGTGTGCTGGAAAATTTTGATGGTGAGGCGATTTAATAGGCTATCATCGTGAATTGGTTACTTCCGTAATTGATAGTGAAATTTTTAGGCAATATTCTACTTAGAGGGATGGCTGAAACAGTTCTGATAGCATTTTTATGTTTGACTTTATTTTCATAGGTGGAATCGTGGTAATGAAGAATAATGAAGGAAATCTTGAATTCCTGGACACGTCTGATATGACAGTTATGGCCAATTCTCAGCAAATAGGATGCAATGGGTTAGAATGGGATCCGTCCGGTCGTTACGTTGCCACTTGGCTTTCTTGTGTTATATCTAAGCAGGATTGTCATGTCTGGATTTGGTCGAGTACCGGACGTCTGTTGACGAAGATTCCTAATGTGGAGGGAACTGTTCGTGCAGCTTGGCGACCGAGGCCTCCATGTCTTCTGTCGGAAACTGAACTGAAGGACGTGAAGAGAAATATGCGACGATACACAGCCAATTTCGAAATGTTGGATAGAATGAGAAGCACACATGCTAATAAGGCATTGACAGAGAAACGAAGTCAGCTGAATCGAGATTTCGTTGACTGGAGGACTCATTTGATCGCAAAATACGAAAACGAGAAAGACGATCGGATGCGACTTCGAGGAGGTAAGCTTAATTATGTGAAAAATAGCTTATGAAAATGAAAGTCAGTGTCCGTCTTTCCGAGGCCCACTGTATTTTCATGCATTTATATTATACGGTAATATTAGTAATAATAGCTCATTTTATCACCATCTGTCATGTGTTTTTTACTAATTTTGTTTTTTTTCTATTGAGGAACTCAATTTCTATAAAATTGCTTTGCCAAAATTAGATCACAAAATATCGATATACATGAGTACTGTAGTATGAAAAAAGTGGATATTTGTTATTTCCGCGAATTTTGAATCCAAGCATTCTACTCCCTGCCACATTAATCATGTGTCTGACGCATGTCTTCTCCGTCATACAGTTTCAATGTTCCTGTTGAATGCTATTTTCTCAGCTTTGAGAAGCATTGTATGAGCATGATTGGTCCGAATATTCATCATAGAATATGGAAGCTCATAAATGAAGAGCACTCATTTCGATATCGCATAATTGACGTTGGTCCCCGCATTCAGTCTGTGTGCCTTTAGTACTCGACGAAGCTAAAATCCCACCAATGGATTCGAAACTTGTGGCAGATATTCAATGTCATAATATCACATGTATGTCGATGGAATAGAAATTCATACTAATCGGCAAAATGATCCGAGCCGAAGTTGTACTTGAGGAAACCCTGTGATCCTGCACTATTTGCTCGATTATTGTGTCAACTCCAAAATATGCAGCATTTTCTCATCAATCAGACAAGCCTGTATATCCCTGTCTGTACCTTGCAACGGAGTATTTTGTTGAAAAATGTGTGTGCGGGGCTCAATGATCTCCATGATAAACTTGCGTCAAAGGTGGATAAACTGTTGAATTAGCAGCTTAATCAATATCAGACTTTCGCAGGATAATATATTATACTATTGACCTAACTGAACTTAAACTTGTGAACCTCGCATGGAAAAATTGAAATTATGCGAAAGACAACAATCATTTTTTATCAGCACTTGTCTGCAGGTTGTTGTTCAATGTTTCTTTCGTGCATTGTGTAAAGCAACAACTATCAAGATGTAAAAGTTGCAGCGCATTAGAAAATACAGATTAAGCTAACTTGAAATTTTAAGTGATTACTATTACAGTCCGACCGAGATATGCAATTGAATCTGTGACTTTCGTAATGCAGAATTGTGCTGGAATATAAATGAGATCCAGTTGTAGTAAATAATTATAATATCATTTCCCACCGGCAGATGTAAATGACTCCTAGTATCCTATAATCCTATTAAATACGTTGCCTTGTCAATAGGAATATAAATTTTATGTACATGTATGTTTGTATTTTAGGAGTGGAGATCGAAGAGGACGTTGAGGAGGAGATCAGCATTCTAATTGACGTTAATATTACCAAGTGTGACGACTTTGAGTGATTCCTTCCTCTGTACTTACATCCATTAAAGAGGTGCCTGACCCTGTTTTGGTACCTGCTTCCCGCCTATGTATAAGGATCCGAGAAATATGACTGCCCGTAGCCGGATAAACTCCGTTTTGGTGAATATGCCTGGTATGACTACGTGGTGCTGCTGGATTCAGTGTTCTCATTTGACATACCGTCTAACTGAAGTCGACATTCGCTCTTCTCATCATACCCCACCGCAGTTATCTTATAATTTCCTCACCAAATGCTCATGTGCCTCCTGTCACAGGAAATGCCTCCTCAGAGGATACAGTAGATTTGTTTTCAAGTATTTTTATAACTATTGCCAAATTTTGATCCTATAAAAAGCTGCTTACTAAACAAAGCACAAATCTCCAATGTACAGCTTATTCGCGCATATTATTCTAGACTTTATTCTAGATTAATATTTTAAAACCGCGGTTGTTTTATTTTTTTGAGCTTGGACAGAGTTTATATTTGAGCATTAGGTGAAGAAAGCATTCGTCCAAAATTCTGTTTCAAACAGATTCCTTCGAGCATATGTATTTTATTTGAATTTGGTCCACATAGCCTTTTGACTTAAAAGTATACCTGCGTTATCTATAAATTTCTCTTGTCAATCCCTTCAGACAAGTTCTGTCAGAAATTGTACGATAATCCAGATTTACGCCCATTGGAAAATGTTTTGTAATTGTGAGGCGATTTGTTGATCGGTCACAAGATTGTATGAGCTGTTATGAGGTTCGCTTTGATTGGATAATAAATAATGCTAAACCTGCATTATTATTGTTACAAAGGACATGATTTGTTGTATTTGGGAGGGGAGTGTGCATTTCTGATCAACAGGTATTAAATTGTTCTTGGATTATTGAATATCGCTTTTGGTTACCTGAATCAGATGCAACATGTTTGGGAGTTAAGCACGTTTAAGTGAGACTGATATTATCTTTGGAATCGGCGGCGACAGTGCTCTCTGGGTATTCATGTTTAGATACAGAACTCAAGATTGACATACAACAGAAAGCGGTAGCTTCGACTCATGGCTGTTCCACTAGAAATGCCTTTCAACCACCATATCTTTGGGCGAAAGAAGACGGTATTCTGCAGCGACTAGAAGGATCTCATTAATAGAAAAGGATTGTAAAGCTTCATGAATAGATGCTAGCACCTCGGCTAAGGGAAATTAGATAGCGATGGTTATGTTGAGTGATTTTGATCAGCTAAATGGAGCGCTTGTCGCGTTAGCTTAAACTGAAGTGTTCTTTTAGTCTCTATTACGTGTAGGCGTAAGGGTTATTTAGTATACATTACGTAGACGCATAGCCTACATGAACATGGGTTGTTTAGCTGACTTTAACGTAGGCTAGTTGAAGAAAATAATTAACTGCTGCTAAAAAGACAGTTTCAGGGCAATCAAGGTGAACTTGTGCATGCACTGATCTACCAGCACCGAGAAAGGGTTACAAGCATCAACTCCATAGGCAGGAAAATGGAAGTTGATAGTCGTCGCATCCAATACCAAGTACTTAAGATGTGATTTTTAAAGCTAGCTCTTCAGAAAAGGCAAATTTCTGAAACGCAACAGTTGTCGATTCTCGCTGCAGGGCGTGTTTGTAGTTATTTTATCAAAACTCATTGATTTATGAGGAAAGATGATAGTAATCGCGAATATTTTCAGAGTAAGCTGATAAACCGCCGGTTGTAGCGTCGAATTTCTATGGTTCTTAATATCACATGGATTTGTGAAATCAAGTTTTATCGCCTCAATAACACGTAAAGCATTTTTGTAATAACAACAAATTTTGATATTCAACTTAGATTTGTTTAAGCATATAAATAATTCTAGACTGATGTACCTCCACATATTCGATTATAACTTGACATCAAGAAATAAAAATTAAAAATTTCAATAAGTTTTGCTCAAAAAATTGATTTTTACTTTTTTATTGTTCAAAATTTCAACCTTACTTTTTACATTCTTGTCAACTTGTATTTCAGACGTAGACAACATCGCATGACATCAATGTATATTTGAATATTCTATTCAAAATATGTATATCCAGTATTGATTTCTCCATTTTTTTTAATTATGCTGGAAGAAATACATTGCTGTAACACATCTGAATTTTGAAGCACGTTACTACTTATAAAGGATGATTTGATTCTGGTTTTTATTTCATATTTGCATATGAATTTCACCCACGTGTACCTATAGTGGATAATCTGTAAAATTTATATATCAGTCACAATTTCTTTAGTAGCGCTCTGAACCAGTGGCTAGTCAATATTCATGCTGAAAGAGGAAAAGCTAGCAATCCAAATGTTTCTAGATAACCAACAAATCTGTGCGAAAATGAAAACTGAAGATCCTTTGCTATGCAGCTACGTTCCTGCAGCTTCATCTTTCATCATCAACTTGAAACTAAAAAACAAGAATAGCACTTCTGAGATGAAATTAAAAGATTCAGACACTGAAATGAATATTCAAATTTTCAACTTCCCAGCCAAACAAAGGAATTGTTTCTTTCAGAATAGTTCTCAGCTATACCGGAAGCTCGGGATGCACCTATGAAACAATTCAGATAATGGTTGTAGGTCTATTTGAATTTTCTGCAAATCTACCTGTCATCGGATGCAATTTTCTTCCTGCCAAACGGTCATTAAACTGTGCTACACTATCTCTACTTTGAAAAGTGCACTCAACTCTTCCGGAACTCAGATGGCGGCCCGACTGGAATCTTTACATGTTTTGCTGGATTAATCCGGCGCGCTCGATAAGCGATATTTTCTAAATATAGAACATATCCCGGCGCGCTTTGGCCTTTGATGAAGTACATTTTAGGATACTATTCGTTCGTGCAAATATAACGCAAAAAATATTGCGAATGAAAGGATGATAACATACTCGTTCAAGTTAAATTACTGTGTTCGGTTACGGCGCGCATTAAACTCATCATGCGAATTTTTATTCAGTAGAATCTATAAATAGAATTTGGTGCCGGCGAGCTTTAATCCGGAAGGATCTATAAATAGATTTTGCTCCCGGCGCGCCTTAGTCTGGAATAATCTATAAATAGAATTTGGTGCCGGCGCACAATCCGGCGCGCTTGATGTAAAGATTCCAGTCAGGGATGGCGGTTGTGCTTAAATGAATTGAGATAGAATGGCCGTGGAGGTAGAAAATTGCGTCCGAATATATGCTCGATTTGCAGAAAGTTCAAACGCAACCGCTTTCTGAGTTCTGCTTATTTTCCTACGTATATTCAGTGCTTCCAGTATAGTTGAGTGTGCTTTTCTGAAAGAGGATATCGTGTAGCAGTTTTATGGCTGGTCAGATTCCTAAGTCGACTAGCAGATAGAAATTTTAATGTTTTAATTGCATCTCAGAATGTTGTTGTTGTTTTAAAATTTTAACCTGATGTAGAGAACTTAAGTCGCACGAATGTAACTGCATAGTGCAGGATCCTCCGTGTTCATTTTCGGATATTGTTGGATATTATATTTAAAATGTTTGTGGCTTGTTGGCAGATTCTGACTGTTTAGCATTTTAGTTGTTAAACCTTCATTCTTTTGCCAGATGCACTAGAGGAAGTGACTACGCAAATTCATTCCTTTTCACTTTTCCTCGTTGTTGTACACAATAATTTAAGAAATCCCATTTTTCATAGGACAGCATGGTCGTGGAATAGGCTTCCTTTGAAGGTATTCGAACTGTCAGCGTTGAAGCATTCAAGACAGCTGTCAACAAACTTCCAAAGCGCGGAATGTAGAGGACAACTTGAAGGCTCTTTTGTCTCATGCATTTCTAATATGTTCTACATGTTATTTTTTGCTACATTCACTTCTGTCCCCATGAGCTATACAGTTATTGGTTCTTACTTAGTTATTTTGCATCCCCTTATTTGTCCATTGACTTTCTACCACTTATTTCAATTTTCAGTATTGTTGTATTGGCTACTTTTTGCCACTATTCAGTTACTGGTGTACTTGGCTACAGTCATGTTATATTATCTGTTTACCATGATACTACACAATGGCGCAGTTGTTTATTTAGGCTACGCACGTATATTCCTTTATCATCCTCACTTCTTTTTCTTCCACTTTCTGGTTCTTTGCCTTCAGTCTTCTGTTTAGGGACACCTTTGATGTATAGGCTCGTCCTCTTCCCTCTCTACCTTTGAATAAAAAAGTTGAATTATTGTCCTAGACTGAGTCTGATGAAAGTCATCTTCATCAATTGATCATCCGACGTTTGCATCAATCTGGACATCTTGTTCTCCCTGAAATAAATACCACGAGCCGGCATCATTCCTTTCATTTGTTCTCACTTTATGTCCGTTTTTCAGCCATCGGCTTTGAATTACTTCAGCATGACAATTTTTCTAGACTAGTCAGCTTACTTTTTTGCAACTTCCTTCTAATTTGATTCGATTTTCATTTGAAAGAAATAAGCTCAATTTCCACTACATATTAGCACTGCCTTCATTTAGCAAGATAAGACAGGGTTGCCAAGTCACCGCACTCTCACCTGCATTATATGGCTCTAAAATGAATAGTTTCGTCGATAAATGACATTTTATGCTCTCATACTAAACCACTGCACTGTTCACGGGATCCTTAACGAAGGTATAATTTTCGGACCTAAAATGTCATTTCACGACGTAGCGAAGAATTCATCATGCATTCCTATGCGAAGGTATAGGACACCTGGTTGATTAATCCGAACCAGCTTCTGGTGTGAGGAAGTTTTGTATCGCTTCGGGGATTCGAGGACAAGGACGAACTTCCGAGTTTGTGATTTTGAAACTGACGAATTCGACGCTCCATTGAGCGAAAACAAATTTGAAAGGATTGAGGACAATGCCATTAGATACGCAAATATGAAGCCATTCGGCCGCCTGGTGGAATGCGTCTGTGATAGAGTGAGATCATAGGAGATTGTCGTCGACTTGGTTTTCCGCGGTATGGATGAAACGATCTCATCAAATTGTCGACTGTATCCATCTCCGGACCCTGAGGGGCTACTCGATAGCGATAGCGCCCCATGTGATGAAGGTGGACAGGTGACAATCTTCCTCTGCGATGGCAGTGCTGTGATATCCATTTCAAGCGTCGAAGACTGTCTAATAAGTATTTGGAGGACAATGCATGCTTGGTGGAAGGGCAGCGTATGATGAGTTTCACAAACGGCATGACGGTTAAGATTCTACAGGCCCACTGTCCCGCGTGGCTGCCCCGATTTTTTTGCGCAGATTGGTACAGCTTCAATGACACCGAGGCGAACATCCTGGTCAAGGCCAGCTTTGAATCCATCATGCAAATGAGCAGGTAAGGGTATGGGTGCATGATAAGCGATGGGTTATGCATTGGTGTCAACCATCAAATTCATAGAAGGGCCAGACATCTTGGGGAGCGGCTGGTGTCGACAGAGGTTAAAAGTGGTCGAGCTGTAATAATCGAGAAGCCAATTAGAAAGAGCGTCGACGTTTTCTTCAGTTGCCGGAAGAGGCAATGAAGTTGGAATGGGAGGTGGCAGTTTGAGGCGGGGCAATCACATTTTACAGGATCAACCGTCGTCTGACAATCCGGAGACATAGCGGAAGATGCGTGATCAGTCCTGGTTGTTTCACCGATGGTCGGAAAGTGGTTGGAGATGATGACGAGGGCAACACATGCTTGTTTTGAGAGGAATATTCGGTCTGTGGAGTATGTGAAGTAGACTATCGGACGAGTTTCGAGCTCTTGGCCTGTAGGGGAATGGGAAGTACAAGGGCACCTCTGATGACGATTTTACATTCGTTGGTGGCGGTCATTTTCATAGTCACGGTGATGAGGTCGTCCGTACGCAATCGAAGCTTGGAAAGTAGTTTAATTTCTGCCAGACTAGACTGACAGCCGGTATCAGCCATGGCTGGATATGAAGCAGCCCTAGTGGATGATAAGAGTTTGTTTGGTAGACCAAGATCCTGTGCATCGGAAGCGAGAGCTTGCACGAAGACATTGACGTAGGGTTGAGGGTCAGAAGCTTGTTTTTCCCATGCATCGCTAAATTCGTTGTAAACGTGGTGATCCAAGGTAAGGGTGCTATGGTCGATGGTGTTCTCGATGTGGCATAGCGTGTCGAAAATGGCCGTTGCGTCTTCCAGTGAGATAGTAGCGTGTGATGGTCGTTACTTCCGCTGCTCCTGTCGACAGACGCTTTATTGGTGGTGTAAAATACCACATTGAGTGCATGTGTGCTGGCACACAGGGCACTTCGCATAAGCTCCCGTTGGGAGCGTCCGTGGCCGAGTTTGCCGCAGTGGCTACAGGGAGCGCGTGGCTTTTAACCACTGACTTGTGATTGTGCCCGTCTTCCTTGTTAGTAGTACGACTGGTGACGGCTGTGGAGGAGGAGACGATTGGTGAGGCAGTGGCGTCTGTGAAAAAATTGCTGTCGGTATGCAAGTGGCCAAGGAAAGGTTTTGCTTTGGGTTACCAAGGTTGTATAAGCGTATGTCTTAGTCCTCAAGGCCTCGACCGAGATCGTCTCTGAACATCACATCGCTGTAATCGACAATGGCTTTGCAGGGGCAAGCGATTAAGAAACCGCAGACACGAAGGCCCGAACGGTTTCGTCACGATCCTGTCGCATCTACTGCAATTGGACACCGGCTACCATGATGTTCTCCGGTCGCACACCGATATTGTCTTAATGTTTGCAAGGACGGTTAATACGTTACTGCTAGACAAGGCGCCAAATGTGCGCGTTTTGTCTTCACGCAAAGAGTAATCACAACATTCTAACATTTGGAAAATTGCGTCGGATCCACTAAGATGCGTAGCGGCTTTATAGTCAGACCAACGTTGAAGGAAGTAGGTCCATTTTTCGTGTGCTCCTGTAGCGTCGATCACTGGCCATTTTACCTTCTCAACTGTGGTAGGTCCTGGTGAGGGTCTGGTTGGAGTACTGGAGGACGGGTGAGCAGTCTTGTCATGCAAGTCGATCAGACGAACCAGGACATCCGAGGAGAATGAAGAGGACCAGGTGAAGTGTCATCCAGGGGCTGGGCAGGGAATGGTACTCATCGTAGATGTGGCTGTTGTCATAAATAAGTATACAACTTTTTTGATTCAATGACAACAGAGACTACATCAGAAAGGGAGGATACATATAATCGTTCATGCAGGTAAGTCTCAAACATAATTAGGAATCATAATCATATAATCGGGTGAAATTTTATATTTAGAAGTCTCTTGCCAAACCCCACAAAATGAGAACTGATCACCTAAACTTCCCAATTTTCCAACATTTTTTGCAACACCTTACTGTGTACTTTCAAACTTAAGGTGAGTTCTATTGCCTTCCTTGCGCTTCTTGGAAGTCAAGATCTTCATGACCTATGCTTTAAGTATGAATAGGCTATTTTACAGATGCAGATTTTAACTTAGAATTCGGACAGAGAGCAGACTAATAGAATCACTCATACGTCTGTCTGACTTCTGCCGGTTTCGAGGTTGCGAACATAAAGAAAACTGAAAGGCTGTTATCAACCTTCGCAAATCTTGTTAATGAATGATCGTTGATCGATGATCGAAAGTACGCTTCTGTCATCAGGGATAATTGTCGATCGGCAAGGTAAGGACGCAGGCAGGTTTTTCCCCTCTCCCCCGCACCATTCACTGTTCAAATGTTAAAGAGGAAGCTATTTTTGCATCCACACACTCCATCGAGTTTCATTCAATCCTTACACATCAAGAGTGAAGCTGCTATTTATTGCTTGGCTGCAGGCCTTACTATGTTGTAGGCGGTTTGTGATAACCATTCAACGAAAGTTAGATAGCAATTCGATTCATCCTAATAATCTTCCAGTGTATCTATTGGGGGACGAAGTTGGCTGTCGTCCCTGCCCAAACTTAGATGGCTTGACGAAGCTGGTGGCGCCCCCCTCGAGGGAGACGCCCTACTCACTGGCGTTTGTCAGAGCTAGCAATAGAGAAAAATAACGTGATATCGGGGTGCCTCTTCACCTCTGAACTTTTCCACGCAGATGATTATAGGAGATGCTTGGTGCCCTTTTCATATCTTAGCAGACTGTGAAAAACAAATAAAATTAGGTTGGAAGTCAGTTCAGATCCGTACTAGTGACATGTAGCGGATTATACGTCGGAGGCAGGCGTTCTCATCGCACCGAAATCAACGCTAATAAAGGATTACAGGTGGGCGTGAAGAATTATTCAATCGAGAATCTCTAAAATCAAGAAAGTTTTGGCACCAATGTTTGATTGCTCTAAATATGAGCGACGTACATTGGTCCTTGCACTGCGTCACCGTGTACTGTAGGTTTTATATTATTGAGTTCTTAGTAAATTGACGCAAATGGACATGAATGTAGGTCGATATATAACGTTGAATCAGCAGCAGCTACCTGGTGTCAGAGTATTTAGCCCTCGGACAATCAAGGTTTGGTACAGCTACCAAGGTTCGATAAGTGAATCACCTCTAACAAATGTCTTCACTTTTACCTTCCATCAATGTTTTCATCCTATATAATATGTAGATTTTAATTAGATAATCTATCTTTGTTTCAATCTTAATAATATGCATGCCCAATGTAATCTGATGGGCAAATTTTCTTATGCATCAAAGAAATATCAAAAGTTAATTCAAGCAAACTATATTTTCAACATCTTTTGCTCAGTGCATTTTTCACAGATGACGTGGGCTGCATGGTTGCCACAAACTGGGTCTTCGCATTTAAAACATCTCCTCTGTAATATTGCAGCTTCTTGTCTGTTTTGCAGCTTCGCGGTATCTCTGATTTCTTGGTGCCCTTAATCTCTGTCGTCACTTGCCGCTGTAGCTTCAGGAATTTTGCGCTCGCAGTCGATCCTTAAGTTGCTGCATGAGGGAGATCACTCGAGTCTGCAGGCCCACAGATCATGTTAATCGAGTAATGGCGCACTCTATATATTTGTCATGCTGCTTTTTATATATAAGTTGGCAAAACTCCGAAGTTTATTTTTTTGCTTCGGAGGAAATATAAAAATCCAATACTTCGCGAAGTTTACCGAAGCTTATTATTTTTACATGAATATAAAAAAACAATTCCCCCAGTGTGTGATCAGGAACTGTTTAAAGTTTACTTCGTCGGTTATTCTAGATGTCATGGAATCTAGAAGCAGTCAATATTTGGCACAATTTTGTGAATATGTATCAGCGTTTGTACAGACTGTTCAGATTATGTGGCCGGTGCAACGATGGTTCTACTATCAGTCCTCCCAGCGCTCCTATTTTCCCTATATTTCCTATTTTTTCCTATTTTCTTTTTTTCTAGAATCCTCCTATTTTTCCTATTTTTTGGCTGAGTGATGCGAAACTCATCGAATTTTTTCCAAATCATTTTCCTATATTTTGGCTGAGTGATGGAAAATTCATCGAATCTCAATTGTAGCTTAATTCATGTTTGATTTGTGCCACTTTTCATGCCCTTCAATTAAAGAATTTGGCTCAAGCCAAATTTGAATTGTAAATCTATATTATCACAAAATCCTGGTTACATGTCACACCAATACAACGAAATCAAAATGAGAAGCGAAAAGGAAGTTAGAGGACAACAGTTCAAGCCATATATCTGGCTTAACTTCTCATGCGATTTAACATGCATTATACGAGTAGTCCGGTCATCTATTTCAGATATCGTATTATCACCGATTAAAGGTATGCTTTGAACACATATCTCGGACACAAATCTCGAATGGAGGAAATGTTAGGAGATTCACCGACTTCGCTGTAATCAGAAAGCGTGCCCTCGACTTCGACAAACCAACCAGCCAAAATGCTTTCACTTTGCTTTTCGAGATCTGACCAGATTGTAAAAGCCGAATTGCTGTGGATAATGGAAGTCATTCATTCCCATTATAGTTATGCATCTTGTGATGGTGTGAAGGACCTTTTTCAACCTATGCTTTGTGGAGAAGCAGAATATTTTACTATGAGAGATTACTACATCAAGAGTCAATTTTGGGCTCACAAGCGTTGCAGTGGCATTGTGGGCCGCCTTTCATCCGCAGCAGCTTAATTCGTGTTGAAGTAAAGATCATCTCGCATCTTTTTTTGCGGCGATCATCTCAAGGTTGACGAGGAAAGCTAACTAGTTAGTAATACTTCCGTTACCTACTCGGTGATGTCATTGATGTGGGCGGAGGTGTGCAGTGCAGGCAGTCAGAGCGTGGATCCGAGCGGTTGGTGCCAGGTTTCGTCCAGCATGCTGTGGGTAGCGAGACTTGGTATCGGGTTTAAGATGGTGTAGCAGTTAGAAAGAAATGGAGATGGGACAATGAATCGTCAATGGGTGCGGGCGCGGAGAAGGTGCGTGCGGCGCACCCCGACCAGTTGGGCGTCCCCCAAGAAGGCTGGAGCGATAAGGATTTAACAGACTTCGAGCGTCGGGCTCGTGTCGAAGATGCCTGAAGATGATGCGAACGACGAGCGATAAATGGGAGAGCCGCTGGATGGAGCAATCGACGTTAAATGGTATAAGTAAGTAAGTAAGTGTTATATATTTGATCATCGAGGCTACAGGGCCATATTTTCATAGCAAAATGATCAATGAAATTCATCAATCTAATGGATACTTCATTATTATGTATGATGAAACAGCTAATGAACAGAACAGCCGATGGAAATTTACGTGAGGTATTGGTCCAAAGAAAAGGGAGAGGTTGAGAGTCATCATTTATGAACTTTTCTGACGGGCCACGCTACCAGATACGATCTTGCAGAGAAGATTATTGGTTCAATCGAAGAATCAAAGTTGAAGTTGTCTGGTCCTTTGAAGCTGGGTAATGACGGTCCAAACGTAAAAAAACAGCATGGAGGAAGGTGGATAAGCAAATGACGGATGCATACAACATCGGTCTCATCGATACTGATACATGTGTCCTACACAAATTTCACAATTCGTTCTCAAAGGGACTGCAAGATTCGGATCAAGCGCTGCCGATTTGAACAATGAAATCTTTTACTGGTTTCAAGGATCGGCTGCAAGGCGGGTGGACTTGCATGACTTGCAAGTGAAGCTTGGAAGTGCAGAAAGAGAACTGATGAAATTCGTTGAATGCAGGTGGCTGTCCCTAGGGCCTGCTGTGACACGTCTCCTCGAAATCTGGGAGTCCGTTAAGGAGCACTTCCTCGTCTACATTCCCAAGAATCTGATGGATGACATGAAGAAAACACGATATATCAAAATCAAACAGGATTGCAACAACCGACGATGGTGACGATACTGAATTTTCTCTCTTTTGCTGCGACCACATATGATGACGTCATGATGCCACTTCAGTCACGGCAAGCAATGATCTATGCTCTGCACGATCGAATGGCTGAATTTCTTCAGAAATTGATCAACAGAATTATGGAAAGTCAAGCAGCGAGTTCAAACCAAAGCGTGAAGGACATCAACGTCTGCCTGGTTTAAAATCAACTTGAGTTGAAGGAAATGGAAATCGGCGACGATACACGATAATGTTTGATGAAATTGAGCCAAGGTTTGCAGCGCTAAGTTCTCCTGGGGTCTCAGAAATTCTACGTCGCAAGTTGGCAAAAGCGATTAGTAGAGAAGTTGATTGTGATCGACTCGTGGACGAATGAAAGCTCTACATTCTGGATGACATCGCCAGTACCGAAGCTGTGATGAGTGTTGACCGAGACTGGGCGGGGATTTTCAAAGCGAAGAACAGTCTAGGAGAGCAAAGGTACAAGCAGTTTGGAAATCTCGGGAAAAGGTGCTATCACTGTCTCACGGAAACAGTGAGGTGAAGAGGGCCTTCTCCATCAGTGGGAACGATGTGACGTCTGAAGCGAACTTGCTTGAGCGAATTGTCCATCAACGGCATTGGGGCAATGACGTCAGGAATTCGCTCAGATGGAGGAAAACCTGAGGCAATTTCCATCACTAATGAATTCATCCGTCTGGGGAGACAAGCTCATCAGAGCTATAGGATGCGCTTGGAAGAGGAGCAGAGGCGAACGGAAGAGGAGAGAAAGAAGCGAGAGTTGGCTGAAAAAGAAGAAAGTGAAGAACAACGGAAAAATGCAATTTGGAAAACATGCGATCACAGAAAATCACAAAGAAAAGCAAGCAGCACCCAACTGATGATGACTGGGAATGAATTACTGACAGAAGCTGCTGACAAGCTGAAGAGTGAGGTTAAAGCAGATGACACAACCCAAATAGCCGTGGCACAAGCGATGATAGAAACCGCGGAAAGTAAATTGAAAGAAGCACAGAATGAGTTTGCGAATACTAGGGGAACGCAGCGTAAAGTGGAAAAGAATAAGCTGACAATGATCGAAGCGCACTTCGTGATACAGTATAAACAAGTTACCCCATATTTTATTCCGTTGCTTTTTTCTCTGATTGAGGCGTGATGCTCTTTGTTTTCTTTTTCACTATTTTGTCAGATTTTCATATATCAGAGATTGTTACTCTCAATCGAACAGAATTTCCTATCAAACAGATTCATGCTTTGCAATTTAATACAGTCAGATATTTGTTTCAGTTTTCGTTTCATTTGGCTCAAGCTGTATTTGCTGTATTTTTGTTACATTCCATTAAATTACTTTTGGAAATATGTCATTAACTATGCTTATCTAGATTATAAGTGACATTAAGCCTTGGAATTTCACCCTACTTTTTCATTGAGACAATAAGCTTCCTATTTTCTCATGAACTAGAAGCGCTGGGAGGCCTGTACTATGGTTTTCGCTTACGTATCATAGGAACCAAATATATAATAAAAACAAGAGCAGATAAATCTGTAGTTTCTCTTGCTCTATGGATACCATACCTGGAAGAGCTCACAGGGTTAGAACCGGCCGCCGGCTGGCCGGTTAATTTAAGTAGACCCATGGTGATCGTTGACGACATTCTGTTTAGAGTAGATTGCTTACTTAGTCAATTATTACAACATTAAGAGCATTTAATGTATATGTAGCGTAATTTGATGGTATCCACACGTATGTTTTATGAGTTAACTGTTGAGAACTACTCTTTAGACAGCTAAAAAATGATTACTTGAAACTTGTACTTCATGTACATGTGGTTCAAACCCTACTTGATCAGTGATTTAGTTTCCAGAATCCTATATTCTAGGTTGTATGAATTCTAGAAGCATTATGCATTCCACAGCCTATCCACAGTAAAATTTTTCCAGATCTTGAATAATTTCACTACATGGGATAGCTTATATAACACGTGGAGCTTAGGGCTGCAATGAATAATGGATTTCAAAGCAAACTGGGGCCTACTACCAGAACACTTGACAGTGGATCGTGGATAATTGTTTGATAAGCCATCTGCACTCGATAAGTTTTGATTGACGTTGTACAGGGACTCTCACTGAAATGAAAAATTGATGACAAGTTTGATGAGCTCATTTTTCCAGACTCCTACATCAGTGTTCCAGCTCGCGGTCATCAATGTAAACTCAAAAGATCTGAATTCGGAATCAAGTAAATCAATAAATAATGAAAACGTAAATCTCGCTTCAGTGAATCACTTTAAATCAATTTTGCACGTTTCATCACAGAACTTTTGTCGTTAGATACAACTTTTTATATATTGGAATTTAGAATTTTTGACCGCTTGGAGGCGAGATATGCATGTAGATATAATTATAATATTGAAATAATTATGTGAATAGTATTATTATATCAATGCCCGTTTTGGTCATTATTTTGATTGACTGTTTTCAATATGTATGTGTTTGATTGACTTTGAAAATGTAGTTAGCATAATCATAAATCATTAAGTAAGTCTACAACTCATTAGACTTGTAAATAACTCTTTAAGCATATTATTGCTCTTCGCACAAACATAACTTGTCAAAATGCGAATAGTTGATATATATCGTATAATATTGTACTGTAATATGTAACATTCGCTTAAACGGAGTGCCAGTAGGCCTACCATTCATGCATTTCATGTATGCTATGTGGAAATTGAAATGTCTAATGGCATAAATTGACCAAATAATATCTGACGATCAGAGTCTTAACAAACCGGTACAACTACCGTGCCATCCCCGACCGGCCGGTTTTTAATAAGCAGACCGCCTACCAGATCTTTATATTACGAAAACAATATGCTACCCGACAATGCACTATTTACATGTATATCGACGCATACGTTGTGATTTTTTACTTATGTAGGCCTAAAACTATGTATGGCTTAAACACATTTTAAATTATACATACTCGTATTTAAGTTAAAATTATTCAAAATAGTTATCTGTTGCTGCAAGTTACTTCAGTGCAGTTGTTAACTGCAACTCTGAAGCTGAGAATTATGAGCATTATTATATTATATTATGTATCACTATACCTATAAATATATGCCTCACTGTAGGGTAGGGTGGGGTAAGTCGGACCCAGTTTATACTTTATGCTAAAACCATTCAACCTATGTCCGGATTTGAATATATGTTTTTGATGCAAGTTCGCAAATGATCGTCAGAGAAGAGAAAGCCGCCCATATCTTTTCGACACTTTGTTATTTCTTAACATTATTATGGTATTTTTTAAAAAAGACAATAGGTCCGACTTTCCCGATTTCGGATTAATTTTTCTAGTAGCTCTTTCTTCTATCTCCACTGAAATTCTGACCACTTTTCATCCCTGCAATGCTGATCCAATAAACATAGCTTACCAAAATCGAAAACAAGTGTTCTGATTAGTCGATTTCCGCCCAAAAATATATTTGAAATAGGTCTAACAAAAAAGTTTTTATAACAGGGAAATCCCCTTTACAAGATGCATTGATCCTCGTCTGTCTGGGATTACATCTTCACTTGGTATGATTTTGTCGATGTCCTTATGTTCGATGGTTGACACATCTGGTTCAGGCGGAATAACAGACTTGCTTGATGACCCCGGTAGACTTCTCAAAAAACTGACCACAATGCCATCCACAAGCTCAGTTACTTGAGCAATTAACTTGTGCGTCTTCGCTCCTGCTTTAAGTTTCACTAATAGGAAGTCAGACATTTTGACCTAATAGGAAGTTGACATTTCTCGGAATTCCTTTCTATCTGCTTTGTGATTGGACGATTGGGGCACGTGCACATGACCCTAATTCTTAGAAATCTACTTTGAGCCGCTCATCCACTATGGGCTACATAGAAATTAACCATACCATAGAAAGTCCTAGAATGGAAATTGCATGAAAATTATGGCACACGCCGGGGGAACTTAGTTGGGGCAAAATGCAACTTGTGCGATCTGGCTTCCATGTTTTTTGATTGGCATTTATATTTATCAGGCCAATTCTTGATCTGGATTGTTGGCCCTTGTCCAAAGACCATGTACTCAAAAGCAATAGTGAATTTACAAAATGCTGCACCGACAGGATGACAAAGAAGGAAATCCTTTTAAACGTTCTGTACGTTCATCATTTTGAAATATCTCTCCGATAATCTATCAAAAGTATAATATGACTCTTATGTAACTTGTAATGTCGATTTACAAAACATGCATAACTCCAGCTTGAAATCAGAGGCCAAGAAATCATTTTACTTTAAAGGGTTCCCCTGTTCAATATATTTGAATAATTTTCAAAATCTCTACATGCATTCGAATATCAGCTTCCAAAATATCACATGTGTCATTCAATGATTAATTGAAAAGTTCCAGCGACATTTCATTTATTTGAGAAATGATTGTCGGTAAAGAAACTTTCAATGTGTCTATTCCAGAAAAGCGCTAGGTTTCTTAGCCGCTTGAAGAAGAAATTATCCAATAATTAGACTTTATATCTGTGAATTCTTCAGATGTTCTTACAAACAGCACACCGACCACTTTCAATTATGACTTTGTGAACCAATTTTTAATTCGCATTCCAATATTGAAAAATTGGAAAATTGTTGTCAGTGACTGCTACAAATACACACACTATATTAATCCATGGAATAGTAGGCTATTTCACATGAAACAATGCCGTCATCTCACTTAAAATTCTCTTCATGAAAATTCTGTAATTAGGTGTCAACAACTCCCACAACCAACTTGGCAAATAGTTCCACTACGATACAATGTTCTAGATCGAATCTGATCTACAAACCATAGATTTTTCCATGTGTCATCATTGTACATAAGCAAGATATCAAACTTCCATTCTAGTGTACTATTATCTACTTCTATGATGGGCTAGGAAGTTGGTAAATTCGAAAAGCTATTATGGGACCTTTAAATACTGATTATGAGGGTTCGAAAAGGCGATGACAAAATTGGTACACTACCTCTATGTGTGATAGAAGTACGTGTGGCTATGTACTGCAAAATATATATTTCAATTCTGATAAATATTGTAGGTCCGACTTTCCCGACTGTTTCGGTATTATAGGTCCGATTTATCCCTTTAAAAAACAGTCAATTACTGATTCAAGCTAACATAATTTTGAAATGATTGTGAAGTGTTCTCATTACTGAGATGTCCTTATCCATCTTAGATGCGTATTTGAACACTGTCCTTGTATTTATCTTGCAGTAAAACGAGGTTTCATGAAGGTCAATTTTTTTAACCTATTTTTTAGATGCTATGATTTTGTCAGCCATGTCTTTCACAGAAATATCATGGGACGGATATATGGTGCAATTCGTAGGTATGAAGATGACTTAACCAAATATGTTTGTAACAAGCATCTAATTCCTTTCTTTTTCAATCTGTAAATTTTGAAAATGATAAAAGTCCGACTTTCCCGACGGTCCGACTTACCCCAACCTACCCTACCCTCAATATTGTTAAGAGTGAGCATTATGCAGATATGTTGTCATTCAAATTACAGACATTTAATTTAATCAAGCTATTCAAATATTGTTGACGGAGCTGGGGTTCAAAGTTAGAACTTTTGCAAACACATACAAATTGCCCATTAGTATTTGCGATATTTGAATTGTCTCATTAGCTGTAGATGTCTGCAACTCGGATAGCGATTTATGTTCATCTGAGTTACTGACTCTTTCAATCAATCCGTCAATCAGTCCGAAACGTTAACAGGTCTTGCAACAATTTAAATCAAATATTGTTCTCATATCATGAAATTTTTTCCTTTAGCAGTTTCGGTATATCTTTATACATAATTGTCATTGATTTTTATGCAGTGTCCGCTGTCTTCAGTAAGAGACTTGAAGTGACAACGACTGAGTATACTTGGCAGTACATTGTCTATGAGGCCAGTTTATGAATGGTCACGCGCAGCATTATGTTCGCTGGATGAGACACACTTACAACAATAAGCAATTTATTTCTACTTTATTTGCTCAAAAATTACATGTAGAAATTCGCTAGTTTTTCGTGGAAGCAGCTTGCAGCAGACACAAGTAGAGGAACTTGTAAATGAAGCATCTTATGGTACAAATTACCCAGATGTCGTGTAAAAAAAGCTTCGTTTGACAATAATTCACTTCACATTGGACTTGAGAACTTCTGAAGTGGCTATGTTGAACCTTGGAAAGGCAATAGTGTGTGCATTAGTAAGAAAAATAGCTTTTCATGAAATGACAACGATGTGTACACCAAATATGAACATAGTTCTATTTATGGCAAATGAAATCGCGATATACTTCTTCTCTCTTTCCTTTGTGATAATCGCTATTGCTGTTGTAGATTTCAAAGTTATAGTATGACTTTTGTTTACTGCAATCACACGTAATTAGTGAGTGTTATAAATTACTGATTTTTTCACTAAAGCGCATTAAGTACATTCAATTGCTACTCTTACTTTTCCTTACAGGTGGTACGCTTTATGTTTGATTACAACTGCATGTGTGTCTTCCGACTGGTATAGTATATTAGTGGTTTAGTTTCCTCATGCTTTCTATTTGGCCTTCACCTATACACATTTTGGGTGCTGGACCTCCAATTGAATCTTGAAAGTCAAAGCTATACGAATTTCTATAAGACTTAACCATGGTTTTCAACCAGGGACCTGCGAAACTTCGAAATTGTGATTCGAGAAAAATTCGAATCGGTTTTCGTCGGCTCGCCAAAAATTACATCAACTATTTTATTGATAGCTTCTTTCCGTTCGTTGCTGCTTTTGAGTGACATTGCAATGTGTTTGAGATGCTTGATTTTCATTTAAAGTGGCTAAACGAGCCGGTTGCTGAACAAGAGTCACTCGAATCGGCTATAGAACGTGCTGTGTCATAGACAATTACTCCATGTGCTACATGTTGCTCAGATCAGGGCTCTGTACTCGATCGATTTTTCCGACCGAGTCTGATATACTTCATAATAACTTATCTAAATCAGAGTTGTGGATGTCCCATTAGCAGGCTCATAAGCTTGTATCTTAAAGGGCCAAGACATACTTTTCATACTGTCTTTCATCAGGAATCTTAGGCCCACTGCACGTGGCTTACTGAAACAATGAATTATACTGCATAACGTAAAACATGAATCCTTGCTGAGAGTAGGCCATTACGCAAGGGAGCATAACTTAAGCAGGATATCTGGTAAAGAAGAAAGATTGCTTTATGCATCATTGCACCATCCAATCTTTTGACAGTGCTCCTCTGACGTCTTTTAATGAGGCACCTCAAATGAGGTTTTTGAACTAAACGCCTTTAACTCAGGAACCATTCAAATAACTTAATCTTTGAGGGAGTCCTACAGAAGCTTCATGGCAAGGGGAGCATTTTATCTCGACCATATAAGGCCAATTCTCAACCAGAAAAATCTAGTCAGCGTACCAAATTTCGATCATCGCTTAAAACAGTGAAATTTGTCCGTTTTTAGTGATGGACTAATTTGGTGCATTGACTAGATTCTTTTCTGTCAGTTTACAGAGACGGAATGTTTCTCTTATTCTGAATCATCTGTATCTCAGAGATTAAATTAATCAGACATCCTGACACAAAAGCTACTTGAGTTAAAGCACAAAATATGGTTTACTGTCGATTTGTAGTCTGATTAGATTTTTCCGCGGGCTTCAGCTACTGGATTTCCTTGCTTTACTAATTTTCCATTTGCAAGCTGGCAGCTCTATGACTGCAATATTTAGTTATGCATCACAGTGGTCAGTCTTTTATATTACCTCACTTGTATGAGTAGGAGTGAAAAATTCACGTAGAAGTCTACATAGGTTATGTAATAATCTATTTTGAATTCGTCCTGAAAATATAATTGGTCATTGCGGACAGCTATAACATGGGACATTGTAGGCATCAATATATTTTTGCTAAAATTCTATTACTGTTTTCTGATCTCAAAATTGCGATGAAAATGGGAGAATCTGCTGATTGTTTGCTCATGAAAATTGGTATTTTCCCGGGCTCTGAATTTAAGTATTGAGCGATTGATGGAGGTCGCATTTCCAGTCCCAAGTGAGATCCAAAAGACTTTTCTATAAACCTAGTCCCGATCATCAAGCTACCGACGGGTAATTCGGCAAAGCAAAGCGAATAGACAGTTCAAGACATGTTATCAAATCAACATCGCTCTAACTGACAATCTAGCGTCGATATTCTTTCGAAATAAATTGTTACGAAGCGCAGTAGATTTTGATTTTCCCAGAAAAATAGAGACACTTTAACTTGACTGCTTATTCTTTTAACTGCAACTCGTAGTAGCCATGTTAATTGCATGATTAATAAGTTATTTGATAGGGATATATTCTTAATGGCTAGTGGTGCAGCTAGCTAAGTAAATAGTATACAACAATAAGGTCAGGTAGTCCTTGTTTAAGCTTCCTAAAGAACTTGTCTAGCCCTCCTTCGATTCGACTCAAAATTTGTCGAGTCATAGGTCCCTATTTTCTACATAGTCATTTTGAATATTTCCATTGGTTTTCCTTCATATTGACGATTGGGAAATCACAGCATGAGTTTAGAAGATTAATGATTGTGCTAACTTAGCTGATTTTCGTCAAATTTGTTTCTTGTTTATTTATTGATTTCTTCTTTCGGTTTTTAATCAGTAAAAGAGGGTAATGCCAGGTAAACTAATATTTTTACAGCAATGAATGAATTCCAGTTTATTCAATCTTTGCACGGTGGTGTTTTTACTGTATAAATCGAGAAAAGGCAACTTTTATGCTTTCCGTTTTTGCTCTTTATCTTATTTGAATTTTGAGATGAAGGTGTGCTGTTTGATTTTTTTAATGGGTTGAACATCACATGGGAAATGTATAATGTGCTGCAAGACGGCGATGATGTATTTCGAAGTGCTCCTTGATGACGAAGAATTGATTGTTGCTGATTACAAAATAAAATTTAGAATCATATTCTTCGTGAAATTTAAATGAAGTGTGTTTTAATTACATGTACGAGTACTTTGGTTAGGAATTTTTCAATTTATATCAAACACGCAATCTACAATCCTTTGGTGACTTCTTGAGAGAGTAGCACGCAGCTGAAAACAGAGAAAAGCCACCGCTAGTGCCAGTAGCCATTATTCCAATAAGCAAATGAAGTATAGGATAGCTTCACGTGATTGACGCAGTAAATTAATTGTGCGTATATGAAGATTGCTGCAAGTTGCATGTCATCTCGAAAATTAATTTTGATATTTCAGCCTATTTCCGGTTTGATGTTACATATTTTAACATGTTTCCGATATTTGAAAGGGCACAGGATTGGCGTGCGGTGCGGATAGACTTGCCTATAACGTTATGAATCAGCCAATATGTAGAAAATGTTTATGAATTCAATCTTTCCTTAAAATGGTCTTTCTTATCTTCGCTCCCAATACTGACTCTGCTGTAATTAAAATGTCATTCTGTTATAAATCTATTCAATAATTCAAATGCATAGTTGACACGGTATGAATATAGATATTGTTTAGGATTCTGATATTCAATTGATCACAACGTCCGTAGCAAAGGTCAGAATTGTCGCATGGCTGTTGAAAGGAGAACTCGGCGGACTAGATTTTCTTATCTCCAAAGGAAGACACTTGTCATCTCAGAAGCTTTCTGGAAAAGCTTGGACGTGCGCTCCTTTGTGAACAGCTCCATGTGATACTAATGGTTCTGGCACCGCGTCTGGCATGAGTGGACCCTTAAAATTTCACATACGATTCAGCCTGGAGAAGTTGAAGCGCTCTCTCTCATGCACGCACACACACACACACGTAAAGTTATACATTCAATAAAGTAGAGCAGTGAGGGATTTCCTATCATCCATAGCTTGGAATTTATATGTCCTTTCGGTGAAAAATACGCTCAAAAGTTTGGCTTGAGTGATTTCATTAAATCATATGGAGTCACGCTTGTCAAGATTCGAACACGTCTCAATATATGCTTCATGACATTTGCTTCTGTCGTCACCTATCTTACTATCACCGACACGGATGCATGTATGCAGTGTTGTAAACAATCGCAGAAACAGTCGTTCCTGAATGTTTCGATGAAGATTCACGCGTTGCGATATTTCCCTACATTAAAGTTAGTTTTCCTAATGACATAATTTATAGTGTACAGTGGCACAAATCCTATCCATTAATGCCATGGTGATAGAAAACGGAAGCACCGCAGATGAACATTAAAAAAAGTAAACCGAAATTGAGAGAGACT
Source organism: Prostheceraeus crozeri (assembly GCA_907163375.1). NCBI lineage: Eukaryota > Metazoa > Platyhelminthes > Polycladida > Euryleptidae > Prostheceraeus > Prostheceraeus crozeri. The sequence goes on along the minus strand of CAJQUW010001120.1, from coordinate 87,740 downwards.
CCATTAAAAAGCACCTTGCTCCTGAAAATTTTATTCATCACTGTCTCACTATTGCATCACTATTGTATCCCCACGCTAATTCCAGGCGGATCTTCACACTCGGATCCGATTGTATCCTTAGTGCGAGGATGAAATGTCTCGGAAGAAGTGAGGGGAAATATAATCGGCTGATAGCTGAGTTTTTTGTCATTAGGTCTGAATTATTTTCTAAGTGATGGACCCTGCTCACAGCGCACCCTAAGTTGGAGCAAAACTGACGTAAGATTGGATATTGTTCAGGACTCTGCTTTGGAGATGATACTGAAAGTTAAGCACCCGGTGTTACCAGTGGACTATCCTGTCTGCTTTTGTGTTCACCGCGTTTAACAGCCTCCTTGTTGAATTTCTATGGAAACATAAGCGAGCCCAAGAGATGTGGGAAGGACATTTGATTTTTTACCCAATTTTTTTATCTTGTGATGTTATGCATTAGTCCACAGCTTTGAAGATCATTGTGACCAAATGGAATGTTGTTAATCTTTTTTCTTTTGTTCTTTGTTACAGAGCGTGTGGTTGCTAGTGATTTTTCTTCTGATCCGAATGACTTCATCGGAAGCTCCATATCTTCGAAATGGTTGGGCTCGCGCTGCGTATTCTAAAATGCGCCACCAGCTGATGCACCAAGATAGCAATCACACTGAGGTAATGCAGCAATTGATATCTGAATTTATTTCATTTCTGCAAATCGTCGGTAAGTTTCGTAGTATACGTTGAGCAACCGAAAGCTCAAAAGGTCATACAAAGTGGTATTTTTCGATTTTCTCGAAGTGCTTTTTTAGTGATCATTCAGAAGTTATCTCAGCAGAATTGATGATCTCAAACATAGCTTTCAGCAGAGGATCGGAATGACCATTATTAGACTTATCAGTTGCGTTATCAGATGCGGTGATGGAAATAGGCAATCAGAAAGATTGTAAAATTCTTAGTGAGACGAACCTGATTCTTAATATATAGGTCATTCCACCACGATTCAGTGACTTGTGGCACTTAGTCTTCGATTTTGCTCACTTTCAGATATGTGTTTGCTATGCGAAAACACTAAATCTTAAGTTTTAGTTTCCAGAAATTTAATGTTTTCCAAAATTCAGACATTCTCAGAATCTGAATTTATACGCCGCTGCAATTTTTTTGTATACTTGTATTTGTCGCTCAATCAAACTTCGGATGCAGCAATATCTTGATGTAAAGAATTCTTATGCGAATTTCAATGCGCATGCCGGCCACTGGAATGCTGAGATAAATCACCGGTTGAACGGTTCAAGAGGAGCAACGGCAGGGCACGCCGCATTCACTAAGGGGTTCCGAAATTCCGATGACGCGTGAATTAGAATTTCATGGTCTAAGATAATTTGTCATGACCTTGAATTATCCCATTTTCGTCAATTTCTTCTCAACATCTGGAATTGCATCGTTTATTTCATGATATAACCGTGATTTTCAAAAAGCTTAATTTTCATGTTGTAGAAATTAATAGTTTGAACTGAATTGATACAGAATTGAATAATGTTTTCCTTCTTTGATTAATTACAGGGCATACCTAAAATATACTTCCCTTTATATTTACTGTGACTAAGAGAACAGATTTAACGAATCACTTATAATTGAAGCCATGCAATAACTTTTCAATGTGATTGAAATTATCGAATTTCAGTGCACCGGTCCCAGAACTGGTACAAGCTGAATAACTAGTCCACCGCGCATAGTCCTAGTTATTAGATATAATTCACTCCCGAATTTTCTCAACTAGGCTAGCATGTTTGAGAACATAAATTGAAATATACTCCTATCTCTCTGAGATTCTCTCGAGACAACAAAGAAAAATTTCAATATTGGTGAGTGACGCATAGAGAGCTGTGCACGAAGCAGACGCATACATGTGAACATCAATTTATATTTTATATGAATACATTTTTTATATTTATAATGAATATATTTGAGTTCCTTGAAGATAGTTTCGTGAAGAAGACAAATTAATTAGAATTGTTGTTATAGAAACTTTATAAATGTAGTTGGCATTCCTTTACTTTTGAATTATTTGCAATGAACCACGGCATTTTTTCACAATTTTGCATAGCTATTTTCACCCAAATTCATGACCTCCTCGATTTGTGATCACGAGTTCTAAAGGAAATCAGATAAATAATGTGGTTGTGGTTGAATTTTGATGCGATTTCGAATAGTAAACTTGATATCAATGTCTGCTGGATAATGACATTCATGCAAATAAGCCAATAACTATGAGTACATGTGAATGAGAGATTGACCTAACCTAACTCCATCATGAGCTACGCTATATCGTGTCAATAAAGAATGCTGAGGCCATAAAACACGAAGTCACGGGCCATATTTGTAAACAATTTGCACCTCTTTTGTCGATTAAATGGTCAAAGTAATATAATTCGTGTTGAGTTTATAGTCATCTGTTTTAGATAATGATACGTATGATTTTCTCATATCTGCAGTTTTCCAATAATATAATTGCATTTGTGGTATCGCTATTTTTACATATTTTCACCAGGTAGAAACATGACTCTTTGCAGACTCACCGAAGTGATTTGGTAAGTGTTTGCTGAATGTAGGCATATTCCTCATTTTCGGATATTGAGGTCTTAAGTTCGACTTCTTCAAAGCTCTAATCCACAATCAATCCGTTTCAATTTGTTGCAACTTATAAATAATCACATGCACCTACATTGAAATTTATTTTTGAACAATTTCTTTTTTTGTATTTTAGTGGTACACCGTGCAAGCTGACCAATTACCGCAAGAGCTGAGCAAGGCATTTACACAGGGATTTCAAGATAGTGAAACTCAGAAATTCATTCAGGAAAGTTTTGAAAAGTCGGATTGGATTTTCGTTCAAATATACCAAAGTTTCGCGAAGTCGTTACTGACTTGGTTCATGACACATACATCTGCTAATGGGTAAGATGCTGATATCAGTTTGCTTTCTATTCAAAAAATCAAATTTATACCTTTTGATATTTGAGCCCAATTAATTATCAAATGGAAATGTTAGGAAATTGGCACTAATTTTCAATATAAAGACTGGGCGGTAATGACAATATTCTATCTAAGGAACGACCGGGTACACGGACACGACCATTACCCAGCTTTTTTCCAGGCACGGTTACGGAGCAAGCACGGACACGGGCACGGCATTCGAAACCAATTTAACCGTGCTTGATTGCCTTGCCTGACAAACTTATGGTTTATAACTACACTTATTATTCAATACATAGAAGATTGTAGTAATTTACGTGTTCTGATAATGTTCTGTTCCTCTTTTCATTTTCATTATGAAATTGTTTGAAAGACTAAACTTAGACGAACTGAACTGGGAGTCAGTCAGAGGGTACCTATTTTAAAAATCGATCTCTAATTGGATAGTTATGTGATCGTTATCAGGGAAAGCCCTGATGCAAATTTATGATGGAAAGTAGTTTCATTGGTTCAATTTGAATTTAAGAAATTTGTATTAGAGCCAAGAATAGGGAGCGCAATCGAAATTTGGATTATCACCACAAAAAATCACATGAATAATTAGAGCATTACCGGTAGTCGAAAAATGATGGCGAACAGCCAAGCACCAGGTTTGTAGTCATGGACTATTCGCTTACATGGTTTACAAGAAGTGAATGCGGATCGGGTCTAGTGTTGAAACAAGTACCTGGTCACGGCATGAGCACAGGCTGTGACCAATGTTCACACGGGTACCCGTTCACGGTCTGGTTAAAAATTCAAACAGCTACCCGGTCACGGGTGCCGCTACAAAATCAGGCACTGTCGATCCCTAATTCTATCGTTAATTAGGAGAATCTTTATGTCAGACTCACTCCGTCCTGTTTCATGTACAGATGTAAAGACTGTTAACGCCTGCTCTTCCGTGCCAGCAATTTTTGCTCTCGCAATATATGTGATTTTCTTAATTGCTCGCATTCTGTAGTGGTACCCAAGCATAATCCGTGAAAGTCTCCCAACAAGCAACATCATTTTATCTCATGAACATTACCAAGACGCTCGGAAAACAGAAAAAGCAATCTCTCCCTCTTTTATGACGATTCTTTATTCTTAGTAAAATAGCGTTACCCGACGCTTTTCGTCTCTCAGAACAGTTTCAAGGGCGAATGGCACAGGTCAGGCACTACGTTGAAATGTGACTAAGGTCGAGTGGGCATCTCCTCATATCAGTTCATGACGCCTATTCATGAGGTGTATCATCAAGAACATGCCACACCTCATGAATAGGCGTCATGAACTGATATGAGGAGATGCCCACTCGACCTTAGTCATATTTAAACGCAGTGCCTGACCTGTGCCATTCGCCCTTGAAACTGTCCTGAGAGACGAAGCGCGTCGGGTAACGCTATTTTACTAAGAATAAAGAATCGTCATAAAAGAGGGAGAAATTGCTTTTTTTGTTTTCCGAGTGGACATGAACCTCCCGTTCCGACAAGCTTCGAGAATTACCAAGACAATAGCAGCCAACGAATGTAATAGTACGAGCTTCTGATTTGTTTGACTTGGGTTAGTCGGAATAGAGTATTTCATTAGTTTTTTTGATTCATTTGAATTTGACAGTCTAGTTTTTCATGCATGCCTTCAAGTTACCACTAGAATTCCTTATAAACTGCAGTGTCATCTCAACCATTTCTTGCGATTTTTGATCTATGTTTACATGATCGTCTTATTGAAGCGTGTTTTACCGATTTTACTACATTCGTAAAATGCGTTTTCCAGCACAAATCGATTGCCACTGCTTTTAAAATGAAGAAGTATACATTATACTAATCAATAGGGACTTCACAACAATATCTGACATTTCTTGTTCTCGCACCGAATTAAAAGTTGCATAGCATCCGATGATGTTCTTCCTTCAAACTATGCTTCTTATTCTCATAGTGGCAAAAGTAATAAAGCTGATGGTTAATTGCTACACGACTTTAGTTATTTAGGACAAGTAATGGTGATAATATTTGTCTGAGTTTAAACTGAGAAACATTCGAATAATTCTCTTGCGGATGAAATTCTGCTATTGATTTTAATCATACATGCTAATGCGTCTGTTGTCATTTCTGAAATGAAAAGGATTATCCATCCTATCAGTCGAATTCCTGTTGCAGATTACTTTATCGTGGATCGATGTTCGTCTTCTCGAAAGATCAATTTCGGACATTGTTGGGAGTGGACGAAAAATGGAAAACTGGGCGCTTGCTGGATCTCGGTGAGTTCCCATCCACTTGAATATGTCCGGTGATTAAATAGCAATTGAGCCAGAATCTTCCTCCACAGGAGCCGGCGATGGGAATGTTACACTCCGCATGGCTCCCATGTTTGATCAAGTCGACGTAACTGAAGTGTCGCCTGTAATGAGGTGGCGTCTACGTCAACACGGATTCAAGTAAATATTCATTGTGCCTACATTTGAGTTTTTCAGAATACCGCTCTCTTACTGTCCTAGTTAATATTGAGAAAATAATAGTGACTTTTTGCGATCTTACAGTGACAGTGTGTAAAAGAGGGCTGTTACGGAATCGGTATTGATCAGAAATGGAAGAGATGATGTCACAATTTGACTGTACTTGTCAGACTTGTAGCGTAGTCCGGCAGCCAGAACGAGTTTCTGCAGGGAACGAGGCCGAAAAGAAACTGAATGAGACTTTCACAGAATGATGTACTCCCTATGCCTACTGCGAATTCGCGCGTCTGCCGAGTTCTAGTGAGTTCCTCTTCTTGTCAGACGAGATCAAAGAAAAACACATGTAAATCCAATGGTACGCAGACTGCAGTTTTTAGCTGAAATAAAATTTTCTATGTTTTCTCTGATTAAACGAAAAGTATTAAGCCCAGAGTCATAATTTTTGACATGGAATGTCTTCAGGTCATTTCCTTTCATTTTCATACACTTCTGTCTATAAGGCTAAACACATTTAGACTTGGCGAGCCTCTTAATGTCGGCAAACACAAACATTTTGATCAACTTTATCCACATTTAACCACATTCTCGCATGCATTCCCGATTAATACTTAAATACTTTTCGTTTAATCAGAGAAAACATAGAAAATTTCATTTCAACTAAAAACTGCAATCTGCGTCCCATTGGATTTACATGTGTTTTTCTTTGATCTCGTCTGACAAGAAGAGGAACTCACTAGAACTCGGCAGACGTGCCGATTCGTAGTAGGCATAGGGTGTATATCATTCTGTGAAAGTCTCACTTTCGGCCTCGCTCCCTGCAGAAACTCGTTCTGGCTGCCGGACTAGCGATAATGATGGTTTTAGTCATAGAAATCCAACTGATGCTTATGGGACTAGAATCAAAACCAGATGTTTGTTGATGGTCATTTCAGTCGGTCGTTAGGCACTGACATGTCCATGTTGTTAGATCTATCCAAGAATCAAATTGCTGAAGCATAGAAAATGTAAGTATCATTCAAATCAATTCAGCGTTCAGCAGTTCTTTTCTACATTGTTCTTATTCTACTGTGGGGAAAGATATCAAAACTTGCAAATCATTGAGAAGCTTGTGAGATAGAAGTAGAAGGGTCATTTTTTTATTTCCCGCATCTTTGAGAACCTGAAAGGGGAAGGGGCAAACATCAAATCAGGTCACGAGACGAAGCTCAGAGCCTCCCATGCGAAGTGCTTCTTTCATAGGACAGCAACGTTGTGGAAGAGGCTTCCTTTGGAGGTATTTCCAACATCTGTCATTGTTGAGAGCCGTCAATAAATTTCCACTAAGTTATATTGAGAGTTGATGATTTTAAGGGTCCTTTGTCTTATGCATTTCTATTATGCTAGCTTGGTTTTTAATATTGTCTTTTTCGTTATTTCCACTCTTATCCATCTCCATGAGTTTTGCAGTTATCAGCTCTTACTTAGGTAGTAGGACTGTTCGCTAGTCGCACCTGCTCACATCGGTACACCGGGTATGATAACCGGTGCACCGAAAGTTTTAGAAAGTTGCTCTGATGTACCTGTTAAGGCATCGCCGAAGTAGAACTTGCTTCGGGTTCTAGATAGTCCTGTGACAGCTAATTAAGACTTGAAAATCCTGAAATATGAATCTCTATCTTTTATAATGACATTTTTTTAATTCAATGCGAATTCTATAAAGTACTGGCAAGCTTCTGGTAGTGCTATGAAATTTAAAATTAGAGACTTACATAAGCCTCTTTTAGTAAAATTTGTGCAGTACTTGCAAGTGACTCTCATCATGCTTGCCAATACGTCTCTATGATGGCTCTAATGGCATTCCTTAAAACCAGTTGAAAGCAGAAATTACAAAGATATGTAGCAAAGATGGCAAAAATCGAAATATGTAGTATATTTCAATATCATGAAAAAAAGCAGTCTCTGAAGAAAGACCAGAGCATGAGGAAAACCAGAAAGCTCCGAAACAATGTCACCGCAATCTACAAATTACTATGTATGATGTGTGCATGTGATGCTACATTGTAACCGCAGCTGAAAAAATCGCTCGGATGTAGCGCTGGCCACTGGAATGCTAAGATGAATCAACGGTTCAAGAGGAGCATCGGCAGGATATGCAGCAGTCACTGTGAGATTCCAAAATTGTGAGGTCACGGAATTTCATTGCTGAAGATGATTTATCATGAACATGAGGTATTTAATTTTTGTCACTTTTTTCCCAACATCAAAAAATGCATCGGTCATTTTATAATGCAGTCGTTATTTTCAAAAGGTTTCACTTTCATCATAAAGAAATTGATGTAGAATTGAATAATGCTCTAGTTGGATAGATTCTGTTGCATCCTTAGGATGTTTTCCCACCATATTTCCAGTGACTAAGGGAACAAATAAAATGAATGAATTATAATTGAAACTGCTATATACAGCAAACTATCAATTTGATTGAGATTCGTACGTTTCGGTGCACCGCTCACAGTCATATAATTAGTTATTTTACGTCACTATATTTGACTATTTCAGTGCTGCTGTTATTAGCATGCGTTGTTATACAGTTGAGTTATACATCTTTTTACTATATAGTGTTACACAATGACCTAGTTATTTATTTATATTCCTTTATCATCTGCACCTTTCATTCTTCGATTTTCTGCGCCTTTGATTGTTTGCTGTGGGACACCTTTGGTATATGGTCTCGTCCTATTCCCTCGAGCTTTGATCAAAAAATGAAGCTCTTAGTACGAAGAGAAATACTGAGAGAGCTCTTCTGGGTGTCATTCTATCCACAACAAGGTTGTTGCTTGGGTGCTTGGGTTTGCTTGGGTTTGCTTGGGTGCTTGGGTCGCTTGGGTCTTGGACCCAAGCGCTTGGGTGTCAGACCCAAGCACAACCCAAGCACGACCCCAAAAGACAAGGCCAACTGTTTGCTGTGTCTGTAGACTTGCTCGTGCTATATTCTTCGACGAGAATTCCCCATAGATTATCCACTACTGATCTAGGCTACCGCATTACTGGTTGCGGCGGGCTGCGATCTGTCGCTTTTCACCCACACAAACCTGTGTTCAGTCAGATTATGAATAGGACCATTCATTCATTCGCAAATTCCTGGAAATATGAATGGGGAGAACAACCAGATAATAGCAGATCAAGAGAGAGCCTTCACACACTGCTTGTAGTTAGTTAGGCTTTGGCACCGGATTATCTCTGTGGCGCTGTCATTACTGTCTATTTCTACCTGTGTATTTCTGTTATACCATTTATGGTTGAGGTTCGAGGTTCAGACTTTTCATCGTATTTCAAAGAGGGCAGAAAAAATGCCGACGGTGTTCCAACGTCTACTTGCAATCTCTGCAGTTCGACGATTTTACGCCACAATTACGGCATCAATAAGTAGGCCTACAGGGCACTGATATTCAATGCAGTAAGGCAGTCTGCAGCTGTAGGCCTAGTTTCAATAGATCGAGTGGAGGTAGGCTAATTGCTATTGGATAGCCTATTAGGCTAGATGCAAAGATGCAATGACGGCTGACCTTCATTGGTGTCATGTTCATTATTTTTTGTTTTTAGAATTATATTATTATTATTATTATTATTCTGCTTGGGTCATGAAAAATCTGCTTGGGTTGCTTGGGGCTTGGGGCTTGGGGGTATACCCAAGCAAAACCCAAGCCGCTTGGCTTGGGGTGACCCAACCCAAGCCTCATATCAACCTTGTCCACAATAATGCATTTCCTCTGAAAGCTAAGAACCTCCGAATTCCTGCAGCCATACATCAGATGATCGATGGATCCCGGGGTTTGTTTGCATTACCTTCCTAGACTGTCGATGGATTTGCCAATCATTTGGCGGAACTAAAATGCAGTTGAAGGTTGAAGGTCTTCAGTTGAAGGTCTTCAGAAAACTGTACGTTTTAAAATTCACTTTGAAATGGCATTGAAAAGTTCATTAATTATTAATGTGCATTTATCGTACTACTAATTTTCAGGAATGTTTCTTTCGCCCAACTTCGAGCCCTGAAGTATCATAACTATAAAATACCTGTAAACCTCCATGTACTTGACCTGCTTTTGTAATCTGAATAAACCTAAATGTAGCTAAATGGTATGTAATCTACTTCTAAGGCTGAGTTTCACTTCACAATATTCTGGATGGGTACTTTAAGGTAGTTCTATAGCATATGAGTGGCATGCAGTTATAACGCATGCTTTATGCTGACAAAGCTTGAATAATTACTAAAGTAACACAGGTAATTTGGCATATTGATAATATATCACGGCAATAGATGCGTGCGTACATGCATGTAGACCAAAATAGAATTTACATATTACGCACATGTATGTTAGAATTCAAGAATAGCTTAGTCTGATATCAAACCCATTTCATTTGCATAGAATAAATGTTTGCGTACGTACAGTTAGTTATTAATTGAACAGCAACTAATGGCAAAAGTTTCTTGCTATCCTTGCAAACTGATGACAATGCACAATGAACATTAGCAACAAATTTTAGCGCTCATGGAACTTATGTGCTTGCATAATCTGCTACGGTAAAATTTTCAATCTAAGGTGTATCCCGAGATCTTGACTCAACACCTGAAGAATCTTAGATTCTACCGAGGTAAATGTCTTAAATAGGCCTCGTCTGTTGCTCCACCTTCACAACTTGCTAGCACAGTTCGCAATTCGCTGCACATCCCGAGCCGTTAAAAGCCACTTCAGTATTTCATCGCATGCGAAAGTATTTTAATGATAGCAAATATTATTAAACATGTGCAACCGAAGAATGATTTAATCTCCTCAAAATTGAATTTTAGTGTAAAAATTGTGCACTTTTAATCAATACATTCTTCGTTGAGTAACCGAAATTTATGAATTTAGCTTATTTAAAAGTTCACGAAAACTGTTGTGGTAAGTGGTGTGTGTTTCCACATGTGCGCTATTTGTGATTGCGTACAATGCACTGCAGAGTGCAGATATGAACAGTACAAAATCATACAGGTGCCGTTCTGTGGTTGTGACCTGCGTTATAATCTGTCGAGCAAATGTTGTATTGCCGGTAAAATCATGACGAATGCTTGTCGTAATGATAAGCGCACGTGAATCATATTGATGCAATAATAAATAGGATGACCAACCTCATCAGCTTGAGAAATGACACAGTTTAGAAACCTGAATTTTGATAATACACACAAAATTGACATGTTGTCCGATTTATTTCAACAAAAAAGGTCATCCTAATTGAGTAAGTTGGTCATCTTGAGGTAAGGTGAAATCGACAGTAAGAAAATGGTCGACATAAAGTTAGCCATAATAAGTAACTTAATGCTTCCATTCGTCAGCAGTGGTATGAATAGAAAAGTTAGCTCTCTCTCGTAAATAAATATGATCTTGTTTAATTATTATAAAATTGTTTAACACACGCAGAAAAAAACTTACGGATGTTTTTCAAGATAAAAGAAGCATTTCTAAACATGATGACTGTGAGGTCTGTGATTGTCTGCCGTCTGGGCATAACTGTAGTATTAGTAATGTAGTGTACGAGTTTGTATGTTAGAAGTGTGGTGGCACTACATTGATAAGATTTGTAGGGCATTCCGTACACGGTATTTAGAACATCGGCGGAGCATTGTTCATAAAGATTCATAAGACCGTCGGACACAGTACAGAAGACCGCTGTTGAATCGATGTAGTGAGTTGTCGGAGTAGTGATAGAAACTCTCACCGCATATAAAGTTCGGTGTATTCAACTGTATGCTGTACTTACTTTCTCCTTTTAACGTCTGCTTTTCCCCCCTGGTGAGGGTTGGACGTGATGAGACTCCTCCAACGGGCGCGGTCCTGTGTGTCATCGTCATCCACTGTCAGACTCAGCTCATTCATGTCTTCCTGGATGGTCTGCAGCCATGATCTTCTTGGTCTGCCACGTCACCTGGGACCTTCGACAGTCACGTTGAGCACGCGATGAATCGGCTCCTCCTCTGTCCTCCGTTTCACGTGCCCGAACCACCTCAACCTGCGTTCTCTGAGTACAACCTCCAGCTGTTTGAGGCCACACCTGCCTGCTACTTCAGCGCTGTCAACTCGATCGGAGAGTGAGACACCGGTCATGTACCGCAGCATCCGTCTGTCAAACGAACGCAGTTGTTGGGCCAGGTGTTGTGTGAGGGCCCATGATTCGGCACCATAGAGCAGCACGGGTCTGATGCATGCGCTATACACGTGTCCGCGGCACTTGAGTGGTACGTGTCGGTTCCTGAGGAGACTTGCCAGATCTTTCCATTTGCACCATGCGGTCGCAATTCTCGCTCGCACCGCTCGCTCTGATCCTCCTTTGCAACTCAATACATCCCCGAGATAACAAAACCCTTTCACTACGTCGATCTCTACACCGTCTATCACACATCTTTCATCTTCGTCGGTACTCCTGGAACACTGGAAGTTTGTGACGCCTGTGAGAGAATTCAGTCCACTACAGCGTTTGTGACACCACTTATCACAGCTTTGGCAGAGAATGGAGTTGGCACCTACGCCGCGACCGCATACACCGCAAGGAATCCTTCTTGATTGAATAGGAGAAGATTCTTCGCTGCCACTGATCAACATCTTCGTCTTTTGGATATTCACTTTCAAACCTTTGCTTTCCATGTCCTCCTTCCATTTCTTGAACATTTCTTCCACTTCTTCCTTGCTCCCGCCTGTAAGGACCAGGTCATCTGCGTACAACGTCTCCATCAATCCTCCCTTTCTGCGATCTTTCGTAGCTTCTTCCATTACGAGAATGAAGAGAAGGGGGCTAAGGGCAGATCCCTGATGAATACCAACACCTATGCCGAAATCTTCTGACATTCCTCCTGCAACACACACTTTCGATGTTGTGTCTGCGTACAAGGACATGACGAGGTTTATCAGGTGTTCTGGCACTTTCTGTCGTCGGAGTGCCCATCTGATGACATCTCGTGGGACGCGATCAAGAGCTTTTTGGAGGTCGACGAAGATATGAAACAATTTCTTTTTCTTTTCCATGTATCTCTCCTGAAGTCTTCTAATGATGAAGATAACGTCCGTACACGATTTTCCTCGGCTGTATGCAAATTGCTGTTCTCCAATGCTGAGCAAACTTCTCAATCTCTTTTCTAGGACTTTCTCAAAGATCTTTATTCCATGCTCCAGTAGTCGCAGTCCCCGATACGAGTGGCAGCTCAGAGGATCTCCTTTCCCTTTAAACAGTGCGACCGTGAATCTGTTGCTCCACTTCTTCGGACATTCTCCGGTGAGCGCAATGTGCTGGAAAATGGCATGCAATGCCTCAACTGCAGGTTCACCAGCCAACTTAAGCATCTCGGCGTTTACGTTGGAAAGGCCCGGTGCTTTGCCATTCTTCATGCTGATCACTGCTTCCTTCACCTCCTCTAGCGTGAAGTCAGCGATTGGGCCTTCAGCTGGGTGATGTCATGCAGAGTGATGTCATTGCCTTCGTTCGATATGTCATCAAAGTACCTTCTCCATGTCTCTCTAACCTCCGTCTCTTTCACCTTTATAGCACCACTTTCGTCCTTGACATACCGTGTTCCCTGTATGTCTGCACGATCTTTCTTCATCTGTGCCGCAACTCGGAACACCCTGTTACGCCCTTCTCTTGTTGTTAATCCTTCACTCCACCTGAACCATGCGTTCTTCGAAATTACGACACACCTTCCGGCCTCTCTTTTCTTACTGCAATATGCATGACGGTCAGTCTCATTCTCAGATCTCTGCCAAACTTTGTATGCTTCCTTCTTCTCTTTGATTGCACGCTGAATCGCTTCATTCCACCACCAGGTTTCGCGTTCTCTGCCTCGTTGTCCCTACGTTTCTCCACACACTTTGATGCCAGCTTCCGTTGCACACTCGACCAGTGAATTCCAACTTCCTTCTCCCTGTTTGACACTTCTGGCAAATTCCTCTTCGTATTCTCTTCTCCTTTCCTCATCCTTCAGCCTCCAGACCTTGATTTTCTTCTTGTGAATTATTTTTCTTGCAACATGTCCTTTGATCCGTAAAGCAGCTCTGACCAACCTGTGTTGGGTCATACATGCCTCTCCAGGAATCACGGTACCGTTTAGGACAGTCGCGCCTGCTCTATTTCGCATCAACAAGAGATCGATTTGTGTCTCAGCTTCTCCCGATTTGAAGGTAATGAGCTTTTCTTTGTCCTTCTTGAAAAACGAATTTAGGATTCGTAGACCATGGTTCTTACAGAGGTCGAGCACTACTGCACCTTCTGCATTTCTCTCCCCGAAACCTTACCGACCGAGCACCTCCTCATAGCCACTGATGTTCGTACCCACATGCGCATTTACATCACCTCCAATTAGGAGTCCATCTGCTGGTGGTACCTTGCCTATCTCGTCTTCGACCTTCTCCCAGAAACACTGGATCTACCCACTTGCGGTGCATACAGGGAAAACACGTGCCATACGGTTTCTCCGAGGATGAGCTTTACACACATGAATCTGTCATTGTACCTTTTGACTTCTATGACATTTTCGGCCAATTCACTCTTCAGCAACACTCCAACCCCATTTGTGTACTCATCATTTCCTACATACCATAACTTGTACTTCTCCTCATTGCTGCCGATTGACATACAGCCTTCATTGCGGTATCTGACTTCCTGAATACAACAAATGTCCACCTTTCTCCTCGCAAGCATCTCCACAACTTCCCTACTTCTTCCACGGAGTGTACCTACATTGATTGTACAAACTTAAACATTTTGTGACTTTACAACTACATTAGAAATTCGCCTGGGTATTCTTCGCACCCTTTGCCCATCTAAGAGCTGCCAGGTACTAAGGACCGCTTCGTTTTGTTGTAGTCTCATGATTAGGATGCAGCATATGTTTTACCGACCGGATGCCCTTCCTGACGTCGACTACAATTATCGGTGGTGGGCCTAGACCAGATACCTTCTACGGAAAGCTCACGAGCCTGATCAACCCTACGTTTTCACCAGAGCCTGTTGGTTAGCCGGAGTGCGGCCCTTCACCGCTGGCAACGAGCCTGTTCGCCAAGGTAAGACCTGCCAGGGACCGAATCCCAGACGACATAGCCTCGATGCGCCTCCGTGTACACCCCTTCACCACTTTGAGGTCACAGGTTGGACTTAAAAGGGGAAATGTATGCTGTAGATTAATGAAAAATCTCTCGTTGGAAAAGGGTCGGGACCCGAAGCGTTCGAGAAGCAAGCTCCTTGTAAATAATGTTCTTTTTTACTTTTGCAAAATTAAGGGAGAGTGTATTCTTACCTGTAAATAGAAAATGATGTGATAGAGTTTGATAAGTCTGTTGGAGATCATCCATCTCTATCAGCATGAACTGATTTGCAATGATGTCTCACCAATATTTCAGCGTGGTGGACGTCGACGCATGGTCTAAACAAGGTATTAAATACGATGTCATTTCTTGTCTGAATCTTTTGGATCGATGTGATCGTCCGATTTCCCTTCTACGTGAAATGAAAGAATCACTAACACCGAACACAGGTCGTCTGGTATTAGCGTTGGTCATTCCCTTCAAGCAATATGTCGAAGGTAGGTGGAACATTCCTGTATGAGAAATTTTTTCCATTCTTTTTGTAGGTTTTAATTTCTTGACAATTATCAGGTTTTAGTTATTACGAGAAACGGATGCTAGAATACCATTGTTTAAAAACCCACGAGTCGACTTAAGACGTTTTAGATGAATTTGTAATAATGCCAAAGGAATTAATGAAAAAGGAAAAACTGTGATTTTAGCTTCCTAATGCATTTTTTACCCAACTTGTCCGCTTTCACTTAGAGCTGCCTATATGTGAGTGCTGTTCTCAATGCTATATTGGAGAGTCCACAGATATATGCTGAAAAGGATCAATAAACACATCAAAGGAAGTCCTGTATCTGAAATATCGAAGCACATACACGTACATCCTCCAGAAGCAAAAACTTTCAAAATTCAATCGCAAGCTGTCCGAAAGTAGCAGAAACAATGATTATTAAAGGCTCTATAGGAAAATAATTGAACTATCTTAAATTTGCATGCTTTTAATGCTTAGAAATTGCAGTCATGCTCATACTAATGGCCATTTAGCCATAATCATTCTTTTGATTGTGATAATGATGGTCGTTAGAAAACTTAGTTATTCAATATTTCTTATGAATACTACACATCTATGCAGCAGGATTATATAATATGTAAGAGATGAGATTATACTATGTTCACAAGATCACTGATAATTTGCCACTGATGACAGTTTAATCAACTGAAACATTCATGATAACCAAGTAAAATTCTGATGATGAAATATCTTCGGCTATTTTCTTTAAAAACCATGTTAATTGTCAGAGGCATATTACAATCATACCGTACACTTCTGATAAGTCTCTGATAGCAGAGTAATTTGGAACCGTCTCCGTCATTGTTATTTTCTTTCATCCGATTATTTAAAGTATTCTGATTAGCAGCATTTAACGGGTGAAAAAGTGTTCTATCCATGATTGACTTTCAATGCTTATTTGTCATTTTAATTAATTCATCTAATGATAGTTGGCTGCAGAACCGCATCTTATCTGAATTTCTTCGAAAGGTATGAAGATTATTTTTTGCGTCGGTGTCTCAGATTATCGCAACGTTGAAGAACCTTCTTAAATTACTCCTGGTAAAATCTACAGATGTTTTCCTACAAAATAGTAACACATTTGTCGCCACAGCAAATTAGTGATAGTATCACTGTGCACAAAATCAGTTGTTTTGTCAGTCAAAACAGATGCCAGATTACATTGTCATGAAAAGCTGTGCGCCTGATGAGACCCAAAGCCCACAACCAGACAAAACAAATTCTTTCGCATTTCTATTTAGAATGCATTTCAATGCTCTTTCATATTCATTTTCTTTCTATTTGTATTGTGAAAAAAGTATCCGCATATAGACGCATTCTTCCATTCGTAATATAATCTTCCAGAAGAATGGATTGTGTATCTGCACTTTGGAAATATGTGTCGCATTGTCCTCAATTAGCGCGTCTGATGTCAATAGCTTGTCTTCTACCTGGGAAGACTGACTATTTCTCAAAATTGGTGAATTCCTTCACGAATGCCCGCGCGATGTGATAGCTGACTTGAGTATACTGTATATGCTTTGAATATGAAATTGCTTTAGTTTCGTTGCACGTTTTCGCGTGAAGCCTGTCTATAACTGACATCATGTAGCTCAGATCGCAATATTCCTGTGGTCCAGATAATTAACAGGCTCAATCCATGTCATTCAAGAAACCCCAAGACAAAACATTTAAGCAAGCTGAAAAAAATATACCTCGACCACAAAGTTAAGGAATGACTACCTTTTATCGTTTATTTCCTTCGCTTGAAAAAATTTTCTTCTATCAATTTAATGGAGAGACTATTTAGATATATGATTTGTTATTTGAAAGCTTTTTTAGTGTTTGTATCTACATTTTGATCAGGGCGTTCAGCCGACTAAAAAGTCAGTTCGTTCACTAAATGAGACGCATACACATGACAGGACTTTAGAGGCGGGTCGGCGGCCTTTTTGCTTGAATGCAGATGCGGCTTCTAAAAACCCGCTTCCACAGTCCTGCTTAGGTGCTGGCGTGAGCGTCTTTTTGCTCGGAGGCGGATGTGGCTTCTGAAGAGACTGCTTCCAAAGTGCGTAGGTTTTTTCAGGGGCAGGTTTTGAAGGGTGCGGATTTGACAAATGGAAAATCCGCCTTGGTTTGTGGCATTGCCTGTTGAATTGTATGCGCATAAGGCGCTTACCATTATGGACATATTAAGAATGACGAAAACATTTCGTGAAAAAACTATCTATCAATTTTGTATACTGATAAATACTGTATTTTCACATCTTCCAAATTTCGATGCAGGATCTAAATAATTGCATTCTTTGTTGAAAAATGGTAGCAGACCTGAATAGATGGCATTTCATCCAATAGTAGGAATCATCAGCAGTCCTAGTTCACGTATGCAGTCATACATGCAGCAGATTTTAGATCCATGCATATTATTTAGAAGAAATGTCAGAAGTGTGTTAAAAAATAGTAATTAATGAACACCCTAGGAAAGAATAATGCAAGCAATGATATTTCAAGCCATCATCAATATCGTCTACTCTCGCATTGTCGTTACCATTTTACAGGCCTGTGATTACTCCTCAAATTCCTCAAATTTGTTTATTACTCCTCAAATCCTCAAAAATTCCTCAAATATAGCTTAACTATGAGAAATTCCTCAAATACGACAAACTACAGACTAAATGTCGGATAATGTATTGTTTTTTGGCGAATGGCGATGATATGTAAACTTCCAAACAAGAAGCTAAGATAGAATCCTGTAACATGTATCCTACATCCATGCTGCTGATCATGAATCACTCATGATTTATTTCTTTTCTTTTTCTTCTCTCATGATTCATAACTTAATGATTTTTTTCTCACACACTTGGTAGATTTTAGATAGCGTAATCCCGGTGTGCTAGCTAGATCTGATATTTTGATTGGAAACAGACCTGTCCTTTTTTCATCTGAATTGGCAAACTGTTAAATAGAATCTTTTCAATATATAAGTGATAAACATAATTTGAAAAGAGCGACTTACTCACCAATTCATTCCACATGAGGAGAGGAGAACCGTTGCTTGTCCTTCTAGTAAATATTTTTAAATTTCTAGACATTTTAGGATATAATGATTTTCTTTTAGCCATGTCATATTTATCACATCAAAAATTGACCAGTCGTTAGCTTGTTTTTTAATTTTGTTGCCTTGACGCACTTTGTTACGTTGAATACGTTGAATGTCTTTTTCATTTCTGCAAGCTACAGGGCTGCAGATGTTCCGGTTCGTCTGGACTTATTTTGCTAAGCAGAGAAGTTGTCCGAAGTTATTGTCTGTCGCGTTCACTCATTAAATGCTTTCACGTATTCAATGAGTGAAACACTGCGGTCAACCTACAGAAATTGTATATGTGAACACTGCAATTTTTTACTTCTAACTTCATAATATTGCTTAGAATTCCAACAATAAAATGCACATTCAATTATTTTCATTAATTATCTTGACCTTTTTTACAACCTTCTTTATATGTTTCTTCGACTATATGGCTGCTAAATGCATGCCTGTACTTCTTAAAGAACTTAAGGATATCGATCTTCCATATCCATTATATGATAACATATAGGTAGCCCAGCCCACTTGGATTTCAGTGCTCTTATCAACTGAAGCGTTTGTTTCACTCACTCTCTTCCATTTTATTTCCGCTGAACATGAACACATCCGACGGGGTAAAGCGGATGGTCCCTTAATTTAGTGTCTACATGCCTCCTGGTCACTAGCGTGCGGGGGTTGGAAGCGTATGAAGCTCTGCTATCTCGTGAGTCTTTTTGCAGCTACATTTTCCAGGGTCTGCCGACTGACATTTATCCTGGATGAATTATTCACGTATAGATCGTTTTCATAATTTGCTGAACACAGGTTGGTGTGAAATTAGTGCACACATTGCTTATCGTTGTATGTGAACTTAGATTAATTAAGACATTGAACCACATAGTACTGGGTTGGTAGATTTTCAACCTGGGTCTACTGCAAGATGTGGACGTCAATATCTCGGCGCAACTTCATGCGAATAGAGGTGATAATCTTTCACTCTTTGCCTGTATGAGACCAACAACTCAACTGGCAAGCCTGTTCCCGAACTTGTTTTGTGTTGTATGAGAGAATTCATGTTCATTTGAATGTAGATCGGAGCGATATGATCAAACGCTAACAAGTAAACAAAACCCACCAAAACTTATGTAGCATAAAGTAAAATTAATAAATTAGTGTGTAATGTGGCGTATCCTTCATGATAAATTACTGACTTTTTTTAACCACAAGCATTCCGTCAATGATTTTAAGCTTTCTATACTTATGGGTTACTCTCCTCCCAAATTTGTTTAAAGTCCGTAAAAATTAATCGTTGCAAAGCCCCAGATGCATGTGGTTGAGGATATATCCTACATTCAAAAAATTACAGTATACAAATCTGACAAGCATCATTGAATTGGAGACGATAGGGTGAAGCAGAGCGATATCAGCAGCTTGATCTGACATCCTCTGTTCGACACATTCTAAGCAGATAATACTTGAGCCAACAAATTGATTTCGTAACAACGCGGGAAGTGATTATTAGCAGAACAATAACCCTTTGTAATATACACAACTTCTAAAGGTGTGGTGTGGTCAACCCTGGGGTTACCTTCTTCGTTGTGACTTTCATGATTTGAAGTTTGCCCAAAATCTGTGCTAAAATTTGTAGTTTTACTTGCAATTATCATACTAGGCTCCGTTTCCATTCCTCAAATTTTTCACAAAAAATCCTCAATTTTTTTCATAGGCTAATCACAGGCCTGATTTTATTGTTCTGTAAAATGTCGATCTATTCAAAAAATGTCAAATTGGCCGCAGGTGTTTACATTAGCTAGATCACTGAATTGTCAAGATAAGTGACCATCACGCCAACACTTTAATTGGTTCCTTTGTATTCACGTTATTGGACTACTGCAATGTCATCTATGTAGGTTGTAAGACTTTGAACATACTTCGACTCCAAAAAGTTTAAAATGCCTGTGCCAGATTTGTGCGTCGACTTCCGAAACGTGCTCACATTTCTGAAACTCTCCGAAGCCTTCATTGGTTACCTGTGCGACTCCGCGTACAATTCAAAGTGTGTTGCGTAGTGCACAATTGTATTTACGGCAATTCACCTACTTACCTTAAAGATCTGTTGACTCCTGCTGCATCCTCTGCATCGTTCATGTCACTGAGATCGAAGGACGCCCCCTTACTCCATCAACCATTATCAAGAACAGCTGGTGCCAGGGGCGCCTTTCAATTCGTTGGACCCTCATTATGGAATTCGCTCCCTCTACATTTGAGGAATGAAACAAACCCTCGCAGCTTCAAGAAAGCATTGAAAACTTTCTTTTTCACTCTTTTATAACTCCTGTAACCTCTTATCTGTACCCCCACTCTGATTACACATTGTGTAGATTTTGTGGTAAAATATATTATTATTATTGTTTTCCGTCATAGAAATTATTGATTAAAATATTCTAATTTTGCATTGAGGTGCTCCTTATTTTTTGATACTAATCAAAATTTATTAAAGTTTTAGTATTAAAAACTAGATAAATTAATGATGATGAAAAAATTAACATTAAACTTTATGTAAGAAAATTTGTTTTTTATGTCAGGCAATAAATGCCATCATTTCTTCGCTATCCGATTCTGCCAAATGCCCTTCGCCTCTTATATACAATATGAATAAAAAGCTAGCTAGAAAACAATGTTCATGAATGGCCCTCTCATTTCTAAGATGAAAATAAGCCCAGAACATAAATGACAATTCGTCTCATTTAGACTTTCTTTACGCGGTTAGTCGACTATTCAAGATAAACAAACCTAATCAGCAGACTAGAGTGTAAAATTTTAATCAATTCTTAAATAGTGAAAAACGGCTCAGGATATAAAATTTTGATGAACATATCTGGAATTTCTGGTTTTGTGATGGCAAAATATCTTTCAAATTTTTATAATTATTTTCTGAATATTTTTTGAAGGTACGTATTCTTTTTTACTTGCAGTGAATAGTGACCATCAGGCTTCTGAAAAGCTGCACATTGAACCGGCGCCATTTGAAGGTCAAGTCTCACAACTGGTTTCCAAGGTGCTGAAGCCCATCGGATTGGAAGTAGTGAGCTGGTCCAGATTGCCATATCTTTGCGAAGGAGACATGTCCCGCGGATTTTATCACCTTATTGATGTAGTACTTGTTCTTAAGGCTGTGCCTTCACCTGAGTCTTCCTCCTCCACATTGTGACAAGTCATTTTATGGAACAAACTACTGTATATATCTGCAATAAATATCGATGACGAAAATGATATTTTTCGCATTCTCGACTTTGAATTATAAGCCTTTGAACATGCAGCGTCGGCGGCTATATTTAAGGACAGTTTGCGTTATACATATTGCACGAGTATGCATCGTTTAGTCAGAGCAGCCTTAAAAATGAATATACTGCGAATATCTAGTCAAATATTTCGCTTGGTCATCTTAATTTTCAGTTTTGTTGATTCTATTTACCAGAAGAGAATCTACATTCTCAACATTTTAAGCAACCAACATTAACACCCTTTTGACTCAATACGTCAAGGTGTTATTGGCTACTCGATATAGAATCAAAGTCATGCTTATTACGAGGAACAGAAGTTTCGAAAACTAAGGATAAAGTAACTTCTAAATACAAAAAACAGTTGACACGACTCTATCCATTGAACATCTACTTTTTTCGTATTCTGAGCGATTTGAATAAAGCAGTTGCACTCGCATCCACTGAAGTTCTTGAATGCACGAATTTCGTCATGTGATGTTGCTGTCTATTAACATGCGTCACCTTCGTGCGATTTTTACAAACATTTGATGGAAATTATGTAAACAAAATCTTTGTCCGATTTTTTATTACTCCCTTCAAATCTGAGGTCGAGCAAATCACAAAAAAAGTTCAATCTGCCTCTTTGATTCGTGCAAAAAGCTGTTCTGAATTTATTTTTTGGCAATTACAGAAACTACTGACAAGAAAATATAAAGTAGCATTAATACATCTACGAAACTGAAAATTGGGGTAAATTGTACATCGCTAGTCCGTCTATTCGGATGTTGCTCTATGACCGGATAACCGTTGTTTCTGAATCCACAACCTAGAAAAGTCTATGAGTCAATTATTTCCATCACTGATTTTGCCGTTCACAGCCTGTTAGGGCGTGGTTTTCCAATCGACCTCACACTAGGTGACATTGCCACGCGTAGGCCTAATTACGGAGCACCCCAACATCCGTGGTTAAGGGCAGTATACTTCTACGGGCGCACATACGCGCTGCACTAAGAGTCATCAATCATGATCTGATGCTGTCAATTAAATATGGGGAATATTTATGAATAAACGCGAGCGTATATAGTCTACGCGTCGTCTACAGTTGTCTGCGTTGCCGCTAGAGCCACGGATGAACCGCCTAGCATATTCTGTCTGCCCTGAGCATAAAATTTAGGTCCTATCACATTGTTTAGCCTCTGATACATACAAGCACATGATACACAAAATCTCTGCCGACATATGTCGCAGTGATGTCGCACAGTAAAACGGATGTTTCTGGTTATGTGTGTACCACCTGTATCTCCCTTGAGTTCATTCAATAAAATCGAAAGTGTATACACATTGGGGATTTAATAAATCCGGAGTTACCACTCTACCTAATATATCTACTCTATGGTTTGGACTACTTTCCGTCCCTTTCATGAATCTTTGCGCATGACATTATGTTCGGAAATGAAATCCATGATGTTAGTAGTTCAACATCATTTGTTTTTGATGATTATGTCTGTGATGAAACAATTATTGGTTTGAGCGTGGTTCACGCATAACTGAGGATATATACTTGAGCGTAGTTCACGCGTAACTACGGATGTTTAGGGTCATGTGAATTGCGCGTAATTGAGCGTGACATGTCACCTAGTGTAATTACGCGTATACGCGTGAAATACATGTAATTGAGCGCGGCATGTCACCTACTACATTCACATTTTCCTAAAATAGAAAGTGTGAATTTCGATTGTAAATGATGAAAAAAATACATAGGCTATTGATTGTATACATAAAAAGGAAACAGACAGTCGAACTTCATCGATATACATATTTCAAGTGGACTAAGATAACATGTAGAAGAATTATTTGTCGTCGTAAACATCTGAAACATTAACAGCAGAAAAAGCCTATACATGTATAATGGTGACAAGATCTTTTTTGTCACAACAAATGTCATTGAGCTTGCTTGAGATTGAAGGCGTTTCGCACTGAACCAGAAATGGCGTCATATTTTGGTAGCAGAGAGCAACCCTTCATCACAACACTGCTAGTTCATGGTAACTTTGACAAGTTCCGCACTAAGTATTACAAAATAGTTCAATTCTTGGTTAGATAATCTAAACCGATTTAATTTCCCATCAAAAAAAGTATGTTTATACACTGCAATTCAAAGACGATATGATAATACTGTCTTTGTTGCGCTTGATTCATCAAAATGTATTGATTGAAGTGGATTCAAGATAGACATGCGTGTGGTATTGCAGTAATGTGCATGCATTTTTACCGTCAAAATTGCCATACTTTTATTATAATCAAACTTATTTATTATTTTTGATGGATTCCGCCAATTGGTGGACGGCCAAACGGTAAAAAATCTTTGTTGGAAGTGATAATCTACAGAAACCAATTTCATAAATGCAAAACCACCTCGCACCATCAATTTCAGATTTCAAATTTCCTAGCCGACCAATCTCTACAGTCAGATATATATAATCTATACAATGTCTTTGTTTTGACCTTTGTTTGAATTAAGGGCAACATTTTATTTATTTGTTGTAGGCCTGAATGAGGAAAGAGAATTAAATCAAAACAGGCTTTAGTTTATAAGTCATATAAACAATGGACACTGCCTATTTACACGAGCAATGTGCCTAACTTTCCATAATTGAACAATACTTTTCAATAAAGCATCATTTTAGCGATTCTTAGATCCTAAATCCAATTGAATTTCGCTAATTTGATCAACAATTGTAGATTTTGTCGAAAATTCTTTGAAACCTTGTTACGTAGTGCTTTTGGTCTTCGGAATCTGTTGTCAAGTCATAATTGATACCGAAAGCTATTGTAATCTGGTGAATATCGAATTCGAAGTTGGCTTTCAAAGAGCATCAAGCATAATGCAGCCAACAGTATTTTGTATTTTATGAAAATTATGGAAGCATATTTAATCGAGCTTAGTCGGTTTTTGAATTTTAGCAGTTGCTCCAAGTCATTGAAATCTAAATGATTAAATGGTCTGTACTGTGAGCTTTTAGGGAAAACTGAGTTTGCACAATTCACGAGGGAGCTATCGAATCGCCTTTCCCCTGTTTCCACTCCGACAGCTAACGCTGTAGGCCCTAACGCAGTAGTTGAATGGTGAATGGTGGTGGATCATTGCTATCGATCCGTAGTGGGCAAAGTGGGCATAGGACTTCCTATGAAATAGCAGAAACTGTTCCATATAAATGTTTTTGCTTCAAATCACCAAAATTAGGAAAATTATTGATTCAAAAATTACCGATTTTTTTGAAGATGACCGGTAATTTTACATCACTAGAATGTGCTAACCAATCCAAGGATGCAAATGAAAGCTTCCTATGTGCTATAAAGTTATCTGAAAGCTATATAACAAGATTTACATAAGTGAGACATGCAGATCGATCAGTGTGAGAATTAATAGGGTATACATTACCTATTAGTGATAATTTGTCAGTCATAAATGTTCATTTTGGAGATGAACATAGGATGAATGACACCATAAAATTCATGAGAAACTTTACATGAGAACTTAAAAATTGTGGCAAATCACGATCTGTCTAAATGAAGCCTTGCATGTATCTAAAGCAGATCCCCTTCTTTTGATCATTAACTGTACCGGTCGTATTGTTGTATATTTAAGTGATTGCTGTCTCTTATCTCCATTTTCGTTGTCTGTAAAAAATTTATCTCGCAACTTAAAATTCGTAAATAAGGCCTTGCTGTCTATTTTTATACCTACTCTGTTTTTCTAATTGTTTGAAATTCTCTTGTTCTAAATCGTTTGGACCACACGTATTGGACCACACGAGATCGAAGCATCTCCTGTGTTTAAATTGTAAGTGACACAATTTAACCCTGCCAAAACGCACGACAATTTGTATCACAAGGTGCATGCACAATTGAAATTATATTTTATAATCCTTGAAATAATTTTGAATTAATATACTGCGAAAACATGCGCGCAGTATAATACAATGCAAGAATTGTTTTTTCGAAAACTTGTGAATCAAATCTCTTCTCCTGCTTTCAAGCATAGTGGTTTGCGGAAATCATAAATTAGCATAAACGAACGGGATAGGTTTGGAGAAAGGGAAGACAAGCCATTATCCAAATACTATATAAATAAATAAATAAATTCATCTAGTGAGCATAAGACAGAGCATGAGGGTGTAGAGGGAACCGTAATGAAGGATCTACGATCAATCTTACGAAAACGATCACAAATCTTGCCATAGATCTTGTCGATCTTCCCCTTAATCTAACTTAATTTGTAAAAAAAGAGAAAATCTTGCACTGCAAGATCTTGTAGCTTCTTACAAGATATTGCGGCAGATGTGCAAAATGCCAGTGCAAGATTTTTAGCATTTTCGCATCAGATGCTGACTAGTGCTAACCGACAAAAATGTAAAAATGCAAGGTGTCCGTAGGGCTGTCAGAGCCAATAAACCAAAGAAAGAAAATGCAGGCAACATTTTCACAAAACTAAGGCTTATTCCTTCAAAATCCTTGAAGAAATTTCTTCACAGTACTTTGCCTATTACATGAATAAATGACCATACTATTAGCTATAAAAAATGAGAATAGGGAAGCAGTCTGTTCCTCCTTCAAGCAATCCTATGATTTTTAACATGGCGTTGGATGATTGCTACGCGGTGCTGTCAAAAATCACTCGGACTCGCAAAGAAATATCAGCGGTATGAAAACAATATTTATTTTCAAAAGACGTACATTCATACTGGTTGCAAAATTTATTAATCGCACATTGAACAAATCCTAAAAGTATTAAGAGTATTAATTTACTTTTCTACGTAAAAACAGTTCTTACCATTAGAAAATGATAAGATATGCTATCACTGTACTTCTCAAAGTTAATTAAACGCAAAATCTATTTCAGTTTTTGAATGTATTATTTTCCGAAAGTTAAGCGCTCACATTGTTGTCAAAATGTGAAATAAATATATCAAACCATTTTCATATCATTGTAATTGTCCCTTATGATCATTTACATCACTAATCCTTGCATTTTAGCCGCTTGTACCTTTAGATTTCCTCTTTTGATATTTTACCCGGTAATTTAAAAGGTAAATTTTAAAATTTTAAGGTAAATTAAAATGAATTACCGGTAAATTAAGAACTATAGTCGCCACAAATAATAAAGTAGCACCTATTATGAATGCGTTCAATGCTCCTCAATTCATTTTTGTTAACTCCACAAAATGCAGGAGAGAAATATTCGATGAGACTCCGAATGTAAGCGCAGTACAGTAACATCATCTGATGATTATTCATATCAAATTTCACAGATCGCAAAATATATATACTGGTACGTCTTGATGTAGCCTTTGCGACCCTTTCGAAATGATCCGACCATGTGAGTCCATTGTTGACTATAACATATAATAAATGTGTGATTTTATTAAAAATCATGCATCTCACTTTCCAGTGCGAGCTAAAAAGCTTGTGAAAGCATTATGAACATAGGAAGGCCTACAACCGACTTAGAATTCCATTCGTGAAACGCTTCATAGTACATTTCCTTAATACAGATTGTTTCATAAAAAATGGATCACCCTTAAACATCGCCTTAACTTCAACTTTGTCTAACTACGCCAAACTTGAACGAATTTCTCTGAAATTTGGAAGATATGTCAGTTGTGCTTACTAATATCATTGCTGGAAATTTCAAGCATGATTATTGAGTTGTTTTCCTGTTATAGATAAAAAAGTAGTAGATAATTTGATCTTCATTTAGCAATGTTACACAAAATCATACCTCACTCTTATAAAATTACATTTGTTTCCTTTGTTATGTAATATGTTGTTCTACAAGCCAAAAGCTATCAAGCAAAACAAAAATAAAGAAAATCGGTCAATCAGAGCCAGTATAGCACCATTATTCATCAATAATAATGTAACTGCTACATGTGATTAACTGGACTTCATGTTCCATAGCTTCCTGACTTCGTTGCGGTGGTGTTGGCAGCACTCCTGATTGCTTTCAGCTAGAAATCTATCTCTTACCGGTTGAAAACAATACAAAGCTCAAATGAACAATAACGAGATCGCATTCACATCGTCCCCGGGTACAAGGTGGTGCGACTCTACTGATTTGGGCTGGCATTTGGACCAATGGCCACTCTGAACTTCACATACAGCAAGGAACCATGAATTCTGAACGCTATGTGAATGTTTTACGAATGAACATTGGCCAAATGACAGATCAACTTGGTGATCCATCGACTTGGTTATTTATGGATGATAATGCTGATAATGTCACAGGAGTAGTAGAGACAACCTATGCAAGTCTCAATTAGGGCTTAGGACATCATCTTGGCCAGCTCGTTCTCCTGATCTGAATCCCATAGAAAATGTATGGAGTATTCTAAAACGTAACGTTCGGCGTTCACTGCTACCTACAGATGGCGTATCACAACTTACGTCACTGTTAAAAAGAGAGTGGAGAAAGTTAGATCAGTCAAAAATCAACGATATCATCGAATCAATGCCTAGACGAATTGGTAATGTCATTGACAATAAGGGTAGGGCCACAAAATATTAGCTTCTTAAGAACCGTTACTGTATCATAGCTTATCAGATTATATAAGGACATTTAGATATATTAGGGACATGAAATAACATGAAAAATGCTTTCTGTATCATACTTATGTTTTATTTAGTCAAATTTTAGGATGATCCACTTTTTATGAAACGGACTGTAGTTAATAAATTAAAGCCATGCATGCGCTATGCGTTTAAAAATGGCTGAACTATAAATGCGGCGCATACGTATACAATCTGAAAACTATGCGCCACATGTGCATCCGCATATGAAAAGGAAGGCGCATATCTTCACCAATTTGCTCAAGACAACTTTCTGGAGCCGATCTCACCCATCCGACTGAGCAGAAATCGGGGGTAATATGAATACCAGTTATGTTAAGCATAGACGATTCTATTTCACTTCGTCGATAGAATTATGGTTATCGGTCTACATGTGTGAATGCACAAAGTTGCATAAGATGCAATACTTCTGATATCCATGCCATGTTTATGAAAAGACGCTTCTTTTTTATTTGTTGAAAACTCCTTTGTATTTTTTTCTATACTTCACTACGAAGGTCTGAATTCATCCATAACCATTCGAGATGTAAACGCAATGATAAAGGCAAGCACAAGACCACCCATCACGCTATAATTCAGGGGAATACTAAACACGGTGAGTTGTGGAGGATTAGCTGAAAGATAGGGATTAACAGAAAGCCGATCTCTGCCAGGGAATAATGTCTGTCTGATTCGAATGCATTCAAGATTGACCTCTGCATATCCTGCAGCAACGATATAAAATACTACGAGTGGTATCAAAAATTCCATGAGCTGCTGGAAGGATGCTTTGTGGGTCAACCAAGATACAATGTAATTGAGCGCCCAAAGAAGTGTAAAAACCATCCAGGTCATCATCCACCGCTGGAAAACTAGACTTGTAATTCGAAGATTGCATATAAGTTTCCATAAGCGCAAATGTAGGTCATCCACAGTCATTAGTAAATTCTCATATGGTTCAGCATCGGTCACTCCCTTTGACACTAAACTGTGAAAGACGACAGTTCTTGTATCTTTGCGGCGTTTGTGAGGAAGTCTTGAGGTTACAGCACTGATAGTGAAATCCACATGATGTGAATGATGATCACTTTGGTTATTCAGGGCATCTGCTCTTATTATAGGATTTTCTTCTCCTAGGTCGATTTCAATGTGAGAATCTTCATTTACTGGTACATGCGATGACTGGCTTATATCCGATCCTCGGCTCCCCATGTCGCTATGATGTCCCAAGTCATGATTATGTAAATTGGTGATGACTTCCTCTGAGTCGTCAGAATCCTCTATTTCCCCCATGAAATCTGACGGAAGGGCTTCATCAGCAGGTTGCTCATCTTCCCATAATGATAGAATTGCTTCTCTTCGCATTTCATTTTCTCTTGAATTCAATTTTATGGAATATATCCTCTCCATAACCTGTCCTTCAAACTCCAGCTCCTGAACAAGGCGCCGACAACCGATTGTATGAGTTCGACATATCGAAAGAAGCGACCAAGAAACAATTATATTCCATAAAACTAGCATTACACTATATGCGACTCCCGATCCAAAGCTTATCTGGCAAACCAAATTGGTCACACCAATTATTTGACAACGTTCACCCGTAGCAACAGAAAAAGTAAGGTAAAAATGTAGGGACAAACCAGCAACGGCTAAAAGTAGCAATAGGAATGCAGTGTTAATCCGAAATATTGTTTTGGTATGCAAGTGGACTTTATCGTACAAACAAACGTTCATGAAAATTTTACGTGCTAAATAATTTCCATAGGCTGCTAGCGACACCCAACATGAGCCAAGTATCACATCCGTCGTGCCACTGAATATAGTACTTCTTGTATGGACACTGAGTACATCAAATATAATCAGGAATGCACTAGTAATACCAAAACACGCACATGTGACCAACGTGAAAATGTATAAACAAGTTCCCAGTGCTTTATTGTGATAGAATCTCCCAGGAATGCTGAGACTATATCTTAAAATGGTCCACACCCATTGAGGCAAAGGTTTCCACGTCTTCTGTTTGCGCAATGTTGGATTTTGTCTATTAGTTGCAAAAGACGACCATAAATCATGCCATGAATTGTGATACATATGAGATGCCCTCCGTATATGTGATGCAGCTTGTTGCATGTCTGAAAATGAAACAAAATAGTCATTACATGTATTCCCAATCTATTGTTTTACAAAGTAACCAAATATTATCACACAATTACTAATGCTTTGATAATAATTGGGGCGCTTGGTACTCGTGGTATTGCATGATTGGGGCGAGCTTTGTGCCAAGCGCCCACCTATTTCCATTTGATATCTATGATGAATTATGATGAATTCAAACACTACATCTCCCAATCATGAAGACCGAGACGCCATCCATGTCCATAACTGATACTTCAATATCTGCGCTTCTTTGCTCAGAGGCATGGAGTGAAGAAAAATCACACCAATAAAATTATATGGCGGTCTCCACACTTTCAATAAATTAGAAAAGTCTTCCACTTTCTTCACAGCCTCTTCGTATTAATTAAAGCAAACTTTCTTCTTTGCTAACTTTATCTTCAAAATTTCCTTTTATCTGGCCAGTGTTAGTGGTGCGTGGTTAATAAAAATCATCAGGCCATTATAAAAATTTGTTCAACCCTCATGAAGTCAATATCACCATGCATAGTGATATTAATTGCATCTAAGTAGAGCTGCGCACATTGACAAATAATCGACAATCAATACAGAACAACACACTTAAGTATTTAAGATAACTTCTGAGCGACAGTCATATAATTTTTTGGTAATAATAAAACTTGAATATTTCATCAGTTGAATAATTTGGTAGCTAAGAGTTGATGAATAAGTAAATACCTCAATTCAATGCAGGCTAAAATTTCAATAAAAAATATATAAATTATGCATTGTCCAAATGTTTCAGGTGTTGTCACATTCTAGAGGCCTCTTTGCGGATCTTCTCACCCTGTCACATGCTCGAATGTGTCTCCATGTGACGTGCCAATTTTTTTCAGCAAATTCTAGAATAGTTTTTTTCCTCTTCTATTCTGTCCTCTTCTGGAATTACCACAGTATTTTATAAATTGCATATGTAAATTAGTAAATGACAGTTATTTCATCAAATCTTCTCAATATTAGAAATCGTGAAGAGTTAACGATTTTACAGAGTCTTTAGACAGAGAATTAGCATAACAATAAAAACCGAAGTAGGCATCATCATGTTTGCAGAAGTTTTGAAACCACCTTTGACCAGCTTGCAGAGAGAAGCGAAAAAACGCTTCGAATGAGCTGCAGTTGAACACAAAGGAATTTTGAATTAATTTGAGCGAGGCATAACTCGAGGAATATGCTTGTGTTATGAATGGATGAGAGTAATAACCTGTAGCAGTCAAAAATTATTTAAATAGAGGATAAAATTACACTGTACGGCACAAAGTCCGAACATAAGCTGTGCGATCCACAGATCAGCTTATACGTCCAATAATGCCGCCTCGGTACTCTGTGATTGACTGCTATTCTAAGATAGATCTAAAAAAGTTTGGTACACAGCATTCTAACATCGAGCGACTTCAACCCTTTGAGTAAAAACAAGAAGACCATTTTTCAACAAATCGCGCTGTAAATTTTACATGTTTTTTCCAAGTCATTTTGTTATCAATCACGACCCTCTGCAACCTAAATTCGTCCTTTACAGGTGCGCTAAAGATGTCAAAAACTGGTTGACTGATCTGTACATGACTTTTCTGCTCTACTCTACATTTCACTGCATTCTCCACACCAACTTATTTCTGATGACTGTATTGATGCAAATTCTAGGATTCACAGTGTTTATGTAATTATGTGGAATGCATAAACAGCAATTTGTAATCTTCATTCGTGTCTGAATTGTCATTATGTTTTAACATACTTATCATCTACCGAGCATTACGGACTCTTGACTGGGGTAACTTCCATCGAATTAAAAGTTAACATCTTCCAAAGCAAAGGATAATTGTGTAGATTAGAATCGGAATGATATTCGTCATTCATTTCTCTAGAGCATACAACACAAGCCATCGTCACTTGATCAGGACTTGTGTTATCTGCCATTGCAACTTGTATATCCCATGTACGAACAGGTAAAAGGAAATAATAATGGAAGATAATTATAGACAATCACACTTGAAATATTGTGCTTCAAAAGTAAACCGGAGATAGTGGCTGATCAAAATTAATGGGAATCGGTCTGATTTCTGTAAAAGATCGGTACTTCTAGGCATCCGTTGCGAAGGGGTTAGCAGATCTGATTGTCATTATCTTGTTGAATCAAACGAAGTCTGACATCAATTTATCTCAAGGTTACCATCCTTCAGTTATTAACACTTTCTCTGACCTTCTTTCTTTCTAAATGTACAAGTCTAAGGATGATGCCGCTTAGATAATAGAACGGAAGTGACAGAAATTGTCAAAATTTATTCATCTACTCAAAGCTTCAAGAGTGCTGTGTAAAAGTCAGCTGCAATATATATTGAAATGCATTGAGAATTGCAAGCTCCACTTGATGATAGCACATGTAAATAGAGTTCGCTGTTGCTATATTCTAATGATTGCTACCATTCAGTGCGTTGCTATTTGGTAAAATCAATCATTCATGATTTATCAATTATTCATCACAGTCCGTTTCAATGATATCTTGTAGCGTGTTTACATTCGGCTGCTTTTACTTATTTGCAATCAATGCATGAAAATTAGAATGCAGACGAAAATAGAGGGTAAATGTATATCCCGCCTTATCGTGCACCTTTCAATATAAAAGTGATTATTAGGAAGCAATACCCGCTGTGTATTTTTTATGTTGTTGAGTTTAGGGGTGCAACGGTTCATACTTCATTAGTTATCAAAATCATTCGTGAAATAATAGTGTGATACATAATTTAGATATTTTTCGATATCATTTGATAAGAAAAATAATGCTCCTTCAATTTCTAAAGATTGTAAAGAAAGTAGAATGACATAAGCCGCTGTCAACTGTACATGCAAGCCGACAGCAGACGATTCAAATTTAAACATCTGCCAAAATTTGAGAATATTTGGTAAGTCAATAAAATATACATGTATTGTGTAAGGTGGATACTTAAACGGTCCTTAGTACTTACCTGAATGATCATTTAGTTGAATTTTCGTTTCAATGATCGCTTGATAGCAAATCAAAATCAATAGAAAAATCAGTGCCGAAGCCAGTGTCACTGACAAAAACGGTTTCTAGAAGCTGAGTATTTTTCCTCGAGTGAACTTCGCAATGCGGAGTCCTAGTCGGCAATCTTTTTACGACTTCGACTCCGGGCGTGGCATTCCTAGTTGCTCTACGACTCCGTCTCCGCTGTATGTGAACTCTCGGAAGATACCAAATGTCGAGGAATCTGCTTATCAGGCTTAGGCATACCCACAGTCTCAGTTGGTCGTCACCATATGCCACAGAATTAAACAAGTCGTCTCTTTTTCTGCTTGACTAGAAAGGCAGCATTGGAACATGTGACGGTAATGAAGCGGCACAATCTGCTGACATAATACCGTAGCAATCGAACAATGAGCACCAAGTTCAACATTAAACACGCCAAATTATGCGAAGTTTAGTGACTGTTATCAACCGAATCACACAACAATGCGACACGGACGATGTTAAGTTCTACAGAGAAATTTGTGAACGTTTTTTCGTGCACCTGCTATGGTTTTTAATAATGATCGGAAGGACCAACATTATTGATAAAACTATTGCGCAATGATCTGAATTCATCGAATCTGAAGGAATCGTGGCGATCGGAGCATTTTGAAGGAATTCACAGCAATCCCCAAGCGACGCACGACTATTTTTCCTATATCTGTGAGACATCAAAAATTTCGTCTTGCCCACTTAGTAGCTAAGTTCCTGCATGTGCTATCGGTTTGAATTAGTGTGCACTTCTAGCAAAGTGACTGACTTAATTAATCTAATAATGTAATTCTGTGCTATATACAATAGTCGTTACTGTCCTTCAGACGGACAGCTGCTTCATCTGACCAGACATTTCAATTCCACTGACAATAATGATGCCTCATCAACCTCAAATTGAATAATTCATTTTCAGATTTTGTTTGTGGCTGTTTAATCATGACTCTATAACTGATAGTTGAATTTTTGATTTGGATATTGATAATCAGACCGCGCAGCCTATTGCGTTTAGGTTTTACGATTTTCACGTATGATTATAAGCAACTGAAATTTCAAAACAACTGTCTGCCACTTTTAGCCAACCTCCGAAAGGTTAGTTGCGAAATGATCGACACTGTGACAGCAAAATTGAAGACCACAGGAATAAGGTTGGAAATGTTTCCCCTCGTTTACGTGTAGACAAAAAATGACAGATCAAGACCGGAAAGGGTGAGAATTATGGGCATGAGTGCCGACATGGATTGCATCTCGATTAGTCAATTTACTTTTGTGTTGCGACTTTGCTGTCTCGTGTGATCGATGAAGCTCTTAAGGCAGACTGTGATCAACTTGCCAAAGTCTAATGATTCTATTCTTTCTCCGTTTAGATGGAATGCATGGAAGACCATGACTTTCAACACATACAAGAAACGGAATCCATTTTAACACCACCGATGTGCGCAGTACCCTACGGTGCCTTTAATTTTGATTGTAAGAAGGGCGGTATCTTCATGAAAATATCTTCTTGGATTTGTTAAAAGATCAAGACTGATCAGCAACTGATCTAGACATGCATTCATTGGCAACAACACCTATAAACTAAGAAGTCATAAAGTCAGTTGTTCAATCAATAATGAACTCCCCTCATCTTCTGATAAAATGATAGATAAATTGATCAGATATATTTGGATATATGACACATTTAATGCACATTAAATCAGTCTTCAGTCTGTTAAAACGAGAGGACTTTTAAGAGTCTTCAACTTAATATGCAAGTAAAAAATTTTAATTTACAGATGCAAGTAAGCTTGATATGCGGGCATATTCCAAATGTTAGAAAACTATGTTTAAAAAATGACAGCAGTTTGAAGTTAGGACCCTGTAATAAGGTGATCGATCAATCGACATCGCGCAATTAACCCCTCTGAACCCCCAAACAAGCATTTGGAAGCGAATCTGGGACAAAATTGCGAAGCAACGTTGACCCCATCAGACGGCGAAAGCGAAGCAACCAAAAGAAATAGGAGATCACCAAGTTTCTAATTGTATCACTCCAAACATCTTACAATGTCTAAGAACGCCCACATTGCATTTGAAGATTATTTTAAAAACTGAAAATAGCTTTGAAATTGGTTTGGGTATTATTGTGAACCGAGCAATTATAAACCACAGTCGTTGATTCTCAAGGTCGACCTGGCCATTGACAAATTTGTCCATCACTCTTGTTGAACTTTAATAATCATGATCAACCTTCCACTTCAGCAAAAATGTTAATTGGGTCAAGGACTCTATGTACAGGAAACTCAAGGACGTTGTGCACGTTGTTATGAAGTGAAATAGTCAAGGAAGTCAGATGTCACACGACAGTTAAGCTGATGATGATGTCAAAGTGGAACCTTTTTTGAATCTGCGGAAGCACTTTTAAATGACTTTCGAAACCCAAATAACTTTACAGACTGATGGATCTGGATTTAGGTATATGAAACCAACATTGTAAAATGTTTGTATTCTATTAGCAGCAAGTATTCATGACTCCCTCAATGTTAGAATTTTTTTCTTTTTAAAGAATGTTTGTTGTTGTTTCTGCATTTAAATCTTTAAATCTTTAAACCTAAATCCTTGAGCTTTTCCTTAAGTTTAAAATCCATAAGTTAAATCAGAGATTAGGTAGCTTCCATCATTAATTGGGGATACAGAAGAAATCAACATTCAAAATGAGAAACATCGCAGCAAGCAGTCATTCTGGCGATTTGTTGCCACAATCCAAGGCTTTCAAAAAGTTGACAAAAAACGTGAATTTCTATCGCTAGCACAAAGAGGAGTGAGTAGGGTTGAATGCCATCATGAAATTTCACACACACGCATGCTGCATATTGATTTCCATGTAAAAGAAAGGGTTAAAGAGGGACTCGTTGTCGGCGCAAGCCCGTCATGGATTATTGAATTATTCCTTTACATTGACATTGATCAGGGTTTCAAATCATTCAAATTAAATGTTTCTGACATGCTATATATACCCAGTTTGCATACATAGCAATACATATATAAAAGGAACTGAACGAACTGACTCTTTTAGAGAATTGAACGATGAACTGAGCGGCTTAGAGAAATTTTAAAATGAACGCCGAACTGAGTGAGTAAAGAAAAACCTTAAATGGACGAGGAACTGAGCGAACTGAAAATACTGCCTCGTTCGAATGCATTGACAGTCGATTGATAGTGCATTTGTTTGTGCATTGTCGACCGTTAACAGAGTATCTGAAAAAGCTTCAGTCTACCAGAGTGGATGCAAACAAGCTAATTATTTGCTTTTAAAATTGCTTGATATTAAGATGAGTTTGAATGCAAGACATGATTCGCGAGAAATTTTTAAAAATCAGCCATAGTCCTCAGAAAATAGTATTATGGGATAGATATGGATTTGATGTAAAAATCAATTATTGAAAAGCATTTTGTGTCAGTACGACTTTAATATTCTGTTTGAATGCAACATGGTAATGCACACAACTTCAAATGAGAACATTCCTTCTACACATACTTTATTTCCAAATGCCATGGAAAACGCAGAATCATTACAACAATTTAAATTTAATTCAGCCCTAAGAAAATACCTGATTGGCAATGTGGATTCATTTTAGAGCCCCATATGATGTGCAGCAGAGATGGAACCGCTCGCCGGACAGGTTCCATCACAGGCCGATTTTTCTCATTTTAGGCAATAAGCAAATTTATCACCAGGCCATAGATTTCTTTGATTGAAAATCTTCTTTTGATCACTCATTAGTCAAGCCAATTCAATTCAACTATTGTCAAACTTTTTCTGTTATTATATCTTTAAACACATTGAAAATGTTTTTAGTTAACAATATCTGACGGTTAAATGGCTTTCATAAATTAATCTTAATCGTGAAGAAAACACAGCTTACATGTATGTAGAAGGTGGGGCAAAAGTCACTGGACTATTTGTAGCAAACAGTTTATTATTAGTCAAACAACATTAAGCAATGTATACAACATCAAAAACGTTCATAAAGCATTCTATTAGTAATCAAGCAATATTAAGAAATGTATACAATATCATAAATGTTCAAATTGAAGTCCGTCAGCTGCAGTGCATGAGTCACATCTGTCAACAACGCTTCTGCACACTTTTTGTCAAACATTCAGATTCTGCCAGATGGTATCAAATGCTAGTACAATCTTTTCCTTCATCTGTTCAATGTTTGGTGGTGGCGTTTTGAAGACACTGTCTTTGACGACTCCCGAAAAGAAGACGTCCATGGGCGTGATGTTGGGTGAATGCGGGGCCATTCTACACCTCCAGTTACAAATCCTTCAAAGAAAAAAGGACCAAATACTTGACTTGACGATATCGCGCCCCATACGGTTACACCAGGTTGATTTAATTGCGTCTCAAATGTGACGTGTGAATTAGATGTGTTGTAATAGAGACAGCTGTGTCGGTTGACATGACCCGACAACTTAAAATTTGCCTCGTTGGACCATAAAATGGTGTCCAAGTGCTCTGGAGTTTCAGCTACTTGCTGCTTTAAAACTTCACAGAACTGTAGGCGCCGGTCACCGTCATCTTCGATTAGGGAATGAATCAGTCTAGGCGTGTAGCATGTATATCCCAATTCTTTCAAGATGTGTCGTAAAGATCGCCGCTCAATACCTAATTCTGCCGATGCTGTCCGGCCTGAAAAAGTAGGATTCTCTATAAAAAAAACTGATCGGCAGCAAGCTCGTTCTCCTTATTTGTAACTGATTTTGGCCTTCCACTACGTGGAGCATCGGTAATTGATCCCGTTGCTTCGAATTTGTCGCGCAAAGAAAAGATCGTATTCCGATTAGGTAGATAGGAATCAAAGTAATGTGGCCACATACGAATAACATCGCTCGCATCACCAGTTTTCCAGTAATGCTTCACAATGTGCTTGCGTTCGTCAAACGTTCGCTGCATTGGAAGATAAATGAATGCCACCTGTTGTTCGATTTCACGGTTAAATTTTCACCTCGGCTGGAGTAATTGTCTGTTGATCTGCGTTCCGAACGCGATGTCACACTGCACACTGCACTGAAATTGCATTCATTGTTTAAGATTGTTTGATTAACAATAAACAGTTTACTATAAATTGTTTGTGGTGAACAATAAAACGTTTGCTACAAATAGTCCACTGATTTTTGCCCCACCTTGTACGTTCAATTCATAAAACTGACATTTCGTGAGTATCACGCGGGTAATCAAATAAGAAAGGTGTGATGTGCAATCAATTACACATCAAAACCAAGTACAATAAAGATTTCGTGTGGCAGAAGGAAATTTTTACACTATGCAATCATTTTGCAGCGTTTTTCAGTACGCTTTATATAACAGTGTATGTTTTCATCTTGATAGAATATTTCATAACGATGACTGTGACAATGCCGGTATGATGATATTATGTGTACATGTAGTGTTAATGTAGAAACATCATTAATACATACCCTCTTGTCGAGGGTCCACTAGTAGTCTTCTTTTCCAAAGCACACATTGATTGTCATCCCAATTGTTGCTTGTGAATGTACTTATGGAGAGCATTTTGTAATTAGGTTTTGAGAATAAATATATCATTTGTTTCTAAATGATGTCCTGCTCATTCACAGAATTCCCACATCTCTCGAAATCAGATGCAATTCATACTGCACTGTAGGAAATCAATTTTCAAGAGAGGTGATTGCAGATAATTGTGAATATTGGCAATTTTGAAACTGTGTCTGAAAAAGTGGTAGGCCCTAAACCGTCGTAGCATGATATATTATAAAAACAACTTGAATTGATTTTAACAAAAGAAAAATACATTTTTAATTCATTTATCAGCTATCTAATTCATTTCGACCATTAGTTAATTCTTCATTTGAGTGAAAGAATAAAATTAGTTGAATTTTTATTCGAAGCATACAGAGCAATTCAAGCATCCTTGTCATTCTTGAATGGTGCACTATCTATCGCACTCTCATGAAAACAACCATGACGCTCATCGCGTTTTAAATAAAAACTAATATAGTTTGTAGTGTGAATGTGTGACATTGATTACATCATTTCAAATTCTTATGTGAATCTATTATTTATATGCTATTCAATCATAGGCCTACTGCCAGCCGAGAAAGTTCAAGTTCTTCAAAGTTAACCTTTAATGACCAAGTCGAGTGTTTACTGATTTATGCTACTGATAATAATTTATCACGCTGTAGCCTACTGTCTGATATTAGCGAAAGCAACAATTACATAATTCATATGACGCTGAACGATGTTGTATGAAAAACGTCATCATCACAAACTTTGAACTTTTGTTTCTCCAAAACGTGATTAGGGTCAGGATCTCTGCAAGTGATGCATTTCATGACGACATTGAAAATATATCATTGCCTCATTGACATTCTTATCTGCCTGCGCTTAAACGATATAATAAATATTCCTAATATTAATAACCATAGATGATCATGTCTCGTAAACATAGATAAAGCACAATATTTTACACTAATTCCTAAAAGTTAAGAAAATTCTAATACTAAATTTTTGTATTCTAAAAGTTGGTGAATTATTGTGTCTGGTTAAATGATGAGCATGTTTCTTACACTTTAGCAAATACGAACTTAAATTTGTAAATGTCTTGACTGAAGTTGTCCGTTTTGCAAAGGGCGAAAAGAGTCTAGAGTTTTGATGCTAAACTTCAATTTCTTGTAATTGATTTCTGTCAATATGCTTTGACTATCCTTTGGCAGACAGACCAAAAACTCAAAATTTGCGATGGCAGGTAAAATACATAACTTTCAAAATGTTTAAATGACTGTTTTTAAGATGTCTTTATGCAAGATTTGCACATTTATATACTTTGTGACAGCTACCCTCAGGAAAATTCCTCATGATTATTTATGAGATTTTTCTGATATATATCTCATGAAATTTCATGCGGATTTGGAACGTTTTCGCATGAAATATCTCATCAATAAATTAACAGTTGCTTTTTCATACTTCTAAATTTATTTTCCTGACATCTAGTTATTGCGGCTCAGAGCATTCCCATGCCATGTGCACAATACTATTTCAGTATTCGCAATAATAAACCATTTCTGACTATGATGAGATATTGAACTGTGATTGTATATATGTCTATTTTCAACATCTTGCATAGTAATGGTAATTGTATAGTCAAATTACATATGCATAATTTCGAAAATAGTGTTGCATATCGCTATCAGATATTCTATATTTTTGCTTTTTGTCCTTTATAGACTAGACTTGCAGATTTTCATCCATTGAACAAGCTTTCTTATGTCTCTTTCCTTTCGCTGCTAGCATGCATATCTTACAACTTAAACTAATTTTCATTAAAGCCTCATGAATGCTCTTGATTTCCCCATGAAGGCATCATGAGATATTAGCCCCATGAAAGTTCTCATTACCATTCATTATTCTAATCAAAGCATCATGAGAATATCATGAGTTAAATATTTTCTTATGAGAATATCACGAGACTCATAAAAGTCTCATGAAAAATTTTCGTGAGGGTATAATGCACCCACCGTGAACTTTGAATTTGATATCAGTCTGTCTGATGATGTTCAATGCACATTGGACGAAATTAATTACAACAAATTAAAGTTAAATAAATGCTGCTTAAACATGTTTCATAACTTATCATAAAAAAACTGATGAACAACACGTATGAAACGTTTTAGACCCGCAATCCATCAAAGGACTAATACACACTAATCCACACTATGGCAACTGACTAATGCAGTTTTTATTTGCAATTGATTAGCAATAACAGTTTGCCTGATTGATTTGACGATGTTCAACGATTTCCTGCTTCTAGCTTGGAGTTGATATCTATAAAATTACTGATAAAAATGGGCAAACATTCATGTTAATATAATCACAGCGGCATATACTTCAATTCATGATGTCTAATATTCAAAACAAAACATAAAAATGCTTATTTCATTTAAATTGCATCAAAAAATCACATCAATACGGTTAAAAGAGGAATGTTAACTTGCATTTTTGTTGCCGCGCAATAACGATTTTCGTACTTTCCACAATTTGACACAAAACTATGCTTGATGTTTCTCATTGCTATTAGAATTTGTTCGCAGATATTTTCATGGACAGCATGACCATATTGTATAAATTGAAGTAAAATGATTTCGTTGTTGAACTATCTAACCTTTCATTTTGGCCAGAATCTTCATTGTCGTGAACTGACGAAAATGAAACAACACACTTTAGTCGATCATTGAATTGGAAAAGTACGTTCTCCATTAATCTCATTCCATAACTAAAGACTACAAATGTTGCACCAGGACTCTCCCTTACAGCTAAGCATTTCAGATTTTTTGTTAGACACTTTGACTTCCGAAGAAATGCTAGAATTTCAAATGTCATGGTATAATGAAAAGCAAGTCATGGAATGACGTTTGGGTTTCCTATAAATAGTTTCATTTCTTATCACAATAGTCTTACACGAAGCACATTGAAGCGATTACGCATCAGCTTTTACATTTATATGAATTATCTGAATTCTGTGCATATGCTTCGTTCATAGATAGGTCTACAACCGTGCATGAAATTAATGAAACTATAGTCGAAGTCAATATCTGTAGCCTATTCTACCAAAATAACACATAGAAATGAAATCTTTATTAATTTGAATTTCTCACGAAAAGAAAATCGTCGTACAAAATGTTTGTAAAACCTGGCAAAATTCCGACATTTGAAATTTCAATATGCAATACAGGTTGGAATCATGTGTAGTCCACGTATCTGGGAATGTTAGATCAAGAGCGAGAATAACTTCTTCGGATACAAATTGTATTGGTTGCATACAACGTTTCGCTTAGGCAAGCTTGTCCACGTGTGAGCAATACAGGTTATAAATGTGACCTTCCACTTCGCTAAAAATCAAGCGATTTTTGTGGAAAAATCAAAACTACATAAAATCGTCATGAAAACCTGATTCAGGCGGCTTAGTTTTAAAGAGACCACATAAAAAAAGTCGGTAAGAGCTGACATCTTCTCCCTATGTTTTGGAGTTAAATGTTATATTTTATGCAGAAATGCAATTAAAAGTTTATTCTTGACATGTGAGAAAACACGAACAAAAATCTAAAAGCCAGCATTCGCGTGATTGTTTCCTAAGTATAGACCAACTTTTTTTCACACTTATGCGCTTTCTTTGCAAGCATATTAAGTTCACATTATACCAATTTCATTATAAAACCCCATCCACACCGGGGGATGCAATTGAAGCAAAGTGGAAACAATTTATACCACATAACTGCCATGGACCTGTGCGTCTGCCGACTTCTACCCGGTTTCTTTTCTTATAAGACAGGTTCACAGAAAACAATGTCAATTGGAAGGAGACAGAGGTCTTTGGTAAAAAGATGTCTGCATTTCTCTCATGAACCTGATGACCTGGAGAAAATATATATGAGAAAATATATGATTTCCTTGAGAAAATATATGGCTCTAGCCTTAAAATTTCTCACCTCGGAGGTCTCTATATGTCTCACCTAAGAATACCTCAGTCTGCTTAATTTTTTCTTTGTGTCATGCGTATTAGGTATTTAAGGCCGCAATATATGAAAGAGTGATGAACATTTAATCATAAATATGCACTATTTCTAAATGAAAGTTAGCGACCTCGTGACTTCATAAGAGAACATGTGTCACTAACTTCGATGCATAATAAGTAAAAATTTAACTCAATGATTCCAAATTTGACAAGCAACTATCATCTTATGAACTTGAAGAGATACAATAATGTGAAACTAATTATAAAGCCATTTACAACTAACTTTCAAGCCATTCGATAAGCGCTTCCACATCTGTAGATGACAAAAAGGATAGGTAGTGGCTGAATCTATTAGCATGAGTTATATGTCGAAATTCCTGACAACGATCTTCTCTCATAAAAATGCCTAAAATTAAGTCTTAGGGAGACTTCTCGCATGACCTCCGATAAATTGCTATTTACTAGTAGACTTGGAATTACAGTCATCCATCACAAAGAGTCTTCGCATGTTTGTTTATCCTTTTCAAGGGACTTTAAATGCCTGAAGTGGGAAGACATCACAGCGAAAGGCTATTGATACTACTCGTACATATTGATGCTATATTTTTTTATGACACTTTTTATTTTTGGTTGTCAATAATTGTCATTCAGAAACTTGGTGAAACTGTGATGTATACCTGAGATGGTCACACAAAATACATTTTATTTCACTCTACCAGA
Source organism: Prostheceraeus crozeri (assembly GCA_907163375.1). Taxonomy (NCBI): domain Eukaryota; kingdom Metazoa; phylum Platyhelminthes; order Polycladida; family Euryleptidae; genus Prostheceraeus; species Prostheceraeus crozeri. The sequence continues at coordinate 44,278 of CAJQUW010001120.1, read as the reverse complement.
TTTAGAGAAACAGGGAGAGCGAATTTGGTGATTTTTCTGCATAAAATAGTCAGTCAACCTGTGAAGCTTTGATATTCGATTCGAAATTGTAATTCGATAAAAATTCGTAGCTGTTCGCGTTTAACTGGCCGAAAATTACTTCAAGTGTATTCTCTTTGATTTAGAGCCTCTTTTCTCTCGTTACTGCTAGAATGTGACATTATAACACAGTATGCTTCAGATGTTGGATTCTTAGTGAAAGCGGTTGAAGATGTCTACTGCTAGACAAGAGTATTAGTAGAAGCAGTTACAGCACGTGCAATACATGTTGATCATAGACCAAGTCTCACCCGGAAAAATCTAGTCAGCGTGCCAAAGGGAAAGTTGTCCTTTTTCTTAATGATGGACTAGTTTGGCACCCTGACTATACATTCTCTTTCCTGTTGAGATTTGGTCTATGGCCTACAGAGACGAAATGTTCCTCTTATCCAAAATCATTTGTATATCAAAGATGAAATGAATTGGACACCTGAGTGTAAGGGCAAAATACGGCTTCTCTTCGACTTATATATTTTATCTTCCATACAGCTACTGGATTTCCCTGCTTTATTGATTTCCAATGCCAATGTGGCAATTCCAAACTTACACAGAAGTTATAGTCACACATCATTGTGCTCAAGTCTTTTGTAATCCTTTACTTTTATGAGCTCGAGTGAATTACATCTTCATAGTCTTCATAGCTTAATAACTAATAGTTTGTTTTGTATTCGACTGATCTACTGTGGATATTATCATTACGAACAACGATAACATGGTCAGCAATGGGCATCATTCATCTGTTGCAAAAATTTTATCACTGTTTTCTGAAATTTGCGATAGAAATGATAAAATTTACTGATTCATAAAAATTTGTACTTTCCCGGGATCAGGATTTAGTATAGGAACGATTGATGCCTAAATTTCCTATCCCGCGTGAGATTTGAAGGACTTTTTCTACAAACCTGAGGTTGCAAAAAACCTGGTTCTAATAATCAAGCTACCTAATTTGGAAAAACAAGGCCAATGGGAATTTATATGTAAAGTATATTTCAACACTCACTGTCATTATGCCATTCGAAATAGATTGAGTGACAAATGCAGTAGGCATTTTTATTCTCAGAAAAATATAAACACATTTAATTTGAATGTCTTTTTCTTTGTGAGTGTCGAGATATCAAAGTATATTTCAATAGCCATGCTAGTTATGTGATTATATAATAGATAATGGATGATTTTGAGGTCAGCAAAAAAATTCGGTGAACAAAAAATTGAAGATTTTATTTATTTCATGAAAGATGAACAATAGCAAATGGTAGCCTAATTGAATGTGCATATATCTAAGTAGCCTTCATTTTGAAAGCCTATTGATATTATGCGCTACATCAGATAAAGTGATATGCAAAATATTATACTCCAACATCTCACATTTGAAGTGGAAGTTCAATACATCGAGGAGGTGGTTACACTAAATTCTGATGCAAATTACATAATTTTTGGGGTTATATATATTTTGGAATAGTGAGTGGTTGTCATCGACAACATGCTGTCTAATTTTCACAAAATTGTGATCAACATTGCAGAAGGTTGATGTATTTATGAACAAAACCATAATGATATTTGACGGATTATGATAGAATGTGTTGTATTTACAATGAACAGATTGTAGTCGAAAAACATAGAATACATAAAGAAATTTTGTAAAGGAATGTAATAATGTATTTGGTTGATCACACACCACGTAATAATGACGAAAACAACAAGAGGAAAAGTTGTGCTTATCATCCAAAGAAGCGCAAAGTTCCATACCGATTGATAATGACTTGAACGTGTCATATTGTTGACTTATCTCACTACAAAATATATGTTGTGCAGTCAAAGAGACATTTTGTCAAAAAGTTCTTTCTTACATGCATCATTCACGGTAGAACTATAGCTGCACCTAGTAAGTACAAAGAAGACAATCATCGATGTTGACATCATTCAACAAAATGGTTGCCTTCAATTGACCTGATTGTTGAAATTATTAACCTGTAGCTACAGAATGGCATGCACTATTAGATCTTATTTGGTATAACCATTTTCTTAATGGCTAGCGGCTTAGCTGGCTAAGCAAATCGTTGATAAAAATAAGCTGAAGTAGGCCTATTAAAGCTTTCTATGATTCGATTCAATTCGCAAGTCCTTGCGTCATTTGATTCATCCCTGCATGAAAAAATAGATTGCTTGCATTTGCAGAATTTCGCAGAAAACGAAAAAGTCCTAAGCCTACGTGTCATTGACCAATCAATCTCTTGAGTCTCCCGATAGGAAATGTAAGAATTTGAGAAGCATCAGTTCAGGTCATTCTTTAGTTCTGAACGGCAAAATTTTTTGTTCAGTTTAGCGGTAGTAATTAGAAAACCCTGCTCGCTCAATTCACTCGTTCACCTGCGAGCAGCTTGAAACCTCGTCCACACACTCAAATGCTCGAATGCACTGCTTAGAAAAAACACCACAATTAGAAATAGCACTCAGTCTCAAACTGACATTTACGGCAGAACTTGATTTTCCGATGATTTTTAATTACAATTACTTAGATGTGGAACTGATATGCAGCTTCAACACTTACTACGTAGCACTATGTCTTCGCTTATATTCACAGATGGCATGGATGTGATTCACATCAGGATAGCATTCACAAATCTGTAACTTTTTATGACAAAGCAGGCTTTTACTTACTTGAATGATGGCATGTGACTTTCTTTCACTGTCAAGTAGCACTGTCAGTAGCACGTCGAAATGTAATGATCGATTGTCAGCGAGATTGAGGTTCACCTGATTTAGCGTGATATCATTTTAACGTCTATCGAATCCATATCTAAAGGTGATGCTTGCGCGCCGCACGGTCATGTGATTGTACTCAATAAGTTGAAATTCCGCCTGAATCTGAAAGATATACCTCATTGCGCTCAATGATCTATTGATGTTATGCGTCGGCAGAAAATTCTCGCCAATAAGAATTGAAAAAATGAATATATGTGCTCAAAGCTTCAGTGGCCAATTTTTAAAATTTCTATTATTTAATGTATATACATGAAGAGCATCGTTTCGAATAAGATGAGTCTGAATGCTTTTCAAAGCAGGGAACACCACCAGCACTGATCGCTTAGGTCGTTATTATTAGAATAATTTAATAGTAATAATAATAATGAGCACGTATTTTTTCAAAATGGAAATCATTAAGTTCAAGTCATGTAAAAGTCAGAATTACATCAAATCATTAAACAAGTTTGACATATATGGTATGGAAGATTTGTGTCTACGTGCTACAGAACAAAGAGGCAGCCTAGGATACGACCACTTGAAGCATATCGGGAATGATATGATGAAGTGGATTGTCCACCTGTGTTTTTGCTTTTCGAAATAATAGGATGCACTGTCTCTCCTGGAGTTCAAAAAAGTCAGGCAAGCAAGGCAATCTACAAATCTCCCACAGATAATGCGGTGGCAACTCTGCACAAATTTCTCAACGAACATCTTGTCTTTTCGGGGTAAGCTGCCTACATGCAATGGACAACCATAGATTAGGGTACTAATCACCATTAGACCATATATACCTGGATCATATCTTCTTTCGGTAAGATTTTTTTAAAATAATCTCAACATATATGGTGTAAGATTGCTGGATTTTTTGAGTCTTTCATTGATATGAGTGGACCAATTCATCGCTTTGTTGAAGTGAATGCCAAGAATCTGCAAGCTATTTTTTGGTGGAAGAAACTCATTGAAAAAGTTTCTACGGATAGTTTCTTCTACTTTACTTATAAGCAAATGTGATGTCTTGGAGACATTGAGGTTCAACCCGTTGTCGCTCGTCCATCTTGCGATATTTTCAATTTCCATTCGACACATCCTTGTACTCAATATCATCTGCATACCTAAAGAAAAGTAAAATATCATCTGCAAAGGGTTGTCGAGTAGATGGCCGCAAGAGGGTCAACGAATACACAAAATAGTAAAATTCAGATATGAGACTTGATCATGTCTCGATCAACGCTGAATATAATTTCACTTTTTCTGCTAATTTAGCGCTAATTAGCATTATAGGAGTTAAATTTTTGCAGAAAAATACAATTGTTGCTCAAATGAATGAGTGCATGAAATTAGGCCTACTGTTGTGCGGCCATGATAATCTGTCAATTTTATATTTGGGATGTCCCCTATTTGTAGCACAATGCTGACATAGTACTTATAAATCCATTGCAAGAAACCCTTACATAAAATTGCTGTTATTCATATAGCAATTACACAGACGCACTCGTGAATGAATGGCAATATGTCAATTGTCAATTATAGGAGTTGGGGAGCCTACCCCCGGGGTAAAATAGGGATAAATTGCGCCTCAGTTTGGGAATCGCTACTGTGCTCTGCATGATGAGATGCTTCTCACAAAAATGCGAGACATCTGCGAATTTCATTTTAATGTCTGTATTACTTAAAATTTGAAAAAGTGATGAATAGGCTACATGCACCTAATAAGAACACCGATCAATTAATTATTCACGGGTATAAATAGACAAAGTATGCGACTAGGAATATTTATACCAGTTCCGTGATTGATTCTTTATAGTCTATTTACTGACAATGACAAATTTTTCCGACAATACGGATGGGATTCGCTGTATACAGAATTGGACAGAATTCATGGAACGCTTGTCAAAGATCCAAACATCTCATAATCCATGAATTTCATCTGCATCACAGTGCAAGTATGCATCAAAATTAATATACTAAGATTCATCATATTTCGTACAAATAAAGACGAAGACATTTTACTTTAATATGTGGCATTCCGATCGTCTGAAGATTTGCCTGCTTCCTACTTGGCATCGATTCAATGAGCTGCTTCAATAGATCTCCCGAAATTTCCGTAGCCCATGCAGTCTTGATTGCGTCAATAAATGAAGCCAAGATAAGGTCGTAACAAGCACAAGTGATAAAATTGTGAAGCTGAACGACTTTATCGTCGCGATAAATCCCTATAATGTGAACAGAGGAACTCAACAATAAACCGTCGATCTGAGAAAATGAAATATCGTCACGATTTTATCGCTATCGTTATCGTGCTACTGTAAACGCGCCTTAACCATGTTAGAAATTTTCGGATAGACTTGCGCAGGATTGTGACATTGAATGTAATGACAGCTACAATTCACTCTTAATACTTTAGTGCTTCATGATATACATTCTATTTACAACTGAAAACTGAAGCATGGTATATATACTTTATAGAATTATTGTGTTTGAGGACAGTATTCATAATCATATTCAATCAGTGGAGCGTCATTGAACTCCATGGTCGGAGCTCTCATATCCGCTTTAATAAACGTATCCTGATCACATGATTAGCGATCAGAATCCTAGACCATATTTGCAAGCGCTCTCATGGAAGTCGTAATTATTTTGATAAATAGAATGATTTTAAATTTAATTGGCAAAACATGATTCGGCCAGCTCTCCTTCAGGTACAACGATACAATTTTACAAAAGTGAACACAATTTGACGAAAATCGATGCATGTGGCGTGACAGATGTAGACACAGAAGTGACACAGAAGTGACACAGAAGCAAGCAATAATACAGGCTGTCAAAGATCGATATCAAGATTAACACTAGATGACATAGGACAATAGCGGCTATTGAATCGGACGTTGAAAGAGAAAGTCATAATACTGCATCTCAAGAAAGTCAAAATCAATACTGTAAACATAAAATCAAAGATAATGCCCGCAAAGCTCAAAAAGAACTAACATAAACTGTCATAATACTGTAGAAAATGAATGATAATAATACTAAAAACACTAACAAATTAACCAGAGTCAAAAAATTCGCAATTATAAAGTTGATCTTATTACACGTAGAACCTTGATGACTCGTGCATATCGTGTTTGTTCATCTGACTGTCTTCCTGAAGAGCTGCGTACTTTGAGAAATGTCTTATTAAAGAATGAATTTCCGCCATAGTTTGTAGATCGTTACATGCAGGAATTTAAATTTGAGGACAAACACTCAGAATTTGCTCCTGAAAAGAAACCTGTTTTTGTTAAGGTACCTTTTTTAGGTGACAAGCCCGCTTCCTATTTTCGGCGATCGATTCGGGAGTCGTTCAAACTTTTTCCTGTAGCCAAGCCTGTTGTGATTTTTCGAACGTGCAAAATTCCTGTTTCATCACCAAAAGATAAAGTTTCAGTTCAGCTCCATCATAATGTTGTCTATTCGTTTGAGTGTTCTTGTGGATGCAAGTACTTGGGTCAAACTGACAGACGTCTCGGTGATCGAATCCGTGAGCACGTTCCAAAGTGGCTATCACGTGAGATCCGCATGCCCACCCCGCTCCACTCGCATACCGAGCAGATCGATCACGAGACATTTCCAAGTATGTCATTGTCATTATACAAGAGCTCTGTCATGTTTTAGCGTTGGTTTCTAAAGTAATCGGCGCCAGTTATTGCGCATCTTGGAAGCTTTGTCCATCAAAAGATTTTGTCCTGACTTGTGTGAACAAAAACAGCATGTGTTGAGTCTTATTCTTCCATGGTAATTATCTCTCGCTTTATTTATTTTTAATTTTTTTCTTTTTTTGACTCTGGTTAATTTGTTAGCATTTTTAGAATTATTGTCATTCATTTTCTACAGTATTATGACAGTTTATGTTAGTTCTTTTTGAGCTTTGCGGGCATTATCTTTGATTTTATGTTTACAGTATTGATTTTGACTTTCTTGAGATGCAGTATTATGACTTTCTCTTTCAACGTCCGATTCAATAGCCGCTATTGTCCTATGTCATCTAGTGTTAATCTTGATATCGATCTTTGACAGCCTGTATTATTGCTTGCTTCTGTGTCACTTCTGTGTCACTTCTGTGTCTACATCTGTCACGCCGCATGCATTGATTTTCGTCAAATTGTGTTCACTTTTGTAAAATTGTATCGTTGTACCTGAAGGAGAGCTGACCGAATCATGCTGTGCCAATTAAATTTAAAATCAAATGTGGCCTTGCTTTTTATTTATGAAATTTGTAAGGGATCAAGCTTTTTTCAAAATAGTGTTGATACGTTTCACAGACATGTTGAAAAATATAAAGTGCACTAATTAATACTGAATCCGTATAAAGCTGACGCTGAAACCACGTTGAAACCACCTTTTATGCATTCAATGCAGCTTATTAATTATAGTTGGCTGCATAGGTGTAGTGTGGGCTACAGCGTTTCCATCATTAAAGTTGTTTATCATTATAGCATGATTGTCATCCATTGCAAAACAAAAGCTGATTTTACGTTGATGACTGTTGAAGAACCACATATACGTCAATGAGTACAAAGTTCGAAATTTGACTTTTAACCAAAAAATGGTTTCAAAAAATTTAAAGAATTTGAAAGTTCCTAAAAAGTTAGAATTTTCTCATAACGATAGTGAAATAACAGATACTCATTCTGAAAGTAGTCATGCAAGAGAGAGAGATCAAATTAAATACGGAAGAAACTCAGTCTATATTCTTTGAGAATTATTGTCCTTGTAAAATTCTGTATTTATGTAATATTGTTCATAGCAGCACGACCTTGACTGATGTATTAGTCTGTATTTCTCAGATGCATTTAGTGCTCTTCGATAGTATCCAACTGCTCCGTGATTTCTCGTAGCTTTGAACTTTCGAAATCCGGCTGTCTCAAGATTTTGCATTACTGTTAAATAACGACGATAGTCACCAGCGTCTGCTCTTGAATGAATTCCGACAACTTCTCTTGTATGAATTTCCAAAATCAATTGTTTGATTTTACTTAACAACCCATCATTGATTATGCTTTCAAGAGCCTCCCATTCATAATGCTCCACATCCATCTTGATAAGTTCGAAAGTTTTGTTATCATCTTTAAACATTTTCATTAACGCGTTCAGATCATGCGTGATAAATTTTTCTGTTTGAGCCATGGGATACCCTCCCAAGCCAAGTGGATAAAAATGCACTTGTCCAGGATGATGTATGTGCTCTGACTGATTCATTGTAGGATCAAAAGCGCGAACTGTGCAGTTATACTTTTCAGACATGCCTTCGTCAAATTCCCAAATGTTGTTGATGCCAAATGAGTAAACCAGGCATTCAGATGTATCAAAATACCCGTGTGACATGCATACGTCCCAACCTCCATCATGACTTGCTCCAACTCGAACTACTTTCGAGCAATGATGGTGAACACGCTTCACCTCCAAGAAAAACAAGTCACGCAAATCCTCAAGGCTCCATGATGAAGTATCTAATTGCCGGAGAGCAAGAGGTGTATCTTGTAAAGTCAAACCATTTTTTGAGGAATAAGAAACAGGTCGATTGACACTCACACTTGAATCAGTTGAGATTGCTTCATTATGAGTGCTTTTTGTAGTAAGCCGATTAAAAATAACCCATGTGAAAATAACAAAACACAAAGTCACTGTATTAACAAGCGTCTGGCGGTGAGGAAGTCGCATGGTAAAGAGTGAATTAAAATTCGTCAAACCTAGCATGTCTGGTCCATCATCTTCAATTACAGAATATTATGTCGAATTAGACAATAGCTACCATATCGCAACAGCTTACGCAAGAGAATCAATGAAGCATAAAATGTTGAATATTTGATAAAACCAGTAATCAGGTAGGTATTGTTATGGTATTACTGGAATGAATACCTTAAGAAAGTTCACTTACAATGTAAATTGGTTCCTTAACATTTCACGCATGTCTCTGTGTTGACTTCGAGGAATGAGGAAGACAGGGTTGCTGATGACTCCTAGTCAGTAGGACGGGAGCTACTGACACTTTCTTCCTAAATTCTCGCACAAAGGGCTTAATTGCATGGATTTGTAGATCTTGAAACGCTGAATACAAAAAGCAAATTCTTGAGTGTCACAGCCAGTCGCTTTCGGTTACAGGAAAGGTTAAAGGATTTCCATTGGAATCCAATGGTAAAATTCAAGAAATATCTATGGATTGTGAAACACTTGGCAATTTTCGTACATTTTCTTTTGCAGAGAAGAAACTATTTATTAGAATGCCATGAAATTTGAAGCATGATTGAGTTCAGAACATCAACTTCGATATAAAAGTTGAAGTGAGTCACATGATTCAGTATTTGATGTCTGACAGCCTCCACAAAATGAGTAAATTTCATGTTTTGACCTAATTTTGGCATTTTTTACAGTCAGTTGTTTACTTAATTTATTTGTAAACTCCACAGAAGCTGACAAGACCGTATGAAAATATTAATTTGCTGTACGGCCAGTGGGGTCCCGAACAGTGAACAAATGAAATTTACTGTTGGAACACCGGCTGAATTGATGTTTGGCAGAAAAATACGATGTCCTATGCTGTCTCAATATTCACCTCAGCAGAAATTAATATATACTCCTACTAAGCATACAAAACCAACTGCAGTTACCTTCATCTATCGCCAGGGTAAAAATACATCTTTAATTATGAACAATGATGGACGCACTCTGATAGCGCATGACTCACAGTTATCGTCAATGGTACCTACAAACGAAGCAACTGATGACCAAAACAGGCAATCAACAGAACTGCCGCCTCACAATGAAGTAACTTGCCGCGATCAAGCAGAGAAAAACGGCAGACGCGATTTTATCCCGATGTCGATCCCAGAACGGATGGGGTCTATGTGGGATCTCCATTATCCTTTATTTCTATAGCTATATTGTATTGCTATCATTTTGTGTCTGGACTATGTATGATGTATATCTGTGTCTAGATATGGCATCATAGTACTTTGAATTTCATATTATTTGCATGTAAAAATTCTATATAACGCATAGTTTAGTGCAGATATCTCTGGTCTTCCAATGATCTCAGTGTATTATATGAAAAAATATCACACGGAAATTTTCATGAATCCCCAGATAACTAACTATCACATATACATAGTTTGAAGAGCTCGGGTTCAACGGAAAAGGTCTGTTAATGTGTCGCTATAAGCACATGAAAGAATTGCTTCTTAGTTTTGCGAAATAGAAGCTTGTATTGGAGGCTTGTTTGTTTCTTATGATAGGATCCATCGACGAATTCCATCTTAATTGAGCGCATACTGTGATCTGCCACTGTCCATTGATGTTGATACCCTGTGTGGAATTTGCTTGGTGGTATGTTATGCTTCATAACCTGCAACAACAAGATTTCACGACTTTGATCTTGTGTATTGATTGAATGGCGCAGAATTTTCCTCAATCATCGAGCAGTCCGAAGGCCAAGTTTGATTCTTGATGCTACAATAAGTTCACTCATTCTTAGAGGAAGTCATAAAATGCACAATTTTTAGCTGGCAAACTTAAAATATCATCAGAATTAGACGGACCATTGAACCATATGCATTTTATCAAGCTTGAGTCATGCTACGAGCTTGAGTCATCTCGTATATTTCAAGAATGTCGAGATTGAAAATTTTCTTGCTTTCCATTCCCGTCATTGGGATCTGAGTTGTGAGTTAGGAAACAGCAACTTGGCACCATTGATGCACATGCAGTGGTAGGCTACAAACAGAATTGATGGAACTTCACGCCGTCTTCATGCGCTAAATGACTCGAATGGAAATGAATGGATTTGGATATTTCCATGGACTTCTGCATGGATTTCCATAGCATTTAGAAATCCATGGTAATTGCCTGATAAATTCCGTGTATAATAACTATATTTAAAGATAATGGCTTTTGAGCCTACACATGAACATGAAACAATGCAACTGGAAATTATCAAAAATACCAGTATAAAATATAAGTTAAAAATACGGTAAAAAAGACAGTTAGGAAACACGAAGAATGGACTGAGCATTGCCTCTAATAATGGCAATGCCAAAGCGTTGTAGCAGCCATTCTCTTTCTCTGGGATCGTCCATCACCTTACTCAATCTTTCCCCTAAACCCAAGACTGTCTTCAGCGTTCTCGTTCCCATGGCACAAGTTGTTTCAAACGCCAGTGGTTCAAAGATGTACCTCTCAGATAATGCAGCGTATTTCGATATTTTGCGTTGCTCTGCACGCGCTGCGGCTGATCCTGGATGGATGGCGGATTCCATGAGAGATGAACCACTGTGCGTGCCGGTACAAGTAGCATCCCAAATTAAGCAGCGACCCATGCGATACGGGAAAGTCGTCATTCCGTCGGGTCGTTTTCCATCACCTCTGTCAAGACCGACGGGTTCAAGAACAGATGGAATACCCGCACGATCTAGCGCTCGTTTAAAAACGTCATTCAAAGCAGCATGACGAGGGAATCTACCAGCGGATTGTTTGCATGATAGAGGGTGATGGCCGAATGTGTCCACCGTCTTGCCGCATTTACACAGGTGAGCTTCACAAACCTTAGCACCTAGTCGCAGAGCAACACCGATTCTCAGACATTCATCTTCAAGGTAAGTTTCAATCGTTGGATTTGGCAGAGCTTGAAGCCATGAACCTGTGAAAAGAGCGGATGCACTCTCTAGGCAATCTAGTTGAACTTGGTCAAGCTTCGATTTTAGATTAGTTGTAAAATATGGTATTGCTCACTGTCCCATGAATGCTGTAATTTCCGAAGTTTGGGCATCTGCAGACCCATCGTAAACCATCGTTCCAAGCCATCCGTGCAATCTAGTTGTGAAGATTCGGTTAGTTTGGATAGAATTTCGTCAACCAAAGAACGACTGGAGAGGACCAATGATAAAAAGGCTGGTAAAGCGACTGCAGATGGTAATCTAATACCAAGGCCGCCGAAACTAATGGGCAGAGTAGCCTGCTCCCACGAGGTATCTTCAAAAGAAACATTACATATTTGTGTCGTAACACTTCTGATCGAATCATCATAGAACGCGAGAGAATCAGCGAATTTATAGCAGGGGGATGCACGAAGCGTGTAAATCAGCTTGGGAATAGCCAAACAATTCCGTAGTAAAAACAAAGCCGGTTGTGAGTTGATAAGTATCAAACGACTACACATGCGCGATAATTCTGCCTTTTTAGCATCCAAAGCATTTTGAACTCCTTTATCGAGAATTGAAGATCCCAAGAGGTGCAACTGATCAGGCTTGGTTTCTCTCACTGTCGGAAGAAAAACTGAAATTTCGTCAAGATGAAGTTTAAATGAGTCAATATCATATCCGAGATTGATCACCTCACACTTGGAGGGATTGATTTCTAAACCAATATCGACCAAACGGGGAATTATTGTCTGAAGATCCGTTAAAATAGTAGAAGCTGGGCCGGCAATTGTAGCATCATCCAAATATCAAGCATTAAAAGGGCAAGTGACTAGATGTGCAACTTCATCAATTCCAAGAGCAAAACACAGAGGCCCAAGGGGATCTCCCTGTTGAATTCATGTTGATGAATCAAGAAAACAAATTGGTCTAATTCTGTTCAGATGACTTGCAGCTCTATGCTCGGTTTCCTGACAACTTCTAAAATCTAGCAGTAACATGAAAGAGAGTCTCCATGATTTTTAATTTCGAAGCACGGGCTAGCGCAAGCTTATACGAGAATTATTCTACATACATGAAAGTGCTCAACGTCTTCTGCAACCCTTTTTTGCAAATATACAGGGTGGTCGCTAGAAAAGCGGGAAATTTGAAGGTCAGATTAGATCATGAATAAATGCGTCATTGATGTTTTTTGATTGGTTCCTTTGTTGTCGAATGGGTGTGTAATCACAAGAAGCATATTCATTTCATTACGTCTTGCTTATTCGATTTCTATTTTGATACCCACATCATGGACGAGAGCAGCAAGAAACAGCTTTCAGACTTTCAAAGACAGGTGATTATTCTTTTCAAAACTGAAAATCCGACTTGGGGACTGACAAAATGTCTAGCTGTGTTACCGGATTTTTTTTCAACAATCACAAAGCATCAGTTTGATAATGTTGTTGCAACTTTGAAACGAGAAGGTCCTGATGCAGCTGGTACTCGCCAAAAAGGAACGGGTCGACAGAAACGAATTTCGGACGAAACACGTGCGACGGTGAAAGATTTAGCTGTTTCACCTGTGCGACGCGGTGCAATGGAGAGACGTCATTTCAGTCAACGAGAAATCGCTCGACATCTCAATATATCGAAAACATCAGTGTTTGAAATTCTCAAAGAAAGTGAACTGAAATGCTATCGTCGAATAAAATGTAACCTCCTCACTGAGCGACATCAGGAAATGCGCGAAGACAAGTCGCTTGCTCTGATTGCTCGCTTTGAACCAGAGCATGGTTGGAAAAGAGTATGGTTTTCCGATGAAGCAAGATTTTCATTGCGTCCGCCTTTGAATAGACAAAATGATCGCATTTACCGAGAAGTCCATGTAAAAACTGACATACCTGAGGAAGATCTGCTTGTGGAATATGACAATTTGCAGCCATCTGTTCTTTGTTATGCTGCTGTTTCATGGTATGGCAAAACGGAGCTTCGATTTCTTGAAGGATATTATCAGAGTCATGAAGGCAGGAAGAAAAAAACAGTAAACCAACAAGTTTATTGTGAGGAGATGTGTCCACGCATGTTCAGCGATATACGAAATGTAATGTATGACCAAACATGGACATGGCAGCAGGATGGTGCCAAGGCTCACACAGCAAAGGCTTCAATTCAGTTTCTTCGGCATTACTTTGAAGAAAACGTTCACCGAAAAGTAAAAGAGTTTGCGATGAGTAAGCTTGTATTGCAAAAGCAAAAGAGCTGGGAACTCTTTCGTTCAACACTTCCAGCATGTGATCTCGACGTAAAGTGTTGAATGCGTTTTTCACATCCAGTTTGATCATGATGTGCGGTTCATTGGAATTATCAGATAACTTATTTTTGACATACTGACGAGCAGCGTGTACCACCGCCTCGCAACCTCCTTTAACACCACAGCCCATCTGGATCGGTTTGAGTTCGGATGCTATTTCAGACATGGAGAGTCTCACACAAACTTTTGCTGCTAATCGACGCAATGTGTTCCCAATGGCAATTGGTCGGAATCCACCGTCTTTTTTCTTCAAAGCAATGAGGGATGAAGAGAAGAAAAGATCTCGCGCTTGATCTGGAATATGGCCTCGAATAAAACAATTAGCCAGTGCTGTTAGAGAATTCAGTAATTGTTCACCAGCTGCAGATGTGTCATTTCGAACTAGATCTTTCAAGTGACCGGGTCGCAAACCATCAATTCCACTGCTGCTCGAAGGAAATGATCGAATCGCCTTCAAAACAATATCGTTAGTAATATAAGAGATATCCTCCTGAATTGCAGTTGGACAATCTCGAATATCGGTTGGGGCTGGCGGATGTTTCAAAGTAAGTTGGTCAGTAACATCCGGAGATTCATGAACCACGACTTCATCTGTAGAACTCTGACGGCAGCTGATACATCACCATCCATCAATTTAGACTTCACGCGTTTTTTAAGTAAATCTGTTTCATATTAATCTGCCCTTTGTTTCTCTTTTGAACTAAAGCTTAACGTGAGTCCATGAGCGACAGCTTCAAAAGCGTTCGATTGCTTCGATACTAATTTGCTGTTTAGCGAAGGTGGCCAATGAGCACGATGCTTTTTCGTTATGACATCTAGGATTCTGAAGGCATTGTGAAGCAAAAGTATAAAGTTAAATCCAACATGAAAAATCGCTTGCGTTCGATAGAGCATCGTTGATGAGTTTACTTAGAGTTTCAGCAGCAAGAATTCGTGCTCCTTTCGGTATGCGCTGGAGCAGACCAAATTTTCGCTTGTGTTTAGACACTGAGAGAATGATTTCCTTCGCGTCAAAATTTTGTGGGACATGAGTCGGCTGTTCACTGATATTATTGAATTCATTGATCTGACAAAAAGGATGCAAGCAGGATGGGCAAGACCAATTGCTGAGATGACTAGATTGACGCTTGGTGAGACCGACGCAAGCAAGATGAAAGCTTCTATTACAACGCGAGCAGAGACGAGATAATTTGCGTCTATTAAATTCATGGCATATACTGCAATCTTCAGAAATCTTTGGTATATTCCCTTCATGTATGTCACTTCGAATTGAAGAATCTTGAAGGTTGGATTCACGGGGAATTATTGTAGTAGCTGTCCATTCACGAGATTCAAGTACTACCAAGTCAAGTGTCTCATCTAAACTATTTGCAGACATTAACAAGTGCTCATTTAGTCATGTCATTAATTGTTAAGATTAATTGTAATGTAATATAAATTATTGCACCATTTAAATTATTCAAATAGATGAATGAACCAAGCCGACAGCAGGCACACCTCAAAATCATTTTCGATTGATTCCATTATTATTATATATTGATTCCAGTATTATGTGCATAACAAACGGAAACCATCAGATATCACACTCCGAATTGCAGGTAAAACTATGCGTTATGATAAATATCGTTTGATATCCTATACATGATAAATATGTACCTCAACAAGTAAGGTCGTACTCTGCTGCTAATAGAAAACACAGCATTTACAAATGTAGAGAGCGTCTGAGACGAGCAGAACAAACATCTAATTTTTTTGTAACAATAACGAGAGGAGCACTTTTGATTCGATTGATTTTTGTCTAGCTTTAATCAGATGACTTCTCAGATCATTCTAAATCCTTACTTGTCTTTCGCAGATGAACAATAATAAATTCCAATCACCAAGTGATTTACAAGCTCATAGAATTAATATAACGGATCATTCACTCTGACTTCACAGTTTAGCTAAAAGCTTGTTCTATGGCTACAAAAGCATCAAGACCAAAAAAATGAACAAACCGGTTCATTGACTGGTTCACGGAATGGTGTCTTTGATCCGCTGAACCGGTTTCACCGCAGGTATATGCAACATCATGTTCTAGGCTTTCCTTTGGCAACGATTTAGGTAAGCGATTTCCTTAGACTTTGCGAATGCAAGAATGATTTTAAAAGTGTTTAATACACAAGTATACTCGCAGCTTCATCGCTGAAATCCATCCCAAGAAATGTAATTTCAAAAGAGAACCCGCAGCTTCTCCTCTTTCTACATTGACGAACAAGGCTTCGAGGATTGCTGCAATCATCATGCCTGACAGATTGAATCTTCGTCATAATTTGCCATTTACCAACTAGATTATTCAAGAGCCCTGGCGGTCGCTTCGAGTCAAAATTCTCTGGTGAAGTTGTCGCGAAGATGTTTTTACTCTTAGGATCTTTTGGTCAAGTAGTCAAACTGGTAGAGATCAATCACATTCTGATTTAGACGAAAAGAACCTGACATGTGTATGGGATTTCTTAAAATTTGATGGAATCGTGACAATTTGTACATTCATGACATGGATGAGTGCAAGAGGTGAAGGGTTGCTTTTGCTTTGCAACAGATACATTGAGATTCTCTGTCCTTTCAATTATATTTTCGCAGCCCTATAGTGAAAATTCCCGTTTATCGCATAGCATTAGAATATTAAACAATCTAAATCTGTGGGGTCCTGCATCAGTGGGTGTGGCTCGGCATCTCTGAACTCTCTGTAGCAGCTCAATTTCATTCGACCACATTCAAGAATCACGTGACAGGAGAAACATGCACGTGGGTGATAATTAAAAAGAAATCATTCTGAAAGCTTAGGAAATGTTTATTTTGTATTGTTAGATATAGCCTATCGACGAATGTTTACTGCTGCGAGTGAAATTTTAAGGCGAGGGGGGTTTGAATGCGCCTTCAGCCAAGTGCAATGCATTTCAGATGCAAATATACATTGTTAAATAGATGCACCGTTGATAGCCTGGATATCCACGTCAGATATCTATGCGCCTACAAACATGTAGGTGCCATTCATTCCACAGACACCAAGAAACTGCTCCTTATTTTTAAATAAAGAAATCAATTCTCGGCGTTTTGTAAATTTCTTGCAAACACGGCTAGCAAAACAGTGTGCAGCAGTTGTGGTGCAGAACTCTCGATCATCACTCGTTCTGTAACCTGCAATTGTCATGTGACACCTCGCAAACAAATGCTCACCGTCAGTCGTCACGATCAGTGTTCGCGACGTTGACAGTGCTACAAAGATGCATTCTCTTTCGTCTATATCTGTGTTAGTCTATAGAGCAGATAGTACGGCAGCCAGAGCGAGTTTCTGTAGGGAACGAGGCCGAAAGTGAGACTTTCACAGAATGATGTACACCCTATGCCTACTACGAATCGGCACGTCTGCCGAGTTCTAGTGAGTTCCTCTCCTTGTCAGACAAGATCAAAGAAAAACATATGTAAATCCAATGAGACGCAGATTGCAGCTTTTGGCTAAAATGAAATTTTGTATGTTTTCTCTGATTAAACGAAAAGTACTAAGCCCAGAGTCATAATTTTGGCATGGAATGTCTTCAGGTCATTTCCTATGATGTGCATGTGCTTTTATCATGCATCTAATCGGCATTGTATGTGAGAATGTGGTTGAATTTGGATAAAGTAGCTCAAAATGTTTGTGTTTGCTGACATTAAGAGGGTGGCCAAATCTAAATGCGTTTCACTATATAGACAGAGGTGCATGAAAATGAAAGGAAATGACCTGAAGATTCCATGCCAAATTTTATGACTCTGGGCTTAGTACCTTTCGTTTAATCAGAGAAAACATACAAAATTTCATTTTAGCCAAAAACTGCAATCTGCGTCCCGTTGGATTTACATGTGTTTTTTTTTATCTTGTCTGGCAAGAAGAGGAACTCACTAGAACTCGGCAGACGTGCCGATTCGTAGTAGGCATAGGGTGTACATCATTCTGTGAAAGTCTCACTTTCGGCCTCGTTCCCTACAGAAACTCGTTCTGGCTGCCGGACTAAGACCACATAGATAAATTGCTTTGTCTGCGTGCTTGGGTCTAGAGATGACGGTAACCCACACGCAAATGAATCTATCTCTATGGAGCAGACAAAATGCTATCCCAGCCATTGTGTGCAATAACAGGTCTGGGATATATTGAATGCGTAATATGTTGAGATACGTGTAGTCGATAGATATTTGTATGGAGATGCTTGTCTCCCTTTGGCTTTCGTGATTGGCCAAGCACGGGCAATGCAGCAGTAGTCGCATAAGACGGGTAACATGCGAGTCTCGGTATTCAGACATTTAGACACACGACAATTAGACACAAAAAGGGTACGACATTTAGACACACGACATTTAGACACACGACATTTAGACACACGACAATTATACACACGACATTTAGACACACTCATGCTACGACATTTAGACACACTCGTACTACGACATGAGCGTGTCTAAATGTCGTAGTATAAGTGTGTCTAAATGTCGTAGTATGAGTGTGTCTAAATGTCGTACCCTATTTGTGTCTAATTGTCGTGTGTCTAAATGATGGATTCGCGAGTCTCAACCGTCAGATTGAGGCATCTGTCAAATGAAAAGCACTTTTTTGGCCCAATTTGTCTCCGTGATAAAGTCGTGAATTAGGAATATTATTCACACCGTTCGACTTTTCATAATCTAAATTCACTGACTGTGTACGTTCAATGTGGTGTCAATCTTCTGGTTCGTTAGAATTCAGGCTTGAATTTGCATCACGCTAAATGGAAAATTGATCTTCTTGCCCCTCGAGACTTGTTCTGGCCGTGACCATCAGTATTGAGGAATGTCATCTCTAGACCCAAACACGCAGACAAGGCAATTTATCTCTATGGGCAGTGCAGCCGTTGCATGATATCGACAGTGACTAGGAAGTGTCAACATTTAACTTCACTCCTCGTTTGCACTGCTTCGCAAATGAATGATATCATTCTCACAATTAGGGTCTATGTTGTTTTGCCTCCTACGAATTGTAATAATCACGCTCATCGATGTCCTTGCAAAGCACGGTTACCACCAAGACTAGAGAAGCGCTAGCAAGCATATTACCCAGGCCTCATTAAGCTATCTATTCGACTGATGTTCACTGCAGTACTGATATTCGACTCGATATTTCTCCACAGCAAGTTTTCAAGAAGACCGTGAAGTGAGCACCATCACCGCCGTTTCTTCGTTATGTTGTTATCCCAGTTGTTATGTTAGAAATCAGACATGTACCTTCCTCATAGAGTTATTGGACGAGATTTTGAAACATCTTGGCCAATAAGACTCCGCGATCTGACACCTTGATAAAAGAAATGAAATACTGAAGTAACAAAACAACCCTACTATCACTAATTCCATCAACTAACCATCCATATTGGTTCACAAACCAAGTATCTCGGCCACAGAATTTAATGTATTTTGTTTATCTACTTCAAAGCTGCGAGTGCAAGTGAATCTAATTCAGTGATCTAAGCTGACCAAGTGAATAAGTTAATAACGGCAATTACTACATTGCCCAACACACAGTGTTGCAGACAGGCAGGAGTTCTAGTGTAAGTTATCAAAATTTTTTCTCACTCTACTTATATTTACACAGGCCTTTTTTTCATTACCTACCATTTGAATATTATCAACATTTACATTTGTGTTTTATTCTTATTTTTCACATTGGTTTTACTTACTGAATAGCTCGATTTGTGATTTAGTTCATTATTAATTGTGTTTCGCCTAAGGTTGGCCCTTGCTAATTTGATTTGATAACCAATTAATGATATAATTTACGAGGGGTGAAAGTGATGCAAGTATACTTATACATGTATATCATGCACCCGCATCAAATCTTCTTGAATGCTAAATGCTGAACGAGTAATTTCGGTCATGAGTTTGTTTGAAGACAGCTATGAATTGAATTAATACCTTCTCACCTAAAAGAGAAACATTATCAAATATTTTGCATGTGGTTAATTACATGTACATGATTGTGATAAAGATTGTTGTCACTGACACTCGCTTTTTAACCCTACTTTACGTCGGCGACTTTGAGCATTGAAAACCTGAGGGAGTATCCTGACGACCTCAAATTTTGAAGTTTTTATTATATTCAATAGTTCCCAAAATTGCTGCACAACACAGTTGGCGCGTGTTTAACAACTCGGTCATCCTGTCGCTATAAATAGCAGTTTAAAATTTTAATTCCATTTTTTTCAAAAAATATTATCGATTATCTGATGAAAGTTGATGGCAGATGCCTTTGATAAACGAAATGTTGTGATCAATTATCACGTGAAAAATTAAGGCAATGTTGGAAGTATGTTTCATTGCATTGGGATTGTAGAGCCGTGCTAAATACAACTCAAGATGAGGTTTTCGAAAAAAAATGTGTGTTACGTGCAGTCTGCTAGAAAATCAGTTATATATTGCGCAAAGAAAAACAGAAATTTTACTTCTGAATAAAGAAACACACCAAAGCTATTGTAAGGCGTGATTATCTGTCCATTTTATACTTAGGAATTATTGCTTGTAGCATGAAACTGATAGCATTACTTACAAAATCTATAGTGGCTAGTGGCTATAAGTAATTGCTATTGTATAGATGCATTTGTGGATGAATGAGCATGTAAACACAACATCACATTTACTTTGTCAATGGTCTATAAGTAATTTGAACTGTCTAAATGCATAATTTTGTCGATTTTCAAAAATACTTATGAAAAATGACTCCCTTTTACTTAAGCTTAGTTTACAAATATATGAAGCCACTAAATTTGCTTTGATAAAATTACATGATTAATTGTCTTGATTGAATTGCAGTCTCTCGTTACTTTACGCGAGAATTCCGACCTATGTTCGCAAAAAGAATTTATTTCCACCCTTTTTACCTTGATAGTTTTAGTCTTTGTTTTGCTTTTTCATATCTATAGGTTGATTACTCATTTGCTTTTAGTTCATATCTTAATTACGTAAGTCTGATAGGTGATAGGTTTGTGTGCTCTCAGTTTTGTCATATATTTATTTCTATAGAAGAACATGATTTCAGATCATGCATATTACATTCAGTCCAATGTTTTCATTTGAATAAGAGTGGACGAAATGCATCCGTAATAATAGTTTTTGACTTTATCAAAATGAATATAGTGGCTTTGTTTATTAATGAATAAAGTGCTTTTCAACAAATGAAAGAACATGTATAAAACAAAGGAAAGCATGTGTAGAACACAAAAGAGGCATTGCACTTGAAAATTTTGCGGTGATGACTTTCAAGTATGTAGGTCTCTGGATGCAATTCTGATTTGTTCTATTTTCTGAGCTCAATTTTGTTTCTCCTTCATGATCATAGAATCCATAGAGGTTGGATTGGTAGACACATAGAATTAAATTATCTGCTTATCTGCTTCGGTTTGCTAGAAGTGTGATCTATCCAAAATCGCCGGCACATCGCGGAACTTACTAAAAAGGAAGTGGACTAAAAAGGAATTCCTAGTACCTTACAGAGATAGGAAAAAGTCGTGCGTTGCTTGCGGATTAATGTGAATTTCAGCGAAGTGCTTCGATTGCCACAATTCCTTCAGATTCGAAGACTTCAGATCATTGCGTACAAGTTTTCTCCATAATGTTGGCCCTTCCGATCAATATCATTATTAAAAAAATAACTGACTTACAAAAATTAGTTCACCTGATGATTTCACCATCCTCTTCTCAGCATTCCTCACTGCATAGTGCATACACTGAATCGAATGCTAGCCAGACAGATATTTGTGTTTTGGTGTGTGCGAAGTGATATCACAGCACGCACGCCTCTCTCACTGGCTCTGGTGTCCTCTGATGACAATTAATTGATTAACATTTCCAATAGCAAGCGATATACGAATTATCCATTCGAGAAGGATCAAGCTGTCTAACTCTGTTATGTGCGAATTTTGATGATACGGTTAATTGGGGATTCCTTAGGGATTCCAAAATCCCGGAAAATCTCAATCCTGGGATTGAGTAGAATCGTAAATATCCTATTACAGAACATAGATATATGCATAGAATACGGATATATGGGTAGAGTGTCGACTCAAAAAAGCATGTGCATGCAGTGAAAATTTTTATATGAAGAGTCAGTTTTTTGCTGAGATTACTCTCCCGTCGTAGTCCAAAAAATTATTTGAGCACTTTTAGAAAAGTCAGAATTTTCCAAATTTATATACTACCGAGATGACGCCACTACATAAGTACTATGAAACAAGTTGGATATCAAAAGGAATGAATATTTGCTGATAAGCATCCTAACTAAGAGGAAATTCAGCTAATTTGCAAGGGAATTTCATGAGCCGCATTATAATGGAAGTCTTTATGAAAAAATCACGATATTATTCGTGCTTTTTTGACTGAAAGTTTTTAATTCAATTTTCAGCGGCATGACTTTGTGATTCACTGCATTCATCTTTCAATGTTAATTGAAATCATTGTCTTTGATTATGTGATTTTGATCTGTCAGTGGTAGGTTGCCTGAGACATGATCACGCTTAAGAAAATACTCTTGAGGTTGAGCATGAAAGTAATAGGAACCCATCGAATTGCTAATTTAACAGAAATTAAATCTCCAAGGCTGTCATGACAAACAGAATCTGTAAAATACCATCATTCTTTCTGCATTACAATCATGATCATTCAATTCCGTGGAAATCTCTTCAGAACTACAAAACTCTGCATACGTGTATCTCACATTTGGTAACAATTACCAGCTATGTCCCCCTCGAGTTCATTTAATAAAATCGAAGGTGTTTACACATTTGGGGATTTAATAAATGCGGAGTTACCACTCTACCTAATATACTTACTCTATGGATATATGTTATTAGCATGGGATATCGGTAGAGATTGCAATCCCGAAATCCCAGGATTAATGTCTTGTCTTGGTAGTCACTTATATGTTTCATTGCTTGGTTTGTGGAAACCGAATTGATTTTCGAAAACTTTTTGATATCTTTCTTTGAATTTCTAATTCAATTATGTAACTTTTATATTACAGTTGTGTCAGCATACTTGCATGTGTGATTATATGCTTGCATCCTTTCTAATCATATGTAGTTCCACAGGGTAGAGATTCCACAATCCCTGAAAATCTCGGTCACGGGATTCTGGAATTAAGTACATTGAAAATGTGCTATGAGAGAGCAAGTTAATAACATCAGATACCACGGTGTGGGAATATCAGAGAGTCGGAATTGTCAAAAGTCGGTTTACTTTCAATATCGCAATTTGGAAGTCGACTTAAAGTCTTTTTCCATTTTATGAACAAATTGATAACGGCAGCGTTGAACTTTCAATCTGCAATTTCCTGTTATTCGGGATTGGTAGAGTGGAGACCCGGTATTAGAGCTTGCCTACCAAATCCTTGCTTTTCTTGATTCCGGAATTTGGAATTAAAAGCTCTGACCCGGGATCGAGACTGACAAAATGTAACCATGCCACAGTGGCTACTAGTAAAATGCCAAAATAATCAAATAATCAAAACTATTTTCTCAATGCATTGCATTAGCACATTGAGACTCCAAAATCCCAAGCTCGGGATGGCGCGATTGAAGAGTATTTTGTATGATGTTTTGCCGCACACTGTAAACTGCAGGGCACGAAATTTCCCTTGAAATAGGCACGAAACTTAGGCATCAATTCGAAACAACACAAGGCACGAGCAGGCACGAGCAGGCACGAGCAGGCACGAGCAGGCACGAGCAGGCACGAGCGGGCACGAAGCTCTGCCGCTGAGTTCGCGTCCATTAGTGGCTAGTTTTTCACTTTACGAAATAGAGCCTCTACATACTACTGGTATCAGTTGTATAATCCCTAACCTTGTCTATTGCTATATCATAAAATGCTCTTCCGTTAATTATTCTGAATTAAAAGAAGGATAAACAGCTTCCATAATTCGATCATACATATTATTCAAATAAATAAGAAGCAAAAAATTGGATTTTAAGTATGCACAAAAGGAATTATTTTTTGAGGATCCGAACAATTCAACATCAATACATAAAGTAAGATCAGATTTCATAAGCATTTAAAATTATAAAATATGTTTCTCGACACGTCTGAATAATCTATATAACATGATTCGAGTATTCCTAGCAAAGCTCCAGGACATATGCCCGCTACATAAAAATCAAAAAGAGAAATTTGAGAAAATTGAGAAATTTTGTTCTACATTTACAAAAAGCGTGTCGTCAGAAGCAGTGCGAATAAAAAGCATACAGTGAAAGGCATTCAGTAAGTTGAAAAGTTTTAAGAAATTTTCAAATTAACTGTGCCTAAATATTGATTAATAGCAAGGCTCAATTTTCCCGCAACTCTTTTTGCAGCAAAATTCTTAACAAATATGCCATAACAATATCAGTAAATATCATGGAAAACTTACAGTTACGGAAACTCTTGAAAACTGTCTTGCTACAACGAAGTTTCAAAGTGACAATTGTCAAAATATTTTTTACAGAAATGTACGATGAAGCTGACAAAGCTTTGAAGCTCACAGTTTTTAGTTGCATTTCAAATAATTCAATTCAGCAAGAAAAAGAGTTTGGACAATCTTCGAGGGAATGCTTGTAGCACAACAGGACCGTCCATTGTCTGCAGAGTCCATCATAATGATTGAGTATTTACATTGCTACCATAAGCGTATAAAAAACAAAGCTAAGACGATTCATAACGAATAGATGAACAAACTGATTGTAACGTGCATCCTATGCAGATAATGGAAATGTCACAAAGTTAGTTTCGCAGCATGAAACATTGAAAGGTTTGTCTTGAAGTCCAGTGGGGATGACGATCAACCAACATAATGGGGTAGTAAATTCCAATTGACAATGATGACTCGCTGGGAGAAAAAATGTTCAACAGATTGAACACCTAAAAGTTTTGAAAACGTTTCAAGTCACAACCGCAAGTCCGCAAGTTGTCCGAAAGTACTGGAATCACAGGAGTCACAAGTGTTTCACACAGATATCAAGTCGAAGACGTTGAAGGGTTGGAATTCTGTAATTAATGCTGTAAATAACAATTGTGGTCAAATGAGAATAATTCCTCCTCAACAAACTAATCCCGAGATTGAGTTAATCAGAGGCTAAAATGCAAACAAAACTGTGGTTTCGTGAGCAATTGCCTCCTAAAGATCTCAATCCCGAGGATTAGCTCGATTTACAATCCCGGTATTATGTAGGCTTACTTCGCCAATGCTGATCTTTAAATTGGTGAAATGACTAGCTCAATTTTAACTCTCGACTTTAAATCAAAAAGCCTCATCAATGGATTATTAAAAACGTGACGCTGACGATTATATTGAAGTGTGAAGAGCCTATTTCTATCGTGTATGGATTTCTGGTAGTTTTATCTTCGCCAATTTGTCTTACTATAGGGTTTTCAAAATCCTGACCTTTTCTGAGCTCGGGATTGATCCCGTGATTTTTTGCTAACCCGGAATTTATCCCGCAGTATTAGGAAACTTAATGCACTTACTGATAGTATGCTTAGGCTAGCGTAGGCTGACCAATATTATGCGCTGCTTTAAATTCAACGGTAAACTGTGCAGTACAACCTTTGATATCAGATAGACAGTTTTCTTTTCACATACAGACATGAACTGTAGCAATAACTAGATCTGATTATCGTGCACAATATAGGCCCTATACGTTGCCGCATTAAAACCTGGTATGTGATTTTCAAATTGAAATGCAAATACCGCGACTTTTGTGACGTCTGGCGAAAGATCGATATTGTATGATAATCGCTAAAAAATTCAATAAATAAGTAAGCTTGCATGCATAATGCTCTCTCTTTCTTTCTTTCTCTCGACTGCCTGAACATAGTTTTATTTGTTGATATCTATGAAAGTAAATAATTTTTGGCACACTGCACAAATATACCTTAAAATTAATTCTAGGATATGATAAAATGTATGAATAAGTACTGCACACTTACATGTAATTATAAGACTATCGTGTCTCTTGTATTCTTGATATGTAGTTTGCGTCTAATATTGATAATGAAAAAGCTTCAAATATAACAATATATTGCAATTTGCAACTATGAAATACGTTTATCTTCATTGTTGCTTTCTTGTTACTCCATCTTCACATAGCCTAACTGACTAAAAATAGATGTTAGCGAATCCCGGGATTCTGAATCCCGTAAAAATGCGATAATTCTGGGATCCCGGGATTACAAGTCTTACTTTCTACGGACTACAGCTTTATTGTCAATTTCTCAATCCCGGGATTTTGACCCTCCAATCCCAAGATTAGACCCCAATCACGGGATTTCGGGATTGGAATCGATAGGTACAATCCTTCCATTCTAGGAACCCAAGACGGGCGCGCAAATGAATCTATTTCTGTGGCTAGACATCTATATCATCTAGAGTGGGCATAAAGTCTTGCGTGCATTTATAACGAAGACACTATCAATTCAAAGTATGGTAATCTGTGATTGTGTCATTTAATGTTAAATAGGCTACAAATCTGTCTGTGGACTCATTGGAAAGAATACTTTTAATAATTGCTTTCATCACATCATCGAATGCAACTGATAGCATTGGCAATTGATGAAGATTAGATATGAAAAGTCCAGCGAATAGAACAGAAAATTCTTCTGAATGAACAGACTAAATAAAACATAAACTGGCTCTTGTAAGTTTATACTTCACTTTTGTAGAAAAAATTGATCCATTATGCTGGTGGATGGAAACTATTCAGTTATATTGATCAAAAACTGACTATTTCAATCTATAGTGCATGTTCATCAATTTTGTTCAGTTAAAAAATTGCGATTGAAAACGACACGTCATGGATCATAACTTATATATTATAGCTAATGTTCACACAAGGAAATCAAGTTCATAAGTTAAAGAATGACGCAAAACCAAAGCAATCAGTTTTTGTTAGATATATTTGGGTCGTTAACATTTCAAACTTGTCCACTGATGCAAGATAATTGAAGCATCAAATGTCTTTCCAATTGAGCAACCTGAAAAGCATCATTATACATATTTAGTTCGGAAGCAACAACGAAGATACAGTCCGTTTCATAAAAAGTGGATCATCCTAAAATTTGACTAAATAAAACATAAAAATGATACAGAAAGCATTTTTCATGTTATTTCATGTCCCTAATATATTTAAATGTCCTTATATAATTTGATAAGCTATGATACAGTAATATTTTGTGGCCCTACCCTTATTGTCAATGACATTACCAATTCGTCTAGGCATTGATTCGATGATATCGTTGATTTTTGACTGATCTAACTTTCTCCACTCTCTTTTTAACAGTGACGTAAGTTGTGATACGCCATCTGTAGGTAGCAGTGAACGACAAACGTTACGTTTTAGAATACTCCATACATTTTCTATGGGATTCAGATCAGGAGAACGAGCTGGCCAAGATAATGTCCTAAGCCCTAATTGAGACTTGCATAAGTTGACTCTACTACTCCTGTGACACGTAGCATTATCATCCATAAATAACCAAGTCGATGGATTACCAAGT
Source organism: Prostheceraeus crozeri (assembly GCA_907163375.1). NCBI lineage: Eukaryota > Metazoa > Platyhelminthes > Polycladida > Euryleptidae > Prostheceraeus > Prostheceraeus crozeri. The sequence goes on along the minus strand of CAJQUW010001120.1, from coordinate 16,936 downwards.
TGATCTGTCATTTGGCCAATGTTCATTCGTAAAACATTCACATAGCGTTCAGAATTCATGGTTCCTTGCTGTATGTGAAGTCTTCTACGAATAGTGGACTTAGAAATAGACGAGTATAGTGCAGCTATCTCAGTTAACGAGAGACTTGGATCAACTTTAACAAATCTCAAAATTAGGCGGTCTATACGTTTGGATGTTTTGCGTGGACGGCCAGAGCCCTCTTTACGACAGAATCGAAAATCATCATTATGCCATCGATGCACATTTCTGTAAGGGACATTTAGTCGCTTGCTTGTAGCTCGCAAAGAAAACCCTGACACTTTGCCTTTTGTGAATGCGATCTCGTTATTGTTCATTTGTGCTTTGTATTGTTTTCAACCGGTAAGAGATAGATTTCTAGCTGAAAGCAATCAGGAGTGCTGCCAATACCACCGCAACGAAGTCAGGAAGCTATGGAACATGAAGTCCAGTTAATCACATGTAGCAGTTACATTATTGTTGATGAATAATGGTGCTATACTGGCTCTGATTGACCGATTTTCTTTATTTTTGTTTTGCTTGATAGCTTTTGGCTTGTAGAACAACATATTACATAACAAAGGAAACAAATGTAATTTTATAAGAGTGAGGTATGATTTTGTGTAACATTGCTAAATGAAGATCAAATTATCTACTACTTTTTTATCTATAACAGGAAAACAACTCAATATTCATGCTTGAAATTTCCAACAATGATATTAGTAAGCACAATTGACATATCTTCCAAATTTCAGAGAAATTCGTTCAAGTTTGGCGGAGTTAGACAAAGTTGAAGTTAAGGCGATGTTTAAGGGTGATCCATTTTTTATGAAACAATCTAGTCAGGCGCCTAAGCAAATAGCAATTTAAATTAGTCATTAACAAATTGCAATTAATTACGTGAAAAAACCCATTCATTAACAAAATTCGAAATACTTTCCAAATATTTGCATGTAGATTTTGATGGTGAACTTCATCGATAAATCTCACAAGAAATTGGACTCCTTTGATAGCCTTTTCATTCCCTTTCATATATATCAAATTGATAATTCTGTTATACATTGTTATGAGCAAAGATATTTAATATATAAAGGTCTAGATAGGAAATAGGCGTGTTTTTACCTTGTGTGCAACGAAATCAGTAAGAATCAGCTGATACTGCATGAATTTGAAAATATCTGTAAGCGAGCAACAAAATTGTTTTTCATTGCCTCTTTTTAGTAATTGCAGAAACAAAAAACTAGCGTTTGTAAAAAAAATGGGGAGGACTTTCTGTGAGCAGATGAACACATGACTTAACAAAATAATTCTTAATGACTTTTCTGAACAGAAAATGAACCGTGTCTTTACTTGTGATCATGCAGTTAGGTTGTTTCTTTATAATATCCATGGGGCCTGGCTATGGTTATATGTTGCTGTGTCCACCAGTAGCCTAATCACTAACACCAGACGCGATTGCCAAGCTTGATATCAATCCAGCGTGTATATGTAATTTTGAGGTAGGAAATTACATGATACAGCAGAAAAAATGAGAATGAAATATCAGAAAATTTGGAATAAAATTGGCCTAAGCAAATGAAAAAACAAACAACATGTTATACAAATACATTGACAGATTTGCGATGATCGATTCCCCCTAAAGGTCAGTCCTGATATGCACTCTGTTAATTATTTGCAATACATAGATGAACATTGTAGTTTCAGCTCGAAGAGAGTTATTGACATGGGTGAGCCTTATTAATAGCCAGTTTCTTAGTGTAATATTCGCACACTCACTGAAATTGTTGATAGTCATGAATTCTACACAGTTCCACTGAATCAATTCCTTAAATTGCTGTACATTACCGCTGTCATCCTGAAACTTTACATACAATATCAGTGACTTATGATTCATATAATATGCCATTTCTGCGGCTTTTTGTCGCATCGCACATCGCCAACAATATAACAATATCGTCCATTGCCGTAATGCATTTTTTGCCACGATAACAAACGACCTAATATGAACACACATCTGGTACTATTTCTCATCTAGCCCTTTTAAACAATTAAATTTTTTTGGTTATAAATTACTTCTAAGATGATTCTAGATATTGACAGGCATAATTTCCCGAGCGGAATTTTCCGACCCATTCTCAATTAAAAGATCCTAGAATATGGATTGTCATCCCATAAAGCGAGTATTATTCCAACCAGGGATGCGGAGTCGGAGTCCTGGAGTCCTATAATTTTTGCTGGAGTCGAAGTCGGACTCCGCACTCCGGCCAATAAGTAGACCCGAAATGTAATGCAAAAAAATTACTTATTCTCGTGCATATGGCTGTCACTGTCTTGATGTCAACTTTCTCCGGCAAACAAAAGTACAGTGACACTGCTGCATACAAAGCTTGTAATAATTGAGGGAATGAACTGTGATGGTGAAAAATGGATTGTCTTTTCACTCGGTGATTTAGTAGAGAAGACAAGTCTTCCTCCTAGCCTCGATTACACCTATGCGCCAAAGGTCTCATCAGAGACAAAAATGAAATACTAATTTGTTTGAAAACATTACCTCTTACCCTCACGTTAATCGTATGTGATGGCTCCTCTAAAGCGCACATTAAAATCGAAAGTGTGCTAATATTTTTTGGAGAAGGATGGGGGATTTTCCTGCCTGGTAGAGACTGGACAAAAGCCGTGTGAAGCAAACATTCTCATCACTTCCTTATTTGGCTAATTGACTATCTTGATAATCGTAGCTTTCGGATTCGTTATTCGGGTACCTACAGCTCGATGATGGACGTATACTCGGGCGTCCCTCAAGGTTCGATATTGGGCCTGTACCTTTTTGCACCCTACATTCGCCACTTGGGCAGGCTGTTGTGCGGTCGTCTTGCCGCGCAGCTCCTGTTTGCGGCTTGCTTTCAGCTTTGTTGCTTCTGCTAACTATACTTAACCGCCATCGTGTTAGTTTCTCCGCCTCAACCTCAGGACCCACCTTGTATTATTGATTACGAACCTCATCTTCTTGCTATTCTACAGATATTTTACCATGGATTTACTTTATTCATTTACATTAAGTGCTTTCTCGCATTTTCCATTTCTCAGATCTCAAGTCATGATAAGACATAATAGTTGCTTAGCCATCACTCATCGTTGCAACTGCTTATCAATCCCTCGCTAGCCCTGTACCTAGTGGATACATCGCTTGCCGTCTGCTGACTTTTATCTCATCACACAACGTTTTGATCGACTCGCTTGGCAGTGTGGCAGTGTGCAGTGTGGTTCCCCTGCATCAATCCAACGACTTCTTGTGACCATACGCCTGCAACGCGCTTCTGTGTTTTTGTAATTGCACTCACCGAATTACTTTTGTATTGTGAGTCTAGAAATAAAGATTATTATTATTATTATTATTATTACATGAGTTCCCTGCAGCCGATCTCTGGCAATGTCACTTATGTCAAGTACGCTGATGATGTGACTATCTTGCAAGGTTTGCGTTCCTGTGACGATGACTTAATCACCAACAAGCAGCTATGTCATGTAAAATCTTGGTTAAACGGCAAAGGATTAGTCTTAAACGATCAAAAGACAAAGCATTTGAACATTCAAAAACGCAGTACGAACACAAATGAGTCCAGTCATTGTGATCATCATGTAAAGATCTTGGGACTTACGTTAACTTGTGATCTAAGTTGGCATGAGCATATTACCGTGGTTGTTAAAATGTGTTCATCACGATTACATCTCCTGAGAAGACTTAAACCATTTTTAAACAAAAAAAACTTGATTACTGTTTACCGCTCTGTAATCCTTGCAGTTTTAACTTATGCCTCACCGGTTTTTGTTGGACTGAATGCGACACTTATTAAAGCAATCAATTAAAAAGAGGAATCAATTAAAAAGAGGGCGCATCGCATAATATGTGGGAGTGGATGTGATTGTGATCTGTTTCAAGACATAAGACAGTTGCATTTGTCTCAATCCTTCAAGCTTATGTTGATTGCCGAGCAGAATGAGAATCATCCCTTACACCCCTTTGTGCCTGATAGATTCCCAAGATCGGGACACCTGAGACAGCCTTTCTCAAGAACTACCCGTCGTCAAAACTCTTTTTTCCCGTACACTATAAACTGTCTGAATTTATATGATAAATGACTATGACACTCTCGATTATTGCATGATCTTAGTATTACTTTGCCATTTTTTACTTTCATTTGTGTATGTGACATATCACTTGTCATGATTTCGATTCTCAATTTTGCAAATATATACGCTTCTCTCTCTCTCTCACACACACATCAAGAAGATGGGAGGAGCCGAGTCGAATGCATCCAACTGAAGGCGACATTTGAATGATTGATAATTGATACAACAATAGTCACTAAAAATAGGTGCAGATAATGATCTATGATGTAGGTTACCAGTTTGTTTTTCAAAAAGCTAGGCTATATATACTTGCCACTCGGAGTCGGAGTCGGAGCACTTACATGTAATTTATGCATTCATTGTAGTTCGTTATCAATTTTATGATCGACAGATGAATTGATCAGTTGCCCAATAACGACTGCCTATTACTGTTGTGAAAAGTGATTATTATTCTTAATAATTACCCCAATCAATAATTTACATCACAAGATGTAAATGGCAATTATCAATTGAAATATTGTTATGAATAATGGTGACAATAAACGGCAATATTCACCCAAATCAAAAATTTGCGGTAATTTTACATCACTACTGCTCACATCTGCTAAATGAAACAAAATAACATAGCACTGTAATATCAGATTTATATGTTCAGTAAGCATTATGCGGCTCGTATTTCTTGATTGTCATTTCTTGACAACCGACGATGTCTTAATATTCAAAGGAATGCTCCACAAACTAGAAATTTCACCTCTTGCTGCTCAAAGACTGAATCGCCATTCAATTGCAACTTGGCAACCGCTATTGTTTATCTTCATTCTATTTCCCAGCAGACCACTAATGCGTGAATTTTCATTTTGGTAGCGTTCAATACTGTAGTTACTCTTCACTTTATAGAAAATGAATTTTATAAATTGCTAATCAAATAATTATCTGTCTGAACTGAGATTTCGATAAATCAATTGTTTGTTATACATGAAAATAAGCTTAAGCAGGCCTATGCAAGTTTTCTATTATTCGATTCGACTCAAAATCTGCTATTCGCAGGTCCCTAGTTTGAAGCCCTGATTTCATCATTAGTGCTAAATGTTAATGCCTGAAAATTTCTATAATTGAGATGAAATAACTCTTATATATTCAAGAAAGAAATAAGTTGGTAGTTACACTACCAACACATTTCATGGATGCATAAAGGATTGAGAATCTTGCCGGTAGTTCATCTTTCATCTGAATCGATGCAAACACAAGATGTATTATTTATGTACCACAACTAAATTAAGTACAGTACTAGTCGCATACTAATGGTCTTAATTAAAATAATTATAAAACTGAATAGTTGGATTCACGTTGAATTTAATGGATTAATGTCATCAATTAAACATTCGGCCATTGACAAAAGGTCTGAGGTGAAAACCCTTGGCATAACTTCTATTGACGTTCAAAATTTTAATTTGATAAAATTTTGCTTTACCTTTTTTCAGCATTCTGCATAGATAACTATATTTTCATTCAGTCATTACAACGGTGTTTCTCTCGCACTCTGCTATATCATATTGATAAATAAATACACCTGTTAGCAAAACTTGTCAATTTAAAAGGAAACATTTCTGGTTGATATTTTTATCATACAATGTTGAGAGACAAAGAGGGACAGTTTTGAGATATCGTAGCATAACAAAATCTTACAAAATGCAATATACAACAAATGCATCAATTATGTCTTCAGTCTGCTTTAAATTTGAATCGACTCAGCTGCAGATTTCAAAATTAATCGGAAATGCAAATATACCGGTATACATGATCAACGTCATAATCTGTCAAAACAGGATTTTTACAGAATCAAATATTTTCGAGCCTGTGTAGGTCTAATTCATCTGTATGAAGATGAAACTCTACAGTAAGATAGTGATGATAAAAGCATGTGCCAATCGATCAAAGGATGATTTATTACCTGCAGCTAGCTATTCTTCTTCTTCTTCATCTTCGGATTCTCGAAAATTGCGACGGCGTACTGAAAAGCATTTAGACATTTGATGAGCACGATATAACCGTTTCGTTTTTTTTAAATCTCTAAATAGAAATATCTACCACTTTGAATGAATAGCAACTACAAATATGAATAAATTTGAAATTGGCATGTTTTGCGCCTAAGTTACTACTGTGTTGGTCGGCATATTTACATGAATGGCATTCTGTACATCTCAAATGTACACAGGTAGCACAATGACCAAATGATGTTATTGGATGCATTGGACGTCTGTGCAGCGCATCTGAGCCTGTAGTTTGAAGTGTTATGACAGGTTCAAAGCCTTTTTAATTGTAGATATCTACTACATCCGATGATTCGCAGCGACCATGAAAGCAGTTTGGCAATTCCTCATTTCCCAAGTCACTTGCTTGTAATGTTTCTTTCATTTAATCAAAGATGCATTCAGATGTACTTTTAAAAAGCATTAAAATCCATTTGAACAACGCATACAATTATCTTGCTTGCTGCGTGCGGGGAAGGGGTCACTAAACATTTAACAGAACAAATAGGAAGAAATACTGTATGAACACCTTGAAACATTCAAACTATGATTCAAATATGATGACAGGAAAGTGCTCAAGGCTCGAGCAATATTACCTCGGTTTGGCTCTTCTATATTCCTTCTTGTGAGGGCTGAAAAGCAAGAGCATGACGATCGGTAAATGTGAAATTGTAAAGGAGTGCAATTGTTCAATTTTTGAAGGTCATTCAAATGGCTATTTATATATTGAATCAACAGCTAATTCATCTATGAAGATAGGTTTTCTGACCACAGCACGTCGACTACCCGAGACAGGAACCGTGGCTGATCGACAGCACGCCATCCCGACTATCACACTGACTCACTATATTTGCTAATTCTAACCATAGATAAGAAGGCTTTTCTACGAATAGACAAAGAACGCCTAATATTGGTCTCGAATTTGACCCAGGTCTCTAATGGACACCTGTTGAACAGTGCTTACGTAAAGACTGGACTTTAGGCCAATAGTCCAAATGATCCTCAAAAAGATCCGGTGATGACGTAGACCGTGGTTTCTCAACCCCTGGTCCGTGGACTAAAATTAGTCCGCGAAGTTAATGTGAAATAGAGATCGCTTTTGGCATAAAACGCTTAGTCAACGGTGAATTTAATCCAAAGACGTCTTCTTTGTCTTTGATTTGATTTATTAATGCGATGACGCTATCTCAGAGTCGAAGAAGTATTTCTTCAATATGATTAGCATTTAGAGAGCATCAACAGATCATGTGCCTTCATATGAGGCTGCACTGACATGTACAGTGATAATGATAGCGCTACTTTACTGCAGATTACGATTAATTCAGCGTCAGTTATCCACCACTAGGGTGACGCGCTGTGTTTATCGATTTTTCACGGTTGTTTAAAGAATGCGTTATTCCAATTGGTTCGCTCAGTTGATGTGCTGCTGTATTTGGCCTGCTGTTATTGTATTGTATAAGCTACATAAATAATATTTTTGCTTTTCTTGATGTTTCGCAATTACTTGCTTCATGTGACTCACGATCATTCTTTATTCAGGACTTACAGGACGTCATCTGTAGAGACTGAATTCGAGACAAAAATGCTAAATTGTATTTCAGCGCGATCAAATAGACGCCGTTACGCATGATAGATACGCATTTTTTTTAAATAGTCCATGTAGGTCATTTGGGGGTGATCGCTTAGTCCGCGACAAGTAAACACTGTCGTAGACGGACATTCAAGCAATTTATAAATTGGCTCTCTGAATGCAGCAAAATAGAAATTTTATGAAGCAAAGAAGTAAAATATGCATTGCATAATCGCACTAAAGATCGTATAATAAAACATCAATATCCATGTATGTGTATCATCTGTGCAAGCACGCGTGCACATGAAATCTTTTTAGCTGATATGCAGCCCCTCTTGAATAGTCGAGCATTTAATACTAATTTTAATCTGACTTAATCTGAGAGAATATACAGCATACTCAGGAATAGAAAGCTACATATTTAACTTTCCTAAAATTGAAAGTTGTAAAATCGTCAAGTGGAAGGTAATAAAAATTATTATTATTACATTTTTTCTTTCGGCAAGCTTTCAGAATGCCAAATATATATGCATGTAAGAGATGGCTGAAGGCGGGAGGACCATAATGAATCAATGATGTGAAAACAATCAGTTTTCTCTCCCGAGTAATTTAATGCCACTAAATAATTACGAATAAAAAATATGTACACAGCCGACGTTTCGGCCCTTTCTCAAGGCTGGCTCGTTAGATACGCAGTATAGCTCCGGTTGTTGTTGATTTTAGGATGGCACTTCCACGCTTGTTTCAACAGGATCATTTAAGCAGCGAAGAAATTCAACATCAAAATCATCAATCGAACGTGTTCAGACAAAGCACTTAGATTTTTTTTTACGAATACTGAGACTGTGTTCGTTGTATCTAATGTAGAATGGTCTAGCAGTTTTACCTATATATTTATCACCACACTTTCTACAAGAGAATTGATATACAACACACGATGTCTCACAGTTATGATTTTGGGATAGCTTGTTGCATATTCTACAATCATTGTGTTTTTTTTTTTGCATTTTTTCTTCAAAACATTACGCAGTTTTTTGTTGCCCGTACTGACGAGACGGACATTCAACCTATGTTTTCTTATTTGGTAATTAATTTTCCGATTAAGACTGTCGCTTATAAACGGTAAATTCAAAATGCTTTTTTTTATCATCGTTGATTTTACTTTTTATTTTTTTTATTTCTATCAGACACACAGTGTATCCATTTAATTCCATTAAATTTTAAATTTCTTTTTTTTCCGATTCCATTTTAATGTTATCAGAGAGCGTTGAACTACATCGATTACGTGTGTCTATAATGCTCTGCTTTACGAAATTAGTTGGCTACGGAGCTCGGTCAAAACTAATTTCGTAAAGCATTGCATTATAGACTTTACACGTAATCGATGTAGTTCAATCGTATTCTCTGATAACATTAAAATGGAATCGGAGAAAAAATGTAAATCGAACCCCTTTAATTTGTAAAATTTAATGGATACACTAATAGTTGTAGGAGACGAATTTGAGTGTGTCTGATTGGTAATTTCGAAAAGTATCATCAATATCATTCCAATGATTTTTAGCGAAATCAGAAATCACGCAAATAGCTCTATCAATTGGAACGCTGGGGTAAAGGTTCACAACATCTAAAGAAATAAATGTGGAATTTTCGGCTATGTCATTAGAGTTTAATTTCTCGAGGTCATTCATTAGTTGCAAGGAGCTTGATAGATGTGCTGATCGGAAAATTAATTACCAAATAAGAAAACATAGGTTGAATGTCCGTCTCGTCAGTACGGGCAACAAAAAACTGCGTAATGTTTTGAAGAAAAAAGGCAAAAAAAGTAAACACAATGATTGTAGAATATGCAACAAGCTATCCCAAAATCATAACTGTGAGACATCGTGTGTTGTATATCAATTCTCTTGTAGAAAGTGTGGTGATAAATATATAGGTAAAACTGCTAGACCATTCTACATTAGATACAACGAACACAGTCTCAGTATTCGTAATAAAAATGATCTAAGTGCTTTGTCTGAACACAGTAAGACCTGTCTTGTTAACGGTTCGATTGATGATTTTGATGTTGAATTTCTTCGCTGCTTAAATGATCCTGTTGAAACAAGCGTGGTGGAATCGCGATTAATCAATAAGTGCCATCCTAAAATCAACAGACGTCATGAGACAACCGGAGCTATACTGCGTATCTAACGAGCCAGTTTAGACAGTGTCATTTTATTGCTGCTTTGCCTTGAGAAAGGGTCTGGACCCGAAACGTCGGCTGTGTACATATTTTTTATTCGTAATTATTTAGTGGCATTAAATTACTCGGGAGAGAAAACTGATTGTTTTCACATCATTGATTCATATATGCATGTTATTGTAATGCCGACAAAATTGATATATTTTCTAAAGCAGAGTTGGAAGTGGGTCAACGAAACTTAACCCACGATCCACCTGACCCACCGACTTTTCACGAAAACATGACCCACAACCCACCTGACCCACGTCCTGCAAGGGTGAATAATGTGAGTGCAATTTCCTTTCCTGGTATCATCTTTAGTTTCATTTTCATTCAAGATTCTAGGTCTATCTAGGTAGAGGCCTCATAGTATCAAAATTGTTATTAAGATTTGTTATGAAGATTCAAGTGTATCAGATCACTTGTCACATGATAAATAGACATGCAACCTCATCAAAATTATCTTATAATCAAATTTCATGCACCACAAATGCCTGAGGTTCTAAAAATTTAAACGATTCTGTTTCTTGTCATAATTCTTGACTATCCTTTTTAGTGCTACCTATTTAACTCGTAGAGAGATGATTAGTTAAGTTGAGGTCCCAACAGACTAAATTTCAAATTTTACATTTCTTAATCAAATGAAGTTAAAAAATAAGACTGCAGTAGGTCTAAATCATTTATTCATGCATTTATTATGTTATATACATGTGTGAAAATTATCCCAGAAAAATCGTCAAACTAACATTTTGTTGCTTCTGATGGCAATCGATTCAAATTTCATTTACTTCCACTAATGTTAGATTTAAGAAGAAGGTTGCACATTTGATGTACACTGTAAGAATGGTATTCATTGAAAAGCAATTGGAGTAAGCATAACGCGTAAATAGAAAATTGCACGATGACATGATTATATTTCATTAATTAGCTTACAATGTACATAGATGAACTGATATATGTGAGTGTCCCTACATGTGCGAGCACGTTGTGATAACAATCACTAGCGACATCATTTTAATATTCCTATCTTTATTGACACTAGATCAAATATCAAAACGAAACTTTTTATTGATGTGAAGTGTCAAGAAATATCTCCTCACAGAGCTCTGCCATAATAAGTCTGTGTGAAAGGGATAAGTCCATATCAATGACCGTCGCATGAATTAGCGCATTTCAGATTATAATGCATCGAGTGAGCAATGAGATGCATGGAACATGTACGATGCGAAAGTAGATTGATCATAGCAAACGCTTCCAGGCGACCTTCAAAGCCGGAGGCATTGAATCATTAGATAGATTGATCATCATATCATCAAATACTTTAGATATGAAGCATGCATATTATCAAGATATTTTTATCAATTACATATTTCGAAAATATTTAGGCTCTGATCAGTCTTTACCAGAGATTTACCTTTCTAATCTCTACCAGAGGATATTTTCTACGAAAGACCAAAAATCAGACGAAACAAACCAAACGAAGGTTTTCAAGATTAATAATACCTCTGAATACCTGACTTCTTCAGTAGCTCTGAAATCAAGATCACACATCATTGGGTATCATCAGACATAGCGACCGAGAGTCGAGTATACACAATTGTACTCAAACAATTTCTCTCCACCAACTAACATCTCTCAGTAGACAGCAGCAATTGTTTTCGAGCCTTTCATTTGTGTGAATTCCGCCCCCTTTCGAAACTGTATGAGGCTTGTGAAAGTCAATGGTGTTGCATATTTTGACTGTGTGCATCCATCACTCCTTTCAGTGACACTTACTCAATCATTTCTCATGAATGATAAGAATACGAATAAATGGAGTTTACAGTATTTGAGATTGTCAAATCTATCATGGGTCAAACTGGTTGGAAGTGGGTCAACGAAGTCTGACCCACCTGACCCACCAACTTTTTGGAAAAACATGACCCATGACCCACGACTCACTTCCAACTCTGTTCTAAAGTAGAACATTGGTGAAAGATCAACAATAAGAAATGCAACAAGTATGGCGAAAATCTGATCACTCATACTCAACACTCATACAAAGTGCTGATAGAAAATCTCTCGTGCCATAGTCAGCGTATCACTTATTTGGTCATTAGAGATAGAATCTGAAGATTTATCTGAACGCTTTTTGATGTTATTATAAATCACACATATTAGTATTTGATCCAGCGGTGTGCTTCCTCGCATAGTCATCGTGTCGTGCATGTACATGCACAAACACCGATATCAAATCACTGAAAACTAGTAGCAAGAAGCTGAAATCAATATACTCAATTCTAATAACACATGCAGCATATTACCTTCGTTTGGCTCATCTATATTCTTTCGTGTGAGGGCTGAAAAGCAAGAGCATGACGATCGGTGAATGTGAAATTGTAAAGGAGTGCAATTGTTCAATTTTTGAAGGTTCTAATAATAAAAAAAACCGAGAATAAAACACTCAATCATGAAAGCACTTTTAACAAGGAATAAGAGACAAAATACTCGAGCAACAACAAACTGATTACAAAAACTCATTCAAAATCATAGAAGTAAGGGCCTCATAGTTAGGGACAGAGAACTGAGCCCTCTTCGACCCTATAATTGTAGACCAGTAGCTTAAGGACACGTTCTATCGATGCCAAGCTTGGAAGCGGTTTGCTGTTTTTTTAAAATGTGTAGATCTTAGATGTGCATACAGTTATGAACTACAAGAAAGAAAATACAGTCCGTTTCATAAAAAGTGGATCATCCTAAAATTTGACTAAATAAAACATAAGTATGATACAGAAAGCATTTTTCATGTTATTTCATGTCCCTAATATATTTAAATGTCCTTATATAATCTGATAAGCTATGATACAGTAACGGTTCTTAAGAAGCTAATATTTTGTGGCCCTACCCTTATTGTCAATGACATTACCAATTCGTCTAGGCATTGATTCGATGATATCGTTGATTTTTGACTGATCTAACTTTCTCCACTCTCTTTTTAACAGTGACGTAAGTTGTGATACGCCATCTGTAGGTAGCAGTGAACGACAAACGTTACGTTTTAGAATACTCCATACATTTTCTATGGGATTCAGATCAGGAGAACGAGCTGGCCAAGATAATGTCCTAAGCCCTAATTGAGACTTGCATAAGTTGACTCTACTACTCCTGTGACACGTAGCATTATCATCCATAAATAACCAAGTCGATGGATCACCAAGTTGATCTGTCATTTGGCCAATGTTCATGCGTAAAACATTCACATAGCGTTCAGAATTCATGGTTCCTTGCTGTATGTGAAGTTCAGAGCGGCCATTGGTCCAAATGCCAGCCCAAATCAGTAGAGTCGCACCACCCTGTACCCGGGGACGATGTAAATGTCTCGGAATTTCATGATCAGATTTTGTCCATAATCTCAATCGACCATCACTATCCTTCAGACGGACTGATGCCTCATCAGACCAGACAACCCGATCCCATTGATTTCGCCAGTGACAATGACTCATTGCCCATCTGAGACGTCTTTTTGTATGCTGATCTGATAATTCGATCTGAGAGGGCCTCTTACAGCTCTTGAAATTCGACTCAATAAGTCTTCTACGAATAGTGGGCTTAGAAATAGACGAGACTAGTGCAGCCATCTCAGTTAACGAGAGACTTGGATCAACTTTAACAAATCTCAAAATAGGCGGTCTCTACGTTTGGATGTTTTGCGTGGACGGCCAGAGCCCTCTTTACGACAGAGTCGAAAATCATCATTATGCCATCGATGCACATTTCTGTAAGGGACATTTAGTCGCTTGCTTGTAGCTCGCAAAGAAAACCCTGACACTTTGCCTTTTGTGAATGCGATCTCGTTATTGTTCATTTGTGCTTTGTATTGTTTTCAACCGGTAAGAGATAGATTTCTAGCTGAAAGCAATCAGGAGTGCTGCCAACACCACCGCAACGAAGTCAGGAAGCTATGGAACATGAAGTCCAGTTAATCACATGTAGCAGTTACATTATTGTTGATGAATAATGGTGCTATACTGGCTCTGATTGACCAATTTTCTTTATTTTTGTTTTGCTTGATAGCTTTTGGCTTGTAGAACAACATATTACATAACAAAGGAAACAAATGTAATTTTGTAAGAGTGAGGTATGATTTTGTGTAACATTGCTAAATGAAGATCAAATTATCTACTACTTTTTTTATCTATAACAGGAAAACAACTCAATATTCATGCTTGAAATTTCCAACAATGATATTAGTAAGCACAACTGACATATCTTCCAAATTTCAGAGAAATTCGTTCAAGTTTGGCGGAGTTAGACAAAGTTGAAGTTAAGGTGATGTTTAAGGGTGATCCATTTTTTATGAAACAATAGATGCTCATTAGGAGTAGAACAAAATTTTTAGGGCCTACCCGCATATTTTTCTTTGCTTTGTTTCCTCGTAACTATAGATTAAAGAAACATAACAGAGGTATGTGCTGCGTTGTTTAAGAAGCAACACTAGGTTTTTTCAAGGTAGGTCTCTGAACGGTTGCATCAGCTTCTTATTTAAACCGAGAATCAGCATTGCGAATAGAAAGCATTTGTATCTGCATGCATAATGATAATCATAGACACATCAATCACAATATAGATGTACAATGAAATAGCAACGAAGTGAAGCTGAAACGCTACGAGGTAGACGTTAAATTGTATTTAATATCTCACTGCGACCAACCGATTCCACGAATTTATTAATTGCACTCTGCTAGAGGTTTTAGAAAAATTAGAAAGTTCTTAAATTTCATGAATTTCGATAAATGATGCTCAATGTAATAGCAGCTGCGTCCAGGCGACATCGGAGAATCGATTCCGCAATTCAGTACCTCTGGCTTTTCACGAGGTCGAGAAGATATTTCTATGCGCCTTGTTCCTGGCACCATCACAAAAAAACGCTTGCCAGCTGGGAATCAAACCCAGTCCTCGAAATGCTAGCGCGGCTCGAAGATCACCAAGACTAGCTAATCACACCTGCCACGACCGTGTCAGCAACAGGGCGCATAGAAATATCTTCTCGACCGCGTGAAAAGCCAAAGGCACTGAAATCGATTCTCCGAGATTGCCTGGACGCAGCTGCTAATTGTTTGGAGAAAATAAACCAGGAAGATGATGTCATAATGCGCGCTTAGAGCTGTCCATGTTGCTGACACAGTCATAGAAGGTGTGCATTGCTAGTCTTGGTGATCTTCTTGCCGCATTAGCATTTCGAGGACTGAGTTCGAATCCCAGCTGGCAAGCCATTTTTCATGATGGTGCCATCAACAAGGTGCATAGAGGCACTGAATTGCGTAATGTTCAATGTGTTTAGATTGATTTAGCTTATGCCTAATATGAAAATTATCGGCGAAAATATCCTGTTGCCAATAGCATATTAAATATCGGTCATATTCTTGATGAAACATATCCAGACACACATGGATAAGGTGATTATCCACATACGTGGATATTATTGATAGTTAGTTTTCAATCTGAACACAAGCGGCATCGAAACATCGTGATCGAAATTTTTTAATTTAGATTCAAAAATTATTTTTGTTAAAATTTTTGAATTGCTATTTATACCAATAATGCGACACGAGTACTCGTGCGAGACTCGAGTGAGATCTGTTCAATGAAAAAAGAAGGAATTTTAGACCACTTCACATGTGGTCTACTTTTTCCAGTTGGTGAGACAGCTTTACCGAGTGAGTACGTTTCTCTGTCACTGTTATTCGTCTAAGTACCACCGGCGCTACTGCATAAGCATAAGTTTAAAATAACTCATCAAAGGACATTCGATTCACTGTATAAAGAAGACATGCTGATGTCATCGAAATGGACGAATCGGTTAATCACTTTAAAATGTTCGACATTCCAATTCGATTATCCAATTCGTTTGAAAAAAGATCTTTCGATTCGACTGTCCAATTCCGAAATGAAGCTGTGAATGTTCGGATAATCAGTTATTCGGAGGTTTTAGTCCGACTGCCCACCTCTCCATTTTACAATGTCATGATTTTGGAAGCAACAATATAATGGAAACTCACTGCAGGGCACAAAATTTCCGTAAGTATAAGCATAAATGCACTTTGTTCCACTTTCGGAATACACGTCATATGAGTCATACGCATATCCATCAATACATGCTCCATATGTGATTTTCTCCGGGCAGGCTACAATGGAAAAGATTTTCCATATTTACCGAAAGTCAGATACTTCTCGACCACTAATAGTTGATTTTCTCTAACTACATAAGACATAAAATCTCATCAGTCCAATTTTAACGCCCATCGTTTGAACTATAGCTGCAAAAAGTATTGCATGCATAAAATATTTAGTCTTAATTATTTTAATGGCATTTAACGCATTCAGAATAATGAACCCTGATAACTTAATGTGTCGTATGCTGGTGTTACGCAAAAAGTGGGCGAAACTTTTTATAGGCTGTCGTTTCAATATATGAATGTTATATAAAATAATTATAGTTATAAATGTTTCAATAATACGACTGTTCCGTCATACTCAATAAGATATTTAAGGATGTTTTTTTAATTGGATAATCTGCAATGAACGCTACAGCTTGCCCACAGAAAGGGCATGATGCACCAAAATTAATTTTCTGAAGTTTTCATCTATCCTCTACTACGAAATATGTTCATCACTTGACTTCAAACAAGTGTCAACAAATTGTTTGAGCCATCAAACTGAAGACATGAATTTTGCGTTATCTTAAAGAAGGTGCTTCGTCTTACCCGAAATCTCCTCATATGTTATAAATATTTGATTTCCGTGGATACTATATACTCTGTTAAAGATCAGGGTTATTTTTTTCACACGGGTTCTAGTGCATTTTATGGATTTCAAACGCAGGTGACATCATGCTGATGGCTGAAACGAAGATCGCTGCAAAAGAAGTGCCTTGCATAGATGGAAAGACAATATTGAGAAAGGGGCATGTAAGTATACATGGGAAAG